>OZ024762.1:14893283-14898283 GCA_964016885.1 Eledone cirrhosa
AATCTTTGATATTATATTGGCATCTGCTGGGCAGCTAACTTCCACTACTGTGCATGCCTTCTTTTCCCTGTCCCATATCATTATATCTGGTCTGTTATGCCTGCATTTTATTGGGGTTTTGACTGGAACATTCCACAAGTACTTTTTCATATTATGTATGTGTATCTCTTCCACATTGCTGTCACTTTTAATATGTTTATTGTCGGGGCTATCTTTTCTACGGATTAGATCGTATGGTGCTTTGGCCACTATATCAAGCATCATAGGTAGATAGTACTGTGATGACATCTTTGGACAGCTGCTTATGACAGGGGTGACATCTTCGATGTTACTTCAGCAGAGTCGTCATTAAGACATCTCTCTAGGAGAAGGTCACTCTGATATAAAACCTGTGACTTCGTTTGCATCCAATGATGTAGAACAGTTGTACTTTTTGCACAAATGTATTCGATGTTCAGAGAGTGGGATTGACCCCATGGAAAGCCTTTACCAGCTTCAAAAAGCTTCAAGCTCAGGCATCGCTTGATATGTGACATTTTCTGTGTTGTGTGGCATTGCTGGCCATAGGCAAGTCCCTAGCAGGACTAAAAATCCACGTCTGTGATGCTCATGGTTAAGTATCAAGTGATGGCATTACTCGAAATAGAGTTTTAGCCTTCATGTATATGTGTATGCATGTATGAATATGTATGTATGTATGTATGTATGTATGTATGTATGTATGTATGTTCTTCTGGTTTTATAATTTCACAAATTTTCGCCAATAGAGAGAGAGTCGGTTTCTAACATAGACATAAGACTCTCTCGTATGTATGTATGTATGTATGTATGTATGTATGTATGTATGTATGTATGTATGTATGTATGTATGTATGTATGTATGTATGTATGTTCTTCTGGTTTTATAATTTCACAAAATTGTTTCCCAATAGAGAGAGAGTCGGTTTCTAACATAGACACAAGACTCTCTCATTGGAATTTACACAACATCAACTAGGTAGATATGTATGCATGTCTGCATGCATGCATGTGTAGATATGGATGTTATTGTATGTGTGGATGTGTATGTTTTGAGTTGTATGTGTGCATGTGTATACGCTTTGTATCTGTACATGTGTATATGCAGTTATTAGATGCAAAATGTTTGGAATGTTTTACATATTTTTACTGTTCCATTAATGGATTGTACTTGTAGTTTCCTAACTAGTTGTGTTCTTTCTGTTCCTGTGAAGCCCAGCTTCTCAAGATTTGTATTGAGGCAGTTACTAACATATCCCAGTGCCCCAATAATGTATGTATGTATGTATGTATGTATGTATGTATGTATGTATGTATGTATGTATGCATGCATGCATGTATGTATGTGTGTATGTATGTATGTATGTATGTGCCGTAATTCTCGGCGCCGAAGACGCTTCGTCCTCAAGAACGCACCCTAATTTTCACAACCAAAAATTTGAAAAAAAAATAATAAAGGACCTTCGACCTCCAAGACATATGGGAGATATTTGAGACTTATTTTAGGAAAAAAAGTAGCGTCTTCGACGCCGGGAAATATGGTATATGTTTATGCATGTTTATGTATGTATGTATATATATATATATATATATATATATATATGCGTGCGTGTGTGTGAATGTAAAAGTACATGTATGTATGCATATGTATATGAGTATGTGTATACTTATATGTATGTGTATATATGTATCTGTATATATATATATACATATATATATATATGTATGTATGTATGCAATACAAACAGACCTTTAAATTATAAGGAAAAGCAGTTTCCTTAATTGATTTAACAGAAACCATCACGATGCTGCGGCTGATGATGATGATGATGGTGGTGGGGGTGGGGGTGGGGGTGGGGGGGTGATGGTGGTGATGGTGATAATGTGTTGAGGAGTACACTTTTATAAAAGAACCTGTGACGATAGTTACAGTGTTGATGATGATGCTGATAGTGTTGATGGTTGTGATGGTGGTGATGGTGATGATGATGATGATGATGATTATGCCGATAGTGATGATGATAATGATGATGATGATCACCACCACCATCATCATCATCATCACCATCATCACCATCATCATCATCATAATCATTACCACCAGCATCAACATCATCACCATCATCACCACCACCATCATCATCATCACCATCATCACCACCATCGTCAACACCACCACAATCATCATCACCACCGCCATCTTCACCATCATCATCATCATCATCATCATCATGACGTCACTGGCGACAACCGTGATAGGAACACTTCCGCCGGAGTTACATTATCGAGACGCAGGGTTTGTCAAAAAGTATCCGACATTTTCTTTTTTTTTTTTATCCTCCGTCATAAATAATGATTTTAAAAGAGATAAAAGTCTTTTTCAGATTAAAGCCACATCCATTCATGCGCATGCGTAGTGTCTAGCCATCCCATAGGACGCGTCAGTCACTGTCATGCAGCCAGCCTGTGAGATGCTGTATATCTTTCATACACCTGTTTAATTTGTATTTATGCGCATGCGTAGTTTCTAGCCATTTCATAGGATGCGTCAGTCGCTGTCAGGCAGCCAGCCTGTGAGATGCTGTATATCTTTCATACACCTGTTTAATTTGTATTTATGCGCATGCGTAGTTTCTAGCCATTTCACAGGATGCGTCAGTCGCTGTCAGGCAGCCAGCCTGCGAGATGTATTTTATACACGTCGCTTATCTCATTTCATACAACAATGTCAACACGGACTGTATTCTTGAATTCCTGAATACTGAGATAACTGGAGATGAGACGTGGGTTTATGGGTATGACCCGGAAACCCGGAAACCAAACCTCAGTCATCACAGTCGAAACATCCAAACACCGCCAAGGACTCTCTCAAAATGTATAGGTATGACCCGGAGACCGGAGCTCAGTAATTTCAATGGAAGTATCCAAAACCTCAATCATCACATTTTAAGCTCCCAAACCTCAGACTTTACATTTGAAGCGTCTACACATCGCCAAGGACTCTCTCAAAATGTATAGATATGACCCGGAGACCAAACCTCATTCATCTTAATGGGTGAGAGCGTCCAAATGTCGCCAAGGGCTCGTACAAAATATATAGGTATGATCCGAAGACCAAACCTCAGTAATTTCAATGGACGCATCCCAAACGTCAGTCATTACATTTGAAGCGTCCAAACGTCACCAAGGACTCTCTCAAAATGTATGGATATCACCTGGAGACGAAAGCTCAGTCATCTTAATGGGTGAGAGCGTCCAAAGGTCGCGAAGAGCTCTCCCAAAATATATGGGTATCACCCAGACACTAGAGTTCAACATCGCCAAGGGTTCTCTCACTCAAAATGTATGGGCTTCATCCAGGAACATCACATGTGGAGGCTGACAGCTTAATTCAACATGCAAGGCATTATACAGAGTAACAGGAATTAGTATGACAAACAGTTGTAATGGTATGGTATGGTATGGTGTGGTTTGGTATAGCATGGTATGATGTTGTATGGTATGGTATGGTGTGGTGTGGTATGGTATGGTATAGCATGGTATGATGTTGTATGGTATGGTGTGGTGTGGTTTGGTATAGCATGGTATGATGTTGTATGGTATGGTATGGTGTGGTATGGTATGGTATAGTATAGCATGGTATGATGTTGTATGGTATGGTATGGTATGGTGTGGTGTGGTATGGTTTGGTTTGGTATGGTATGGTACTGTATGGTATGGTATGGTTTGGTATGGTATAGTATGGTATGGTTTGTTATGGTTTGGTATGATATAGTATGGTATGGTATAGTATGGTATGGTATGGTATGGTATGGTTTGGTTTGGTATGGTATGGTATGGTATGGTATGGTATGGTATGGTTTGGTATGGTATGGTTTGGTATGGTATGGTATGGTATGGTATGGTATGGTATGGTATGGTTTGGTATGGTATGGTTTGGTATGGTATGGTTTGGTATGGTATGGTATGGTATGGTATGGTATGTATGGTATGGTTTAGTTTGGTATGGTCCCATAACTGCTAGAGTCGTAGGTGTTTCTTGAGCATTTTAAAACCTGGAGGAGCTCATCCCTCTCTAGACCCGAGCACAGCAGATTTCTTCCAGAGAAAGATAGAAAGTGAGAGAGAAGAAATGAGACAGAGATTAGAGGAAGAACCGACCCCAGTACTTAACTGGTACTTCTTTTATCGACCTCGAAAGGATGACAGGCAAAGTTGACCTCGGTGGGATTTGAACTCAGAGAGTAGAGAGTCGGAACGAATGCCGTATATTATACCATTCTATCTGACGTTCTAACGACTCTGACAATTCTTCGCCTTTCCATGTCTTACATTAGGCGACGAATTGTCAGAGTCGTTAGAACATCAAATAGAATACTTTATGGTGTTCGTTCTGGCTATAAGCTCTCTCTCTCTCCCTCTCCCTCTCTCTCTGCTGCCCCCCCCCGCTCTCTCTCTCTCTCTCTGCCCTCCCCCTCTCTCTCTGCTACCCTCTCTCTCTCTCTCTCTCTCTCTCTCAGTTCCGATCTCACAGAATCGTAAGAACGTCAGATAGAACGTTCCAGTTCTGGCTCTGCCAATCGGTAAATCATTTCAATGTCTTCGTTGTTCTTGATGCAGTTCGGCTCAAGGGGGGCCGGATCTGTGGGCTTAGTAAAACTGACAGCTGCATCATGACAACACCCCGGCTCAAACGTCGCAGCCTATCCAAGGTTTCTGGCCAAAGAGATGCATTTTACTCAATTCCCTTGGTTCTGCCCAATCTACAAACATGGCTCCTTCAGACTTCCGGCTGCTCCCTAAAAAATAAAGACGACACTGAAAAGTTCCCGTTTTGAGATCTGAGAGTATATCACGTGGTGTGCCACGGTAGATCTGAGAGTATATCACGTGGTGTGCCACGGTAGATCTGAGAGTATATCACGTGGTGTGCCACGGTAGAGCTGAGAGTATATCACGTGGTGTGCCACGGTAGAGCTGAG
>OZ024762.1:14903283-14910783 GCA_964016885.1 Eledone cirrhosa
GAGTTGTGATATCTCATTTCAGTTGTTTTTTTTCTCAGACATTCTAACCACATGTCCATAGTATGGGAGCTGTTATCTCTCAATTCGGAGAAGTAGCGTTTCTACCTGGAGTTACTCTCCTGTGATTCTTTCCTAAGACATTCTAACCACATGTCCATAGAATCGTAGCTGTGATCTCTCAATTTGGATAAGTAGCAACTCTACCCGGAGTGACTCTAACTAAACAAATGAATCTAAACTATAATAAAGGAAGGTCTGCGGGATTGCGTACGGTTTATTTTTTTTTTATCCCGTTTGTAAAATAAGTTGGATTACTTTGAATAAATAATTGTTTCTACTTTAGGCACAAGGCCAGCAATTACCCAGTTCATTACTGGTACTTTATTTTATCGATCCCGTAAGGATGAAAGGCAAAGTTAACCTCGGCGGGATTTGAACTCAGATCGTAAAGGGACGTAACTATGCTGAATGAATATTACATAATTTATGTAATCAATTTCGTAAACAAAAATAATTTCGTAAAAATAAATAATTTCAAATTGACTTCTTTTCAACGTTGCACTTCCGGTATATCGTCGCCACCACCACCACTACTTCAACTACCATATATATAGAAAGAGAGAGTGTGTGATGAGAGAGATAGAGAGATTATGACTTTCTACACGCTGACATCTATATGTATGAGTATATAACTATTATGAGTATATACGGAGGGCGGGGGCGTTGGCAGTATCGGTAGAGGGTCAGACGCCATGCTTTGCAGCATAGAGTTACGGCTCTTTATGATCTGAGCTCAAATCCCGCCGAGGTTAACTTTGCCTCTCATCCTTAGAGGGTCGATAAAATAAAGTACCAGTCACGCACTGGGGTCGATTTAATCGACTTTCCCCTCCTCCCCCCAAATTACTGGCCTTGTGCCTATATAAGAAACTATTATGAGTATATACGCTCGCAGCGTTACCTGGGGTGATGGCGAGGCTGAGGTGCTGGAACAACCAAGTGCCCTCACGAGCATCACCAGTTTCCTCTGTTTGGCGAGCCGCCAGTGAAGATAAGAACCTCGCTGTCAGTAGCCCGACTCCCCCAAACGTCAGGAACGCCACAGACTGCATAATGTAGTTAGCTGACAGAACACGGTATTTTAGGATTTTGTTCCGTTCAGCTGCGGATGCTGTAGCTCTCGCCCTTACCGCTGCATCCAGAATGTGGGAAGAAGCAAAAGTGTCACTAACTGTGACGTCCCAGGTAAGGCACCCGCCTCTTGACCAGGAGCACAGAGTAAGACCGTCAAGTTTCTCATCAATTCAGGACAACCCAGACGGTTCCAAAATTGAGGGGATGTTTGCCCGGGCCAAAGCTCTTGAGTGGTAATAAGACAGTGTGTGTCTGTGCACGAGCGTGAGTTTGTCGGCGTTCTTAAATTAGAGACGTGTGTGTGTGTCACTGTTTTTAAGTTAGAGACATATATGTGTGTATCCCTTTCCTTCCTTTTACACACACATACATTCACACAAACACACATACATATTGCGTGATGGACGGGCGGACAGAAGTCCCTCAAATTTATGTACATGTGAATGGAGTTCTACTGAAGCAGTTAGAGAGGTTCAAGTATCTTGGAGCCGTGTTCATGAGTGATGGAATGCAGGAGACTGAATTAAGTGCAAGAATTGCAAAAGCTGATGCAGTAAAGCGCCAGCCTCAGCATTCAGATGAAGGTGGGTAGGTGTAAAAGCCAAACTCGCTGCCTTCCTGGTATTCCTACCAACTCTTACGGAGGATCATGAATCTTGAGTAATGACCAAAAGAATACAATTACAAATAAAAGTGGCAGAAATGGGATTCCTCCGAAGGGTCTTTGGAGTAACGTTACTCAATAAAGTGCATAATTCAGAGACCAGTCACTCCTGGTAGAGCCGCTACTTCTCCGAATTGAGAGATCACAGCTCCGATACTATGGGCCTGTGGTTAGAATGACTCAAGAAAGAATCGCTGGACACATTTTACAGGCAAAACTAACCGGCAAGTGACCCAGAGGTAGACCCTGCGCAAGATAGTTGGATAACATCCATGAGCTTGGCTGGTCACGCTTTGGGATCCAGCTGGATCAGTTAGAGATGTTTTGCTACTGACAGACTCGCTGGAAGGAGTGTTTGAGAAGGACTCTGCCCCCACAACCCTCTCAGAAATAAGTGGGTGAAGAAGATATTGTCAATTTACTTTTTAATTTACATATATCTATATGCATATATAATTGCGTATAATACCAATATGCACACTACATACACTACATATGCTAGCAGAAAACCGCCCGTTTTGCGGTTTTTCTGCTAGTAAATTTAATAAACCTGCTACTTGTTATTGTTTTCTTGTTTCTTCTAAAAAATTCTAATCTTTATTTAATGTAATTGTTTTTTCTGTCTCAAATGTTTCAACTGTGTCATTGACTTTGAAGTGTCGTCTGCCGGTCTTTGATTCGGCCGCCATTTTGATAAGTAGCTTTGAAATAAAAACAAACAAACAATAACTGGCTCTTATCGAGAATAAGTGTTTTGAATTGTTGCTATTGTTGTTGATGATGGTGATTTTATTGTTGTTGTTGGTGGTGGTGGTGTTGTTGTTGTTGGTGGTGGTGATGGTGGTGATGGTTGTGTTGTTGTTGGTGATGGTGGTGTTGTTGTTGATAGTGGTTTTGCTGTTTGTTGGTGGTGATGGTGGTGGTTTTGTTGTTGGTGGCGTTGTTGTTGGTAGTGGTGTTAGTGGTGTTGTTGTTGATGGTGGTGGTGTTGGTGTTGGTGGTGTTGGTGGTGGTGATGGCGTTGTTGTTGGTGGTGTTGTTGTTGGTGGTGGTGTTAGTGGTGGTAATAGTGGTGTTGGTGGTGGTGTATTGATGTTGGTTGTTGTATTGTTGTTGTTAGTGGTGGTGGTGGTGGTGTTGTTGGTGAGGGTCTTGTTATTATTGTTGTTATTGTTGATGTTTTTCATGTTATTGTTGTTTTTGTCTCTGCAGCAACTGTTGTTATTGCTGCTATTGTTGTTGCTGTTGTAGCTATTGCGTTGATCCACCAGGCTTACTTCACATACGTTAGCGAGTGTTTGGCTTGGTGGCTATGTTGCTAGATTCATGATTAAAAAGTTGTAAGTTCGATTCACGGGGTGAGCAGTGCTTTGTGCCCTTAAGCAAGACACTTTATTTCACGCAGTGTCGGATTTAGGACAAACGAGGCCCTGCGGTAGTTAAGTTATGAGGTCCCTTACATGGGCCCTGAAGGAGGTAAACAATTTTTTTTGGGGGGGGGGGGGGGCAGGAAAATGCTCTCCCTCCCCCCTGGGCAATGGAGCCCTGTTCTTAAGTACATCTAAGCATAATGGTAAATCCAGCACAGATTTTACGTTTCTCCAGTCCACGCAGCTGGAAAAAAAACAGTTTTATCTGTAATTCAAAGGGTCAGTGTTTCGCGCTGAATCTCCCAAAGAACTACGATAAATAGTGCCGGATTTACCATTGTGTATATGTGTGGTTAAGCACAGGGCCCCGTTGGCCAGGATGGGGGAGGGGTGCATCTTCCTGCCCCCCAAAATGTTTACCTTCTTCAGGGCCCAAGTAAGGGGAGTCATAATTTAACTAGGACAGGGCCTCATTTGTCCTAAATCCGGCACGGACGATAAGGGTGCACGTGACTGTGGAATGATCAAATACTTTCATGTTAATTTCATGAACTCAATCAACCGGCACCGCACTCACCGTCGAAACCGACGGAAGTCCCACATTCACACACACACACACACACACACACACACACACACACACACACACATATATATATAAGATATAGCTTTAATTAATAAATGTAGTTTCGTTGTCAATAGTAACACACACGCGCACACACATACATGCATATACGTCCGTGTACACATACACACACACATACAGGCATACATCCACGTGCACAGACACACACATGGCCGTGCTACATTTTTGGGGGACATCCTGTTAATATATATATAAGATGTTTTAATAAATAAATGTAGTTTTATTGCCAACAGTAACACACACACACACACTCACACATACACACACATATACATACACATAAACACACCATACACATATACACACACACATACATACACACACCACATGCACATACACGCACCCACACCCACACCCACATACACACACCCACACACACATATATACACACATACACACACACATACATGCACACACATATACACACACATATGGAAACTTACACGCACGATCATTTACACACACATGTATACGCACACATACATACACACATATATATATACATGGATACTTACACACACGATCACACATGTATACACATACATACACATACATACACACACATACATGGACACTTACACACACAATCACACATACATACACTGAGACTTACACACACACAAACAACCACACGTTACACACTATACACCACACCAATACACACTATATACACCACACACACACACACATACAGCCACACATTACACACTATATCTCAACACACACACATCACACACAGACCTATAACCACACACCCACAACCACACACTATCTCTCCACACATACCCACACACACAACCACACATTACACACTATCTCTCCACACATGCACACACACACACACAACCACACATTACACACTATCTCTCCACACATGCACACACACACACACAACCACACATTACACACTATCTCTCTACACATGCACACACACACACACGCACACAACCACACATTACACACTATCTCTCCACACACACACACGCACCCAACCACACATTACACACTATCTTTCCACACATATACACACACAACCACACATTACACAATATCTCTCCATACATACGCAGACCTACACACACACACACAACCACACACTCCACACTATATCACCACACCAATACATACACACACACAACCGCACACTCCACACCAATACACACACACACACAACCACACACTCCACACTATATCACCACACCAATACACACACACACACACACACAACTACACACTCCACACTATATCACCACACCAATACACACACACACAACCGCACACTCCACACCAATACACACACACACACAACCACACACTCCACACTATATCACCACACCAATACACACACACACACACACACACAACTACACACTCCACACTATATCACCACACCAATACATACACACACACAACCACACACTCCACACTATATCACCACACCAATACACACACACACAACTACACACTCCACACTATATCACCACACCAATACATACACACACACAACCACACACTCCACACTATATCACCACACCAATACACACACACACACACAACTACACACTCCACACTATATCACCACACCAATACATACACACACACAACCACACACTCCCACACTATATCACCACACCAATACACACACACACACACACTCCATACTATATCACCACACACACACACACACACACAACCACACACTCCACACTATATCACCACACCAATACACAAACACACACACACACAACCACACACTCCACACTATATCACCACACCAATACACACACACACGCACACAACCACACACTACACCACCACACACACAACCACACACTACACACTATATCACCACACACACACAACCACACACACTACACACTATATCACCACACACACACAACCACACACTCCACACTATATCACCACACACAACCACACACTACACACTATATCACCACACACACACAACTACACACTATATCACCACACACAACCACACACTACACACTACACCACCACACACACAACCACACACTACACACTATATCACCACACACACACAACCACACACTACACACTATACCACCACACACACACAACCACACACTACACACTATATCACCACACACACACAACCACACACACTACACACTATATCACCACACACACACAACCACACACTCCACACTATATCACCACACACAACCACACACTACACACTATATCACCACACACACACACGCTACACACTATATCACCACACACAGAACACACTATATCACCACACACACACACAACCACACACTACACACTATATCACCATACACACAACCACACACTACAAACTATATCACCACACACACAACCACACACTACACACTATATCACCACACACACAACCACACACTACACACTATATCACCACACACACACAACCACACACTACACACTATATCACTACACACACAACCACACACTCCACACTATATCACCACACACACTACACACTATATCACCACACACACAACCACACACTACATACTATACCACCACACACACAACCACACACTACACACTATATCACAACACACACAACCACACACTACACACTATATCACCACACACACACACACACAACCACACACTACACACTATATCACAACACACACAACCACACACTACACACTATATCACCACACACACACACACAACCACACACTACACACTACACACTATATCACCACACACACAACCACACACTACACACTATATCACAACACACACAACCACACACTACACACTATATCACCACACACACACACACAACCACACACTACACACTACACACTATATCACCACACACACAACCACACACTACACACTATATCACCACACACACACAACCACACACTACACACTATATCACCACACACACAACCACACACTACACACTATATCACCACACACACACAACCACACACTACACACTATATCACTACACACTATATCACCACACACACACTACACACTATATCACCACACACACACAACCACACACTACACACTATATCACCACACACACACACACACTATATCACAACACACACAACCACACACTACACACTATATCACCACACACACACACACAACCACACACTACACACTACACACTATATCACCACACACACAACCACACACTACACACTATATCACCACACACACACAACCACACACTACACACTATATCACCACACACACACACTACACACTATATCACCACACACACACACACACACAACACACACTACACACTATATCACCACACACACACACTACACACTATATCACCACACACACAACCACACACTATATCACCACACACACAACCACACACTCCACACTATATCACCACACACTACACACTATATCACCACACACACACACACACACACAACACACACTACACACTATATCACCACACACACACACTACACACTATATCACCACACACACACTACACACTATATCACCACACACTCACAACCACACACTACACACTATATCACCACACACACACACTACACACTATATCACCACACACACACAACCACACACTACACACTACATCACCACACACACACACACACACACAACACACACTACACACTACATCACCACACACACAC
>OZ024762.1:14918283-14920783 GCA_964016885.1 Eledone cirrhosa
TCTCGTATTGAAGTCCATCTGGGAGGTATCGATACCAAGTGATGTTCGATACTCAGAAGAGGGTCATCTCTTCCTTGGTGTGAGTCTAATTACCCTTACTGGGTACCAAATGACCATACTTAAGATATATATAGTGTATAGTTAAACTGTATATAGTTTATATAGACTGTTACCTGTGTATATATATTGTTTATACAGACTTTTACCTGTATATATATAGTTTATATAGACTGTTACCTGTGTATATATATGATTTATATAGGCTTTTACCTGTGTATATATATATAGTTTATATAGACTGTTACCTGTGTATATATATAGTTTATATAGACTTTTACCTGTGTATATATATAGTTTATATAGACTGTTACCTGTGTATATATATAGTTTATATAAACTGTTGTCTATGTATATATATAGTTTATATAGACTGTTGTCTATGTATATAGATTGTATATATATAGACTGTTACCTGTGTGTATATATTGTATATATGGTGTATATATAGACTGTTACCTGTGTATATTTATTGTATATATGGTGTATATATAGACTGTTACCTGTGTATATAGATAGTATATATAGACTGTTACCTGTGTATATATATTGTATATATGGCGTATATATAGACTGTTACCTGTGTATATATATTGTATATATGGTGTATATATAGACTGTATAGTTTATATAGACTGTTACCTGTGTGTATATGTTATATATATGGTGTATATATAAACTGTTAGCTGTGTATATAGATTGTATATATAAACTGTTACCTGTGTATATATGGTGTATATATAGACTGTTTTGGGGTGTGTATATATATATATATATATATATATATTCAAGTTTAACTATCGCTTCTCGTATTGATGTCCATCTGGGAGGTATCGATACCAAGTGATGTTCGATACTCAGAAGAGGGTCATCTCTACCTTGGTGTGAGTCTAATTATCTTTACCAGGTACCAAATGACCATACTTAAGATATATTACTTTTATTGTCTAACTTAAACGAGTGAGTTCTAAGTCTGAAGTCAACTGTAGCTGGGGAGGTTCACCATGGCCAGTTCTTATCCCAGTTTCAGTGGTGTGAAGTGACTAAGACTCCCCCTGGACAGGACACCAGTCCATCACAGTGAAGTGACTAAGACTCCCCCTGGACAGGACACCAGTCCATCACAGTGAAGTGACTAAGACTCCCCCTGGACAGGACACCAGTCCATCACAGTGAAGTGGCTAAGACTCCCCCTGGACAGGACACCAGTCCATCACAGTGAAGTGACTAAGACTCCCCCTGGACAGGACACCAGTCCATCACAGTGAAGTGACTAAGACTCCCCCTGGACAGGACACCAGTCCATCACAGTGAAGTGACTAAGACTCCCCCTGGACAGGACACCAGTCCATCACAGTGAAGTGACTAAGACTCCCCCTGGACAGGACACCAGTCCATCACAAGGTTAAAGTCTGTCTGTATAGCTGGGAAGGTTCACCATGGCCAGTTCTTATTTCAGTTTCAGTGGTGTGAAGTGACTAAACTCCCCCTGGACAGGACACCAGTCCATCACAGTGAAGTGACTAAGACTCCCCCTGGACAGGACACCAGTCCATCACAGGGTTAAAGTCTGTCTGCTGCTGGGGAGGTTCACCAGTCCAGTTCTTATCTCAGTTTCAGTGGTGTGAAGTGACTAAACTCCCCCTGGACAGGACACCAGTCCATCACAGTGAAGTGACTAAGACTCCCCTCGTAAGGGCGGTGCTTATCCTAGGTTTCTTGACGTGAAGTGACTGAGAGAAGAAGACTCCCCACCCCTCCGAACAGGACACCAGTCCATGGCAGGGTTAAACCCCCAGCTATTACTGGTACTCATTTTCAGTTGAGTATACTAGTGCAACATGCGTATTCACGTGTGTGTGTGTGTGTGTGTGTGTGTGTGTGTGTGTGTGTGTGTGTGTGTGTGTGTGTGTGTGTGCATACGTGTGCGTGTGTGTGAATTTGTGTTTGTGTCTCTGTTTACGCTTACTGCTCCTTTATATCTCGTAAGGTAGCAGTTTGACAAATAGAGGACGATAAAATAAATTGAACGGGAATTGCCCCAGCATGGACGCAGTTAAATGCCTGAAACCAGTAAAAGAATAATTTGAATTTGAACAGAAGAAATTGCAGTGGAAGGGAGGTAACTTGTTGTATTTAGAGCGGTGAGGGTAAGAAAGGTTGTAGTCTAAGGGAGGTAATTAGTATAGAGAGAGAGAGATATAGGGAGAGAGGGAGAGAGAGAGTGACGGGAGGAGAGAAAGAGAAAGGGGGAGAGGGATAGATAGATAGAGGGACAGACAGTCAGGCAGACAGACAGACAGGCAGAGAGGCAGGTAGACAGACAGACAGACAGACAGACAGTCAGGCAGACAGACAGATAGATAGACAGGCTGACAGACAGACAGGCAGACAGACAGACAGACAGACAGGCAGATAGATAGATAGACAGACAGGCAGACAG
>OZ024762.1:14925783-14958283 GCA_964016885.1 Eledone cirrhosa
ATAGAGTTACGGCCCTTGCCATTCTGAGTTCAAATCCCACCGAGGTTAACTTTGCCTTTCATCCTTACGGGGTCGATAAAATAAAGTACCAGTAATGCACTGGTGATTGCTGGCCTTGTGCCTAAAGTAGAAACAATTATATATATATATATAATGAATTGGCAGTATCGGTAGAGGGTCGGACGCCATGCTTTGACGCATAGAGTTACGGCCCTTGCCATTCTGAGTTCAAATCCCACCGAGGTTAACTTTGCCTTTCATCCTTACGGGGTCGATAAAATAAAGTACCAGTAATGCACTGGTGATTGCTGGCCTTGTGCCTAAAGTAGAAACAATTATATATATATATATATAATGAATTGGCAGTATCGGTAGAGGGTCGGACGCCATGCTTTGACGCATAGAGTTACGGCCCTTGCCATTCTGAGTTCAAATCCCGCCGAGGTTAACTTTGCCTTTCATCCTTATGGGGTCGATAAAATAAAGTACCAGTAATGTACTGAGTAATTGCTGGCCTTGTGCCTAACGTAGAAACAATTATATATATATATATATATATATATATATATATATATATACCATTTAAGTTATGTTGTTTACCAATGAGCAGAACTGGTCATTCCGGTTATTAAATCATGATGTAATAGATGAAAGCACTCGACGTGAGGCAAATCATCCATCGTGCAGGAACGGGGTTAAATATTCATTTAAAAACAACTCTAATGAAATCGCCTAAGTCTTGCATCATGATCGGAAGGTGTAACTAAGCCATTGAAATACGTATGGAGTTTTTACAACATTAAAACTTTAAAGCAGATTTTCAGTCCGACCTTTTGTTGTATTTAAATGTGTGTGTATATATATATATATATGTATATATATGTATATATATATATATATATATATATATATATACATACATATATATTTGTAAATGCATATATGCATTTATAAATGTGTGTGTATATATATATACACATATACAGGGTGTGTCCCCCCAAAAATGTATACACACTTCAACAGCATTCTAGTAAATATTGCCTGTACAAGTAATCAAAGTGAGTACACATTTTTGGGGGACTCCCTGTATATATCTCTATAAATATATACATAATTATATATATATGTTTTATTTTTTCTTCTAAATACTCCAGAATGTACTCTGGTGTTGTCAGTCTTTCATGATTGATGCTGTTAGAGTCAGAAAAAGAAGATTTGAAAGAAAAAAACAGCAGAAATGCAGGCGTTTTCAACATTTCCAAAAGCAGCACCAGTCTTTATTGGACGTGATGAAGAGAAAGCAACATTAAAACGCCTTCTCTTACTCAAAGATGTTCACCTGACTCAGATCTACGGACTTCCAGCTATTGGGAAGACACAGTTTGTTAAAACGGTGAGGAAATATTTAACTTAAAATGGCGGCGGGTTTTGGCTGAGCAGACGATCGTTGCGTAGGTGTTAGTGTTGTTGTTGTTGGTGGTGGTGTTAATGTTGTTGATTTTATCGTTGTTGTATGTATGTATGTATGTATTTATTAGCGTATGCATGTATGTATGTATATATGTATGTATTCATGTATGTATATATGTATGTATTGACTCGTTTCTCCGTAGGGACGCTGTCGTGACAAACGGCGTGTATTAGGCATTTTAACCCAAGCAGAGCCCACCCCTCTTCAGGTCTGAAGAGAGAGAGAGAGAGAGAGAGAGGGGGGGGGGGCTAGAAAAGAAGTGAGAAAGAGATATAGAAGAAGAATCGACCCCAGTATTGGACTGGTACCTTTTATCGACCTCGAAAGAATGAAAGACAAAGTTGACCTCGACAGGATTTGAACTCAGAGAGTGCCGAAAGCAACCGTCCTACAATTTATTTATCTAAAGTCTTAGTCAGCCTTAAGCCAGACGGCTCGTTAGGCCAGTTCTTATCCCGGTTTCATGGCGTGATGCGACTGAGAGTACAAGACTCCCCCTGGACAGGACGCCAGTCCATCGCATGGTTAAACCCCAGCTATTGCTGGAGTATACTGGAGCAACGTGAAATGAAGTGTTTTGCTCAAAAACACAACACACAACCCAGCCCAGGAATCGAACCCACAACATTATGACTGTTAAGTCCAACACCCTTACCACTTAGGTATGCATGTTATAAATTTCTTATACTTCTGGTTCTTTCTTTTATTTTCAGGTGTTGGAGGAATTAAAAGAGGACATATCTCAGCAGGGAATATGTTTTGACTTTGTTAGTTTCTCTTCTGAAGAATGGACGACGATTCGAAACAAACGTTTCGAAAAATTTTCTGTAAATAACAACCAAAACCACCACCAATGCATCAACGCATGCATTTTCGACGACTTCCACAGATTCAATTCCCAGTTACACCAAGAATTTCAACATTTCCTTCGTTCCCTCTTATCCTCTCACAAGAATATGAAATTTATTCTTATTATGACTCACTGGAAACCATTTCCGTTAAATGATATTCCTTGGAGAGAATACAATCTCCTGCCACTAACCCCGCCCAATTCTCGTCTGCTTTTCTATCAGATATCGTCTGCTGTTTTTTCAAAAGAGACAGATGTTTGTATAGATTTTATCACAGCCTTCTGTAACTTCCGCCCCGGTATACTGACAGCAGTAGCTAACTTAATATCGAATCATTTGTGGAAATACTCGTTGGAGGATATATGTACGTACCTCATATTCCGTGATAGTTTTGCTGTTTGTCGTGGTGAAGAAATTGTCGACAAATTCTCAAAGTTGATTAGTCATATAAAAACACATTTAGTTCCTAGAAACACATACATAAATAAGAGACAAGGATTAACAGATATAATTACTCTAGAAGAAGGAAATTTTCAAAGCAATAAACTGAAAACGATGTCTGCACTTTGCTGTCAGAGACTTCTGTTGAATAAGAAAATCGGTAATGAAATCTCGGGTTTTACTCGTAACCGGCTTGAACCAATAATTCGAGGACATGTTCATAACTCGCTCTATCATATATACAGTAATGATGTTATTCATTTAAAATACTCAAAAATACTGGGGAAAGCCCTACAGACTGCTGAAGATATTTACAATAAAGGGCTTTTGTTTGAATCGGTTGGGATTGTTAATGAAAACTGGGAGAAAATCAATTGTCTCATGCATCAGGGAATTCATGTTTCTGCCAACGGGGAAAGTTACAAGACATATTTCCAGGTAAATATCTATAAAGTTTTCTTTTTTTTAAGTTTTGAAGGAAGAAGTAAGATCTTCCTTGATACAAGGAAATGATCCGGGGATGGAGATCATCTTTGGTACAAGGAAATGATCCGAGGTTGGAGGTCATCTTTGATACAAGGAAATCATCCGAGGTTGGAGATCATCTTTGATACAAGGAAATGATCCGAGATTTGGAGATCATCTTTGATACTAGGAAATGATCTGGGGTTTGGAGATCATCTTTGATAGAAAGATAGGATTCGAAGTTCCAACAATCAATGTGTTTTTTTTTTTCTTACTCTAACCCCATAAATATACTGCAAGTTATTTTAGGCAAACTGATTTGAGTTGAGGTGTACATTAATCGTACATATGTAATATATATATATGTAGGGTGAAGGTCTCGTTCCGGGATATGTCACTATTTATAAAACAAACTTTGTATTTTATCTGATGAGAGCTTACCAAAGTTTTGGTACCCTTGAAATATATATAATAGAATAAATATGGTTTTATAAATATAGTTTCCATTTATTAATATCTATATATTGATATATATATATATATATATATATCAATATATAGATATTAATAAATGGAAACTATATTTATAAAACCATATTTATTCTATTATATATATTTCAAGGGTACCAAAATATATATATATATATATATAAAACATGAGAAGAAAGAAGAATACTGCGTGGTTTGCACATGGGTTACATATGATAAAAATAGTCCTTCGTCAGTGATTTTCCAACCATCATTGGTATTTCATCGCATTAAAAATCATATATATATATATATATATATATACGGGGTAACAAATAATAGTTATATGCAGTCCACTTAGGAAACCGTGTCAATCTTCTTTCCTGCTCTCTCTCTCTTACTGCTCCCCCATTCTCTCTGTTTCTCCTACTTTCTTTCGCCCCCTCTGTCATGTCAGTTAACTCTTCCTCACACTTTCACTCACTCACTGTTTCTCCTCTCTTCACTTCATCCCGTACACCACGAAAGCTATATTTTTCTCTCTTCTCACATGGCCCTCGTTCGTGTAAGGTCTTTTTTCTAAAACGCTCATATATTCACCTAGCTTATGCTAAACAGAATAATTATGAAGCTTGTTTCATTCCCCTACGGTTAGCTATACTCTTTGTTGTTCTCCTGTCTCACTCGCTTTACGCGTTTTAATTGTCCTAATAACTTATTTTAGTTATTATTGCACCGACGTGAGGTATATGATTTTTAATGCAATGAAATATCTATGATCGTCGGCAAATCACTGATGAGGGACTCATTTTATTACATGTTATCCATGCGCTACCTGCAGTATTTCTCTCTCTCTCTCTCTCTCTCTCTCTCTCTCTCTCTCTCTCTCTCTCTCTCTCTATATATATATATATATATATATATATATATATATATATATATTAGAAAGTGAGGTTTTTTTACAAAATGAAAACAAAACGAGGTGTCCTAACGAGTGAAAGTATAAGGAAAAAAGATGAAATCGAAAATGCAACTGGAGTCTTTTTTTTTTATAAAAAATATATATTTATTTGGTTCCTTTACCGGTTTCGCAGTTCTTCTGCTTTTCAAAAGTAGAATTGAGAAGGAGGGTCTGTGGTTTTTCTATGATAAATCAAAACATAACAGATATGTTAAGAATTTTGTGGTTCTCAATAAGTTCAATAGACTTTATCTGGCCCATTCTCTCTCTCTCTCTCTCTCTCTCTCTCTCTCTCTCTCTCTAAACATATATCTTTTAATTTGGTTATATATATATATATATATATATATATATATATAACCAAATTAAATATCGGCCTCGATATGAATACCCCCTCCGCCTCCGTGGTATTTTCTTCGTGGTTATAAGAGGCTTAGCTCTGTTTCTCGACCGTTATATCGCGTGACTATCTCCCCCTCCGCCTTTTGGGATTCTTTCTCACGTCGTGTAGACGCGTTCTTGAGACTAGTAAAATGAGGTATCCTCTTGATAAGTTGGCAGACCTCGCAAGGACTCTATATCTTTGATATATTGTTTTTGTTTATGCCACGAAACTACGTAGTCGAGGAATTTAGGAGCAGTTTAGGTATGATACATTTTATTACCAATTATATCTAAATGTTTCTTCTCTCTTCATAATGTATTTTTAACTCTGATACTGGTTCAGTCTGGTTCAAACTGAATTGGTCTGTCCCAGTCATTCATTGAGCAACATCGGTGAAGTTGGCACCCTTAACTCGCAGTTGGGTGCGGATGCATTCATGTATATATGTGTGTGTCCGCATGTATCTGTGTGTTTCTAAATATATTAATAACTCCCTCTGGTCGAGCAATCTTTGAAGTGTGGGGACAACTGGAAAGCTTCCATTACTCGTACTTCTCGCCTTCTTCACTACCTCTTCTACGGCCTCGATATGAATACCCCCTCCGCCTCCGTGGTATTTTCTTCGTGGTTATAAGAGGCTTAGCTCTGTTTCTCGACCGTTATATCGCGTGACTATCTCCCCCTCCGCCTTTTGGGATTCTTTCTCACGTCGTGTAGACGCGTTCTTGAGACTAGTAAAATGAGGTATCCTCTTGATAAGTTGGCAGACCTCGCAAGGACTCTATATCTTTGATATATTGTTTTTGTTTATGCCACGAAACTACGTAGTCGAGGAATTTAGGAGCAGTTTAGGTATGATACATTTTATTACCAATTATATCTAAATGTTTCTTCTCTCTTCATAATGTATTTTTAACTCTGATACTGGTTCAGTCTGGTTCAAACTGAATTGGTCTGTCCCAGTCATTCATTGAGCAACATCGGTGAAGTTGGCACCCTTAACTCGCAGTTGGGTGCGGATGCATTCATGTATATATGTGTGTGTCCGCATGTATCTGTGTGTTTCTAAATATATATATATATATATATATATATATATATATATATATATATATATATATATATATCACCGCTTAGCGTAGATTTTTTTCCATACTTGCATAGGTTAGATGAGTCGTCCATGTTGGGAGACAAGTCAGGTCTGAGTAGGCTACGCCGTACGTTGCTCTTGTTCCAACGAGGACTATATATATATATATACACACACACATAAATATATATAGTCTATATACTTGCTGTTGAAACGACAAGAGCTCATCCATACTCTCCTATCCCAAGTATCGAGTACGTTGCTGAGTAATTTATAACGGAGGAGATGTGGTAAGGAACCAGGTGGACCATAACGCACCAAAGTACTCAATATTTAGGGTAGTAGAGTGGGTAATAGGAACGAGTAAGACCCCGACGGCTGAGCTCAAGCCGTTTCGACGGCTAATTCTGGACTAAAAAAAAAAAAAATTTTTTTTTTTCTAGTCCAGAATTAGCCGTCGAAACGGCTTGAGCTCAGCCGTCGGGGTCCTACTCGTTTCTATATATATATATATATATATATATATATATATATATATATATATAAAAATATATATAATTTCTTTTTCTTTCCAGATTGCTCTTCTAGCAGAATGTATAATATCTTTGTGTTATCCGAGGATCTCGAAGGATTTCTTCCGTGGTTGCCTGGACTATTCTTACTTTCTGGGGAACCGAGAGGAACAAGCCTTAATGATGGCCATTTATGGAAGGGCGCTCACAGCTTACCCCGGTAAGTAATATGATTAATGCATGATATATATATATATACACACATTATACCATCAACACTATAAACACAGAGCTGGCATATCTAAGAACTGACTAACTGCCTAATGAGGTCATAGCCATTCAATGGCTATCATCGAAATATATATAGCAGTAAATAAAGGATTATGAGTTCATGCAATTGACTTATGTTTCGTCACTATATATATATATATATATATATATATATATATATATATATATATATATATATATATATACGTAGGTCCCGGGTTGAGTCGGGGATAACCACAGTAAGTAAGGTACTCAATACATGGCAGAGTAAATTTTTTTTATTTTATAGAAGGAGCTTCTACAGGACTGGTAGTGGTACCACTACCTAAATGTATAAATACCAGAACTTAATATGACACCCAGCTTCCTGAAGATTTCATCTGAATGAAACAGTACTAGTCCTGTAGAAGCTCCTTCTATAAAATAATATATATATATATATATATATATAGATAAATCTACCAAGAGTTTACGATAGTGTCCAATCCGTATGAAGAACTCAATGTAATCAGGATATCATGGAAAGAAGAGATGCATATCTGAAGACGGCATATGTATGTGTTGGTATATATTAGATTTGATAGTTTGTATAATTTTGTATAATTTTGTACATAGATCTGTTGAATATGCATGCCAATTCTAACACATATATGTCCTAGAAACGATCGTTAAATAATGAACTTTTTTTGTTTAATATAAGGAACTGTTTCATTGTTTTATTCATTATTTTTTTAATACTTTATATATATATATATATATATATATATATATATATATATATATTATATATAAATATATATATATATTAATACGGAACGAGTCATAATGTTTCGGACGCCAGTCGTTCATCAAAATAGAAAGATAGACGAGAATAAGAAAATAAAGAAAACGAGAGTTTTTCTTTCTCAGAAGGAAAACACATGTTGTGTAGTTAACTATTCATTACATATACTAGCAAAAGCTCCGCTCACCGGGTGGTTTTCTGCTAGTATATGTAGTGTGCATGTTGATATTATATGCAAATATATATGCATATAGATATGATACATAAATTGAACGCTAACGGAAGTTGACATTTGAAAGTTTTAACAGAAGTGAATCCTGAAATAAGCAATAAATTATATATAAGATTTTTCGTTTCTGAATTTGTTTAGCAAGATTCTTTATCTGAAATCGTGTGTTGAAACCGATATTGTTATACTTTGGGAGGGTCATGTTGCCAATAAGAAACACACGCACCAGTTGCTTTCACTTATAAGATTATTTATGTCTAATCAAAAGCTAATTAATTTAGTAGATAAATGACATAATATTCATTCATGATTTATTCAAAGTAATCCAACCTATGTTGATAACGTGATGTAAATTAATTGTTTCTACTTTTGGCACAAGGCCAGCAAATACCCAGTACATTACTGGTACTTTATTTTATCGACCCCGTAAGGATGGAAGGCAAAGTTGACCTCGGTGGGATTTGAACTCAGATCATAAAGGGACGTAACTCTATGCTGGAAAGCATGTCCGAGCCTCTACCGATACTGCCAATCCACCGCCCTTTTCGTGATGTAAAATAATTGTTTCTACTTTTGGCACAAGGCCAGTAATTAATCCAGTGTATTACTGGTACTTTATTTTATCGACCCCGAAGGATGAAAGGCAAAGTTAACCTCGGCGAGACTGGACACAGTCTCGCAGTTCTCCAATAATTATATATAGATATATCTTCTTTTTTTTTTTCCTTTTGCAAACGATATGTGTACATTAAACAGAATTAGGGGGTTACAGAGAAGGTATGCAGTACTACACCAAAGCCCTGCCAATTCTGAAGGCTCGCCGGTTGCAATACCGAACACTACTGCTCTACACAAGCATGGGATTCAACTGTTACATGCAGGGAAGATATGCTCAAGCCATCAGGTAAGACATACACATTATTATTATTATTAAAGGTGGAAAACTGGGAGAGGGCACTTGCCTTGGTGGTCAGGGTCATTGTGGCTTTTTACTGGGCTTTCTCCACAAATGTCCCTCCGAAGTCTCCCCCCCCCCCCTATTGGGGAATTTTTCATTGTTATTTTTTGTTACATCCTCTGTTTTTGTTTTTTACACGCAGAAATGCCCATTTGTACCGTCCTGCATTGTCCTGCACTGTCCTTAATGTCTACTTTATGTAAACCCTTGTGGTTAATAAAGAAATCATTATTATTATTATTATATAGGGCGGTGAATTGGCAGTATCGGTAGAGGGTCGGGCGCCATGCTTTCTAGCATAGTTACGTCCCTTTACAGTCTGAGTTCAAATCCCGCCGAGGTTGACTTTGCCTTTCATCCTTACGGGGGTCGATAAAATAAAGTACCAGTAATGTACTGGGTAATTGCTGGCCTTGTGCCTAAAGTAGAAACAATTATTATTATTATATAGGGCGGTGGATTGGCAGTATTGGTAGAGGGTCGGGCGCCATGTTTTGAAGCATAGAGTTACCTCCCTTTATGATCTGAGTTCAAATTCCGCCGAGGTCAACTTTGCCTTTCATCTTTACGGGGTCGATAAAATAAAGTACCAGTAATGCACTGGGATAATTGCTGGTCTGGTGCCAAAAAGTAGAAACCATTATTATTATTATTATTATTATTATTAGGGATAAAGTGAAAGTAAAGCTTTTCCTGATAATTTCCTTCAAATAAAACAGTTCTAGTCCTGTAGGAGCCATTTCTATATTAAATTTTGTTGTATACACTCTACTAATATATAGAGTACCTTACTAACTGCGGTTACTCCCGATTGAACCCAGGACTCTCTCTCTCTCTCTCTCTCTCTCTCTCTCTCTCTCTCTCTCTCTCCCATACACACACACATATATAAGAGATGTCTGAATGGACCTGTTATTTTTATCTAAAGACATTTTCTCCAATTCCAACCCGCCCGTCCCCTCAATCTATCTTATTTCTCATTCTTTCTTCTGATAAAGGACTAGCGTCCGAAACGTTAAAACCCCCTTCCTGCTATATTAACAGTTAACCTAATATATCCCTTCTATATACTGTACCGATTGTGTTGTTATTTCTGTTTACCTTTTACACACACACACACACACACACACACACACATATATATATATATATATATATATATATATATATATATATATATATATATATATATCCATCCAGGGAGTGTAATGTGCAGTTACTGTAGGTTCACCAGGGTGAGCACTCGATGCTGAGGTTCACTTCTGTGTCGAGGTGTAGAGCTAGACAGAGTGTATTATAAAATAAAACAAGGACGAGTGGTTACACTTTCATTACGTTTATTGGTTGGAGACGCGCGTTTCGCCACTGATCAGCTCAAGGTTCGATCTGTATCGATCTAAGGTTCTGACGAGCCGTGGATTACAGAGTCGGGCTAGATCGATACAGATCGAACGTTGAGCTGATCAGTGGCGAAACGCGCGTCACCAACCAATAAACGTAACGAAAGTGTAACCGCTCGTCCTTACTTTATTTTATATATATATATATATATATATATATATATATATATTATATATATATATATATATATATATATATTCTTTGGTTTGCTTTTGTCCTTCTATGTTGTTCACTTGTCCCCCTCGCTTTACGCGATTTACTGGTCCCAATAACTTTTTTTAGTTATTGCTCGCACCAACCTGAGGTATCTAATTTTTAATGCGATGTAATACCAATGATGGTTGGAAAATCACTGACGAAGGACTATTTTTATCATATGTAACCCACGTGCAACCACGCAGTAATCTTCTTTCTTCTCATGTTTTATATATATATATATATATATATATATATATATATATATATATATATATATTTAATATAGAAAAGGCTGCTACAGGACTAGAACTATTTCATTCGGAGAAATCATCAGATAAGAGGGAACGAAGGAAATGTTGAAATTCTTGGTGTAACTGGGAATTAAATCTGAATCTGTGAAAGTCGTCGAAAATGCATGCGTTGATGCATTGGTGGTGGTTTTGGTCTGTTAGTTAATGTTTCCAGATGATTTCTCCCGAACGAAACGGTCCTAGTCCTGTAGAAGCCTTTTCTATATTAAATATTTATACTCTGCTTTGTATTGAGTACCTTACTTACTTTGGGTTACCCCCGATTTAACCTGGAATATATATATATATATATATATATATATATATATAGGAACAGGTAAAACCCCGACGGCTGAGCTCAAGCCGTTTGGACGGCTAATTCTGGACAGAAACGGCTTGAGCTCAGCCGTCGGAGTCTTACCTGTTCCTATTACCCACTCTACTACCTTAAGTATTGAGTACTTTGGTGCGTTATGGTCCACCTGGTTCCTTACCACATTTCCTTCGTTATATATATATATATATATATATATATATATATATATATCAATGATATAAATAGATGGAAACTATATTTATAATATAGTTTCCATTTATTTAATATCATTGATATTATACTCCAGAAAACTGTCGAGTGCTTCGAATCAGTTATAAACATATATATTTGTTGAATTACCAACAAATTAAATATCCCTTTTACTTATATATATATATATATATATATATATATATATATATATATATATATATATATATATATATATATATCATCATTTCATTTTACGTCCGCTTTTCCCTGCTTGCAAGGGTGGGACGGGAACTGACTCTGGCTTGATTTCTACAGCTGGATGCCCTTCCTAACACCAACCTCATTTACAGTGAGTGCTGGGTGCTTTTTTGCCGTGGCACCTCCACGACCACTTTGCAGTGGAATGATAGGGACCCCAGTCCCTATCATCTCATTTCTACAGCTGAGTAAACTGGAGCAATGTGAAATAAAGTGTCTTGCTCAAGGAAACAACACATCACCCGGTCTGAGAATTGAACTCACAACCTTTCGATTACAAGCCCAATGCTCTAACCACTAAGCCATGTGCCTCCATATATATATATATCATCTTCCCTAGCTCGTCTCCCACTTTTTATTTTTGTTGTTGTAGATACACAAGGGAAGGGTTGGCTATTGATGTCCAGGACAAAAACAAAAGAGATGTCCACCACGCCACGGCCAATTGTGCTCTGGTTTTAGCTTATAACCTCAGCCATCAAGGTAAGCTGTGGTACTTATTGTTGGTTGTGGTGGTGGTGGTGTTGGTTGTGGTGGTGGTGGTGGTGGTGTTGGTGGTTGTTGGTTGTGGTGGTGGTTGTTGTGGTGGTGGTGGTGGTGGTGGTTGGTTGGTTGTAGTGGTGGTGGTGGTGGTTGTAGTGGTGGTGGTGGTGGTGGTGGTGGTGGTAGTTATTGTTGGTTGTGGTGGTGGGGGTGTTGGTGGTTGGTTGTAGTGGTGGTGGTGTTGGTGGTTGTGGTGGTGGTGGTGGTTGGTTGTGGTGGTGGTGGTGGTGTTGGTTGTGGTGGTGGTGTTGGTGGTTGTTGTGGTGGTGGTGGTTGTGTTGGTGGTGGTGGTAGTGGTTGTGGTGGTTGTTGTTGTGGTGGTGGTGGTGGTGGTTGGTTGGTTGTAGTGGTGGTGGTGGTGGTTGTAGTGGTGGTGGTGGTGGTGGTGGTGGTAGTTATTGTTGGTTGTGGTGGTGGGGGTGTTGGTGGTTGGTTGTAGTGGTGGTGGTGTTGGTGGTTGTGGTGGTGGTGGTGGTTGGTTGTGGTGGTGGTGTTGCTGTTGTTGTTGTTGTTGTTGTTGTTGGTGGTGGTAGTGTTGGTGGTGGTGGTGTTGCTGTTGTTGTTGGTGGTGGTGGTGGTAGTGTTGGTGGTGGTGGTGTTGCTGTTGTTGTTGGTGGTGGTGGTGGTGGTAGTGTTGGTGGTGGTGGTGTTGCTGTTGTTGTTGTTGTGGTGGTGGTGGTGGTAGTGTTGGTGGTGGTGGTGTTGCTGTTGTTGTTGGTGGTGGTGGTGGTAGTGTTGGTGGTGGTGGTGTTGCTGTTGTTGTTGTTGGTGGTGGTGGTAGTGTTGGTGGTGGTGGTGTTGCTGTTGTTGTTGGTGGTTGTGGTGTTGTTGGTGATGGTAGTGGTGGTGTTGATGTTGTTGTTGGTGGTGATAGTAATGTTGGTATTGTTGTTGTTGTTGTGGTGGTGGTAGTGTTGGTGGTGGTGGTGTTGCTGTTGTTGTTGGTGGTGGTGATGGTAGTGTTGGTGGTGGTGGTGTTGCTGTTGTTGTTGTTGGTGGTGGTAGTGTTGGTAGTGGTGGTGTTGATGTTGTTGTTGGTGGTGATAGTAATGTTGGTATTGTTGTTGTTGTTGGTGGTGGTGGTGGTGGTGGTTGTGGTGGTAGTGTTGGTGTTATGGTTGTTGTTGTTATTAGCGAATGTGGTAGTGTTGGTGTTGTTGTTCATGATGTTGTTGTTGGTGGTGGTGTTGTTGGTGTTGTTGTTGGCGGTGTTATTGTCGTTCTACGGGTACTGCCAGCCATGCTCACGCAACACACGTGAAAGCCGTTTAGATCACGTGATGTCTGTGCTTGGAGCTTTTTTAAGTGAAGAAAGATCTTGCAGTGGTCCCAACCCCCACACTCTGAAAAATGGTGACAGGTATCCAAAAAGAAGAACAGGTCAACATTATTGGCTACCATACAGTGCCGGATTTAGGACAAATGAGGCCCTGTGCTAGTTAAGTCATGAGGCCTCAAACATTTGAAAAATTCATCGTAAAATTTGTTTATGCAAGAAGATGGGTGCCCCCTGGTACACCGAAGCCCGGTAAACCCGGCACTGCAGATACATATTATTTTACGAAATCGTTTGTGATCAAAGAAACTTTGATTATTTTTCTTACAGGTAACTACAATTTGGTTGAAGAATTACTGACCAGTACCTTAGACGTGGTTGGAGACTCAGGCCACCCCTCTGTATCTATCATGTTAAATACATTGGGACTAAATGCCGAACGAAGTAAATCTCTTTCTTTTTCTTTTACTATTTCGTTTTATATCATTTTCTTAGAGATATATATATATATATAACTTTGATAGGTTTCGGCCAGTATTGGCCCAGGCCATGTCTAACTTATTAGCCCCACTTGGTGAAGTCTTTCAAATCAGGATTTGGGCACTATGGCCCACTCAAGCAGAGAGTTATTGTTTACGGAGGCATATCCGGGTGTAGGAGGTTTATCGGGGATTTCTTGAAGGAATTTGTCCAAAGACTTCTTGAACTTGATGGGGTCTGTCTCTGCTTTGATGTGTCTTGGTGTAATGTTAAAGAGTGCAGGGCCAATGAGGTGAAATAATTGTGCCGTATTGTTGTTATGAGATGCAAGTGAGATTTTTGTTGTGGGCGGATAGCACGGGGCCTAAGCCTTGGGTGTACACTAAAGGTGATGCCAACATCATTTGGGCAAAGCTGATGGAATATTTTCCATCATGCAGATAATGTAGTGCTCACGGCGACGTTGGAGAGAATAAAGGTTGAGCTTTTCTAATTGACTCCAATAGTCAAGGCTTGTCATGTCATCTATCTTTTTTGTAATTGATCTTTGGGGTGCTTCAACTTTCATGATACTTTGTTTCGTGTGGGGGGACCACAGTGGACAACAGTATTCAAGGTGGGGTCGAGCAAAAGTGGAGAAGAGAAGGATAAGTGTGGATATCTCTCGACTGCAAAGTTCTGAGAATTCAGGAACACATTCTGCGGGCCATATCAACTTTGCTGTTTATACGAGTGGCCCAGCTTATGTTGTTGTCCACAATTACTCCCAGGTCTCTGATGTTGTTGAATGCCACGAGAGTTTCACCTTGGTGTCCCCAAAAAATGTATACACCTGTATAGGCAATATTTATTAGAATTTGTATATATTTTTGGGGGGAACACCCTGTATATATATATATATATATATATATTCATTGAAGTTTGGTGGTTGTTCACTGGAAAGAACTGGTCATTCTGTATAGTTAACCATGATCTAATAGTAGGAAAACACTCGACGTTACGCAACGAAGTTAATTATTGGCAGGAGACCGGAAAGGTGAAATTCCTTCAAAGTTTTATGGTTGCAAACACTATATGTATTTCAGATTTTGAAGTAACTTCACCTATCCGGTCTCCTGTCATTTTATTCAATAATATATATATATATATATATATATATATATATATATATATATATATATATATATATATATATATATATATATATGTATATATAAATATATATATATATATTTAAATTCAAAATATTAACAAAAATAGACATTCGTGTGATCAAGTATATTTTATTATACATATTTCAGAGGTACTGGGCTATCTTCAACAGTACGTCCTCATCAGATAAAATAAGATGATGCATGACATACCCTGACTAAGTAGATGGTTAAGATTCAGTCATGCAGTGAATAAGATATGACAAAACTCAATATTTATATACCTTAAGATTGAGACATGAAGAAATTACATATAATACAGAGGGTGCGTGTGAGAAAGCTTATAAAGATATATAATAATAAACAACTACTAATATAATAGAAATTTACATAACTGTTAGAGATTCTCTGAATCTCTAACAGTTATGTAAATTTCCTCTGTATTATATGTAATTTTTATAAATATTGAGTTTTGTCATATCTTATTCACTGCCATGACTGAATCTTAACCATCTACTTAGTCAGGGTATGTCATGCATCATCTTATTTTATCTGATGAGGACATACTGTTGAAGATAGCTCAGTACCTCTGAAATATGTATAATAAAATATACTTGATCACACTAATGTCTATTTTTGTTAATATTTTGAATTAATATTAATAACTCCGGAAAACCATAGCTGTGGAGTGCTTCTAATCTAGTGTAAAACTTTATTCTTTGATTTATTCATTGAACCTTGTTTAACCTTTAAATATATATATATATATATATATATATATATATATTATTAGGGTAAATATTGATGCAATTCAATTCAAGCACTCAACGTACTTTTTCCACATAGGAGTGACGGAGTAAATATCGAATAAGTAAAAGCGAAGTAGTTTCAGATGTTCAAGTCCTTTAATAATAATGCTGTGATATATATTTCAATGACGACACTGGCCACACTGTTCTGTGTGCGAGTGTCGTGACATCATCAGGCAGCTTGTTACATAATAAGGTTGTTTCCGAGGCAGACCGGTGGGTGTGAATTGGTACTCACAAGGGAACGGATGAAAAACCCAAAAGCACGAACTTCATCCGTTCCCATGTCTATATATATATATATTAATTTTATTAAAGATATAAATGACTATTGATTGATTATTTGTTGTGATCATTGATTTACAGATGGCAACCAGACAGCAAAAGCGTTGAAATTTTATCTGGCTTCGTTGGTGGAGCGACGTAAGACAGCGTGTATTAACACGGAGAAATTGGTGGTACCTTTATGTAACGTCGGCAAACTACTATCGGGACTCCAAGGAAAACACAGTGAGTTCACTAAACTCTTTCTAATGTATTTTCGATATCAAACATTAACTAACACACCATGGGACATCACATCCAGCTCTGTCGGTTTATCTTGTAAGGTTTTTGTGTCATATATTTAGGGGGTCTTGGGAGAATCTCAGACCTGCCAACCTCTAAAAACCTATATATATATATATAAATATATATATATATAAATATAGAAACGGTATATATTTTATCTAATGATTCTAAAGACATGATTTATGATATATATATATATATATATACGTTATTCCGGGTTGAGTCGGAGGTAACCACAGTAAGTAAGGTACTCAATACATTGCAGAGTATAAAAGTTTTAATATAGATGAGATTCCTGAGATCTCTGATTCCTGATGATTTCTAAAGAATGAAACAGTTCTAGTCCTTATATATATATATATATATATATATATATATATATATATATATATATATATATATATGGGATAACAAGTTTTGATGAGAGACACACACTGTATTTAAGGTCGAGTGACACAATTTCGAGTGATTAACAGCCTTTAGACTCACCTGATCAATGAAACAATTGTTAATACTGTAAATAAAACCCTTTTTGTACAGCCGACCATGTTATTCTTTACTCTTTCACTATATATATATATATATATATATATATATATATATATATATATATATATATATATATAGAAACGAGTAGGACCCGACGGCTGAGCTCAAGCCGTTTCGACGGCTAATTCTGGACCAGAATTCTGGTCCAGAATTAGCCGTCGAAACGGCTTGAGCTCAGCCGTTGGGGTCCTACTCGTTCCTATTACCCACTCTACTACCCTAAGTATTGAGTACTTTGGTGCGTTATGGTCCACCTGGTTCCTTACCACATTTGCAACCACAGAATTACTACTGATTTTTGACAATCACTTTGACCATATATGGAATTACCCCTTGAGAAGATCGGCTATTTAAATACCAGGATAAATTTTCATTTAGTCCAGAATTAGCCGTCGAAACGGCTTGAGCTCAGCTGTCGGGGTCTTACTGGTTCCTATTACCCACTCTACTACCTCAAGTATTGAGTACTTTGGTGCGTTATGGTCCACCTGGTTCCTTACCACATTTCCTTCGTTATATATATATATATATATATATATATATATATATATATATATATATATATATATATATCAAACCTACCAGCTTCTAAAAACCCAAACGGGGAGTACCATGAAAAAAAAGTGCCCCATTACGGGGAGAAATGAGGCAAAATGGGGAGATTTTACATAATGAAAGTTATACGTATTTTCACAAGAGAAGACATCTCTCACCCACCTCAATGTGGGTGGGAGATCTCCCCGTCGGGGAGAGTTGACAGGTCTGTTGTCTTACTTTTTGTGTCACATATTTAAGAGATCTAGGGACAATCTGTGTGTGTTTGTATGAATACAAACTGAGTATAAAATCGGAATATATATATATATGTATAAATCGGAATATATATATATATATATATATGTATATAATAACTTTTTCATTACCATTATAAGGAGTCTGACGAGTCGCGGATTACAGATTCGGGCTAGATCGATACAGATCGAACCTTGAGCTGAGCAGTGGCGAAACGCGCGTCACCAACCAATAAACGTAATGAAGGAGTAACCAATCGTCCTTGTTATCTTATTTCACTATAATACACTCTGTCTAGCTCTACACCTCGACACTGAAGTGAACCTAAACACCGAGTGCTCACCCAGGTGAACCTACAGTAACTCCAAGTTACACTCCCTGGATATATATATATATAATATATATATATATATATATATATGATATCATATATATATATATATATATATCATATATATATATAAATATATAAATGTATAGTGACAAAAGGAAGTTAGATTTGCAGCTCGTTATGAAACTTTATTGCATATTCCAACTATTTCGATATCGGATCCCGACTCTTGATCGACATCTCGTCAGATATGCGAGTTACATGGGTGTTCTCTCTCTCTCTCTCTCTCTCTCTCTCTCTCTCTCTCTCTCTCTCTCTCTCTCTCTCTCTCTCTCTCTCTCTCTCTCTCTCTCTCTCTATATATATATATATATATATATATATATATATATATATATACTCTCTCTCTCTCTCTCTCTATGTATATATATATATATATATATATATATATATATATATATGAGGTGGACCACCCATTTGATTCCCTTCTTTTCCGTTCGTTCATGTCAACCCCACCCCTGGTATCTTCTAATTCTGTATCTTTTACATTGATCTCCAGCTGCTGCCCTCCGTTTGTTAAACGAGGCTCAGACAATCAGGAGGTCTTATGGTCGGTTACACCCGAATACATCACTGGTACTGAAGTATATCTCAGAGGTTTATAAAAGACAGTGAGTACCGGCTATTTCATACATATACACTCTCTCTCTCTCACACATTATCTATCTCACACACACACACACGCACACGCACTCTCTATCTCTCTCACACATTCTCTATCTCACACACACACATGCACACACACTCTCTATCTCTCCCTCACACATACACGCACACATTCTCTATCTCACACGCATACATACACACTCTCTCTATCTCTCGCACACATACACACACATACATGTACGCATCAGACATAACATAAAAATCAAAACTATACTATACCATACCATACTATAACATACTATACCATACCATACCACACCACCCCATACCATACCATACCATACCATACCACACCATACCATACCCTACCACACCACCCCATACCATATCCTACCACACCATACTATACCATGCTATAACATACCATACCACACCATACCATACTATAACATACCCTACCTCACCACCCCGTACCATACCACACCATACCATACTATAACATACCCTACCACACCACCTCATACCATACCACATACCACACCACCCCATACCCTACCACACCACCCCATACCATACCACACCATACCCTACTATACCATACCACACCACACCACCCCATACCATACCACACCATACTATACCACACCATACTCTACCACACCACTCTATACTCCACAATACCATACCCTACCATACCATACTATACCATACTATACTATATCATACCATACCATACTATACCTCACCATACCACACCACACCGTACCACACCACACTACACCATACCACACCACACTATACCATACCACACCACACTATACCATACCATACCACACCACACCCTACCATACGCCAACTCCGTTAACCCCCCCCCCCCCCAGCCTATACACTTACTCATATAATACTCTGTATTTGACAGGCAGTTGATAGAAGAATCTATACCGCCATTGCTGGAGGCTTTAGACATATATCACCACATCAACGCTGATATCCATCTCATCACGTCCCTGTATTCCGATATTGCACATTGCTACCTCCTCATCAACAAACAACGACACGCCATTGTGTTTTTCCAGAACATTCTCACTATAAAGAACCAGATATTGGCCGTGAAGCCGGATAATACGCATATAGCGTCATCTCTCGAACATATTGTCAGGCTGAGCACGGAGACACAGGAGGTAAGAAGCAAAATATATACATGTTTAGGGCCTCCAGGGTAGAAGGGGCATTGGCAGTAACGGTAGAGGGTCAGACGCCATGCTTTGCAGCAAAGAGTTACGGCCCTTTGAAGCAAAATATATACATGTTTAGGGCCTCTAGGGTAGAAGGGGCATTGGCAGTAACGGTAGAGGGTCAGACGCCATGCTTTGCAGCAAAGAGTTACGGCCCTTTGAAGCAAAATATATACATGTTTAGGGCCTCTAGGGTAGAAGGGGCATTGGCAGTAACGGTAGAGGGTCAGACGCCATGCTTTGCAGCAAAGAGTTACGGCCCTTTGAAGCAAAATATATACATGTTTAGGGCCTCAAGGGTAGAAACTGGTATTGGCAGTAACGGTAGAGGGTCAGACGCCATGCTTTGCAGCAAAGAGTTACGGCCCTTTGAAGCAAAATATATACATGTTTAGGGCCTCTAGGGTAGAAGGGGCATTGGCAGTAACGGTAGAGGGTCAGACGCCATGCTTTGCAGCAAAGAGTTACGGCCCTTTGAAGCAAAATATATACATGTTTAGGGCCTCTAGGGTAGAAGGGGCTTTGGCAGTAACGGTAGAGGGTCAGACGCCATGCTTTGCAGCAAAGAGTTATGGCCCTTTATGGTCTGAGTTCAAATCCCGCCGAGGTTAACTTTGCCTTTCATACTTGCGGGGTCGATAAAATAAAGTACCAGTAATACACTGAGATAATTGCTGGCCTTGTGCCAAAAGTAGAAAAAATTATATTATATTTACGTAAAAGACTTTCATATTAGAGCGTCAGACGCCATGCTTTGCAGTATAGAGTTATGGCTCTTTATGTTCTTTCATCCTTACGGGGTCGATAAAATAAAGCACCAGTAATGCACTGGGGTCAATTTAATCGGCTTTCACCTCTCCTTCAAATTGCTGGCCTTGTGTCTAAAGTAGAAATCATTGCCTTTCGCTTGGACAATACCGGTGACGTGGAGAAGGGAGACAGGAATACAGGGGCGACTACTGGTCTTCTACAAACAACCTTGCCCGGACTTGTGCCTCGGAAGGGAACTTTCTAGGTGCAAATGCCATGGTCATTGGTGACCTAAGGGGGTCTTTACTTTTGTTAAAGTATGATTATATGAATGAGTCAGAACCCCAACGACTGAGCTCTTGCCGTTTCAACAGCTAGTTATAGACAAGCGTCTGGATCTAGTTGTTGAAACAGCAGGAGCTCAGCCGTTGGGGTCTTGACTCATTCATATATATATATCACATAAGAAACCGAGAATCAGTGGTGCTACGAGTAAGATTTATTAGACATATTACAATCTTTTCTCTGGCGACCAGCTCGAGGCACGATCGGTGAGATGATCGAACCCGACTCTGAAAATCGCAAGATCCTCGTATAAGTCTCAATTCTACGAAGTATACCGCTTTCGGACGCTTTAAGCATCCCACACCAATTATATATATATATATAGAAAAAGCATGACCCCGACGGCAGAGCTCAAGCCCTTTCTGGACGCCAGAAATAGCCGTCGAAACGGCTTGAGCTCTGCCGTCGGGGTCATACTTTCTTCTATTTCCCACTCTACTACCCTAAGTATTGAGTACTCTGGTGCGTTATGGTCCATCTGGTTCCTTACCACAATTCCTTTGTTATATATATATATATATATATATATATATATATATATATATATTTGTTTTGCAAGGTTTTTGATATGAAATCGTGTGTCGAAACAAATATTGTTATACTTGGAGAGGGTCATATTGTTGTAATAATATTGCCAGAAATAATAACAGAACACATTCACTGTTTGATTGGTTTTCGCCTCTGTATCTTTTATATCTCCATAGTTAATTTATTTGGCAATCAATGTTTATCATTGATTGACCAACGGTTAAAATACAGATGTAAATATATATATATATAGTCTATCAAAGTTCTTTCGTCGCACATCTGCAACATCATCAGTGGTACTATTATGTTCCCTCCTATTGTAATGTCTACGACATTTTTATTTACTTTATTTATTTCTAAAAAATTTCAAATAAATATTCCAAATAAATAAAGTAAATAAAAATCTCCACCCCCATATTGTTGTCCTTGTGTTGTGCCATTATATGTCAGAATTGGCAGTATCGATAGAGAGTCGGACGCCTTGCTTTGACGCATAGAGTTACAGCCCTTGCCATTCTGAGTTCAAATCCCACCGAGGTTAACTTTGCTTTCATCCTTACGGGGTCGATAAAATAAAGTACCAGTAATGTACTGGGTAATTGCTGGCCTTGTGCCAAAAAAGTAGAAACAATTATATGTCAGAAATAATTATAATTATTCTCTTTTCCTATCCGATCCAATTCCAGATCCAGAAATATTACGTAGAAGATCTTTTGGATGAATTAAAAAGACTTTCACAGCTTCCAGATCTGAGACGTACACAGAAGACGAAATATTTGACCCAGATTGGAAACTACTCTTATTCACTGTTACTCATGGAAAACCGGATCTCCATGCAGGCAAATCAATCAGGTTTATCGATAGAATCGGTTCCTGGAATTTGTTCCCATTGTCAACAGTACATGAAAATTGGGCAGTGTTCGAAGCCAGCTTATCTCAAAATGGTGTGTTGTTTGTCTAACGGGGTTAATTAATGATGTTGTTGTTGTTGTTGTTATTGTTGCTGGTGGTGGTGATGACTGAAAATTGAGTGTATCTACATACATACATGCATACATACATACATACATACATACATACATACATACATACATACATACACACATACACACATACACATACACACATACGTACGTACATACATACATGTTCTGTTGTGGAGATCAGCTGCCCACTTGATGTAAACGTTGTCAGAAAAATACAGGAGAAGGAGGACATCTACGGACCATTGATGAGGAGTTTACAAATCCAGTATCCAAGACACACCTTTAGCTTCATACCCATCATTATTGGAGCTACGGGTTATATACCAACCCGCTTGAACTAAAGTATGACTGAACTTGGATTTGCGGACAAAGAGCGCAGCTCCCTAATTCATAGTCTACAAATGGCTGCGATAGCGGGCACCTTCAAAATTTGCAAAACATTCTTACGATTCAAGGGATGACAATTTCTTTTCTTTTACAACCTTGCCACCAGGAAGGTGGCCGGTCAAAAATATATACTCGAAATTAAGAGAAAGAGATAAACATACACATTCACACATACAATAACATCCATACCTGCACACACATGCATGCCTATAGACATACATATCTACCTAGTTGATGCTGTGTAAATTCCAATGAAAGTGTCTTGTGTCTGTAAGAAACCGACTCTCTCTCTATTGGCAACAATTTGAGAAATTATAAAATCAGAAGAACATACATATACATACACACATACATACACACACACACACACACACACACATGTATACGTACGTACATACATACATACATACATACATACATACATACATACATACATACATACATACATACATGGTGGCTGCCAACTCGTTTTCGAGTACGGCGACTACTTTATATCCATGTAGGAGAACCCCTACCGATGCGCTGAATGAGTGTGACTTTTTAGTCCAGCCAGCGACTTGAAGACTCTGGTACAAAGACTACACTTGTGACAATTATTGACACATAGTGCTGGGCCCATGGTACCATGTGACGACAAGTGCAGAGAGATCTCCAGATACAAAGCAATGCCTGTGCCGTGAAGCTTTTATAGTGAGCAAAGGCTCTGCACAAAGCCAGTCCCATTCTCTTAACCAAGATGATATTTACCAAAAAGAAGAACAAGTCAACATCATTGGATACCATCAGAGTTGCAGGTGTTATATCAGAGTTTTCCTTCTCCTAGAATTCTGCCTTGACAAAGGCTAAGGGGTCATCTCTCCCGGAGATAATCATACATACATACATACATACATACATACATACGTACATACATACATACATACATACATACATACATACATACATACATACATACATACATACATACATACATACACACACACACACACACATACACACACACACACACACACATACATACATACATACATACATACACACACATACATACATACATACATACATACATACATACATACATACATACATACGTACATACATACACGATGATGGCTGCAACTTTCAAGTAATGCCATCACTTGATACTTAAGCATGGGCATCACAGACGTGGCTTTTTAGTCCTGCTAGGGACTTGCATATGGCCAGCAATACGATGCATCGAAAAAAAAAAACGTCACATATCAAGTGATGCCAGTGCTTGAAGCTATTTTACGTGAGGAAGGGCTTTGCACGGGGCCAATCCCACTCTCTGAAAATCGAATACACTTGGCCCAAAAGAACTGGTCTACATCATTGGATGCAAACGAAGTCGCAGGTTTTATATCAGAGTTACCTTCCCCTAGAGAGATGTCTAGAAGTCGCTCGCTCCACAAAAATGATTTCTACTCTAGGCACAAGGCCAGCAATTTGGAGAGATGGGAAAGTCGATTAAATCGACCCCAGTGCATTAATGGTGCTTTATTTTATCGATACATAGATAAAATGAATGTGAGGTATTTATATGAGTGTAAGTCGTTAAAGCTTCTGGGAGAGTTACATTGTGATATGGGGTGTCGTCTTATCCCAGGGAAATATTATTTATCTGTACAGAAACCAGTTTTAAATAATAATGTTATGAACTCATAGAAAGCTTTATGAAATGAGGAGGTGGTGAGTTGTTTTAAGTTTGAATTTAACACAAAAAGGATCTGGGTTATTTTACTAACGATCTGAAATGAATAAAAACCATTAAATTTCTTGTTTTAATTAACTCCTGTTTTCTTTTTTAACTTTTCGCCACAGTTTCTATTTTATCTTATAAAGCTGTTTTTATATAAATAAAAAAATCAGTTGCTCTCCGACAGGTTTGTGGTCGAGCCCTTGGCAGTGGAGATCTCTGGTGTCGTTAGTCATAGGGTCACCTTCCTGCTCAACCAACACCATGTTTTAACTAATTCCAGTTTTCTCATTTAACTTTTCGTCACAGTAACTATTTAACTTTTACAAAGTTGTTTATACAGCGTGTCCCAAAGAAATGTATACATACTTCGATTATATGTACAGGCAATATTTATTAGAATGCTGTTGAAGTGTGCATATATTTTTGTGGGACATGCTGTATATGTATATGTGTGTGTATGTGTGTAATCAACAATATAAGACTATTATTCCATTTACCAAAGGTTTCACGAAAACAGGTAAGCTGATCAGAGACGTCTCTGTTGAGCTCGTCTGACTTCGTGAAACTTTTGGTAAATGGAATAATTGTCTTATGTTGTTTATTACACAATTAAATAGCTATGTAGCATACATAGAGCACTCTCCCTTCCTACGGAAATACTTCATATATATATATATTGTAGTACAAACTTGAACGAGTTAACATGTGTGTGTGTGTGTGTGTGTGTGTGTGTGTGTGTGTGTGTGTGTGTGTGTGTGTGTGTGTGTGTGTGTGTGTGTGTGTGTGTGTGTGTGTGTGTGTGTGTGTGTGTGTGTGTGTGTGTGTGTGTGTGTGTGTGAAAATTGAAATAAATCGATAGATAAATAATTAGAGATATAGAACGTTGAAAAAGGTATAACAAAATGGACGATCTGGCATTGCACAAACGACTATGATACAAGGGAGATAACAATGAATTGATGGTGTTTTTTTTTACAAAGGGAGATAAATTTAGTGAACATAACACCCTTTCAATCGTGGATTTCTTTATGAGATCGCATAATCTGCTAGAAATAGCAGCGAATACAAATTTCAAACCACACCACCTATACTTTATTCCTATAGTTGCATCTCTTCCTTATCTCGTCTGTAACGGTCATTATTTTGAGATCTGCTCTCATTTTTTCTGTCCAACTTTTCCTCGGTATTCCTCTTCTACATCTTCCTTCCATTTGGAATTCCTGGTAATTCTTCACCCAACAATCCTCTTCCTCCGTGCGTATTGCATGTCTACACCAGCGCAGACTCTTGTCTTGCATATATTATATCTATTTCTTTCTTCAACACAATCGTTCATAGTCACTAACATTACACAACCATATGTGTGTATTTATGTATAAGCACATAATCGTTGTGTAATGTATATATATATATATATATATATATATATATATATATATACATATATATATATATATATATAAAGGTTCTATGTAAATTGTTGGAATACAACAAGCAAATATTTTTATAACTGATCTAAAGCACTCAACAAATAATTGGAGTAAAAATACGATATTAACAAATGGAAACTATATTTATAAAACCATATTTACTTCATTATACATATTTCAAGGACACCAAGTTAAACTATGGTGTGCTTTCATCAGATAAAATATAATATAGAGCAGTTTTATAAATAAATATTGACATACCCTTAAAGAATGCAACCATTACTGTTGGAAGCTCCCGGATAGTAAGGGTATGTCAATATTTATTTATAAAACTGTTCTATATTATATTTTATCTGATGAAAGCACACCATAATTTAACTTGGTGCCCTTGAAATATGTATAATAAAATAAATATGGTTTTATAAATATAGTTTCCATTTGTTAATATCGTATATATATATATATATATACACACACATATATATATATACACACATATATATATATATATATATATATATATATATATATATATATATATATACACATATACACAGTAATCCCCCGGTATTTGCGGGGGTTACGTTCCTAAAGCACCCGCGAAGAGTGTAAAAACGCGAATATTGGACGAGGTCCATAAAATACCTATAAACGTGAAAATATAATAAGAAAAGAGGGAGCGTCTTATGCGAAGGCGCGTCCAATAGGCCGGCAAATACGGTATATTGTTATTAATAATTCAGCGCTAAAAATATTGCCACAAAAAAAAAACATTAAAAAAATCGCTTAAGTTATTTCCGATTCCGCGAATATGCGGTAGTTCCACGAACAATTATTAGTTAGGTTCTAAGAAAATTTCCGCGAATGTCGGGGGGTACACTGTATATAGTTTGACAATTACAACTGACGATTGCGCGAAAGTTTAACAGAAAGTTACCCAGGATTTAAAAAAAACAACTTACCACCGAAGTTAACGAAGGACTAATTATATCTACATAGCAAAAGTATAAAATTATATTGCTATAGAATATCAACTACAAGTGATATCATTCGTTTCTTTTTTGCTGACTTGTGGGTTTATGTCGAACACCTGCTGTCACGTGTAGGACGGATCCAGCTATCAGCTGAGTCCATCGTGAGGATTGCCACGCCCTCTTCCTTTAGCCGGGAAGGGCAGGCAGTTTTTATCTGTCTGGTGGCCATGGCGAAAGAGATAGTATGGTGGACACGTTTGAAAGGGCTGAAGACGAGCACTTACCTCTTCGGTGATGCCCTGATTAACTTTTTCAAATTTCATTTGAAAAGGAAAATCAGGGTAGAGAGGGAAGTGCTCTCTTCCCAGCATTTTGTTGAAAGATGGGTGAGAGAAGCAAGAATGGCCCGAGTGAATGGGCCTACTCTGAGTACGTATCTGTAAATTAAAGGTGGAAAACTGGGAGAGGGCACTTGCCTTTGTGGTCAGGGTCACTGTGGCCTTTTACTGGGCTTTCTCCACAAATGTCCCTCCGAATTCTCCCCCCTATTGGGGAATTTTTCATTGTTATTTTTTGTTACATCCTCTGTTTTTGTTCTTTACACGCAGAAATGCCCATTTGTACCGTCCTGTATTGTCATGCACTGTCCTTAATGTCTACTTTATGTAAACCCTTGTGGTTAATAAAAAAATCATTATTATTATTATAGAACGAAAACAAACATATAATATATACAAATATAGACGCAAAAACAGATTTAAAAAAAAAAACATTAAAAAAGGAGAAGAAAAAAAGGGAGTGGCAATTTACCACCAAGTGCGACAATCGGCCACATTTAAACACTTTGAGGCAAGCCAACATGTTCGCAGCATTGTCACTGGTGATGGCAAGGCTAAGCCACTGAAATAACCAAGCCCCCTCACGGTCATTACCTCATACCTCAGTAAGGCGAGCCGCCAACGATGACAAGAACTTCACTGTCTGAGGCCCGACTCCACCAAACGTCTCACCCCATAAAACACACCACTGTCAGTGACTCTTTTGTCTTTACCCCACATCCGAGATAAACAAAATAAACTTCTGAAATAAAATGTTTTATAAAACTACTACAAAATTAAAATTATTTTTACCTATATAAAATCTGGAAATATAAACAAGATCTACAAAAAATGTTATAACATCACTTATAAATAAGCGAAGTTAGATAGAAAATCTTTTTCGCCTATCTTGTTTATACTCCCAGAATTAGAGTTTATTCTCATTTAATTTATATATATATATATATATAATTTAATGTATAATAAATATTTACCTCTGTTACTTACATAGAGCACTCTTCATTCCTTTTACTTTTTCCACGGAAACTTCAACACACACACACACATATATATATATTCATAGGGTCTGTTGTTTAACCAGGGATCAGCTCTGTGGTAGCAGACCTCGAACGAAGGACGGCCTACCCTTGATTAACCCAACAAGGTATCGTTCTGTGTATCGAAGATGACACTGTTTTTTTTAGGGAGATTTGGCTGCTATTTCTAGTACATCTCAACAGGGCAAGTCCCTATGTGATCACTCAATAAACTAGAAATAGCAGACAAATCTTCCTAAAATATAAACACCCAAATGTCTTTAAATACATATAAAAGTTAACTCATGGAACTTACCTTGGATGTATTCCACCATAACAGCACATTCGACTTCCCAGTATCTTGTATAGACAAAGGTAAGTAGGTATCTACATTTATAAATGTCTCTCTATATATATATGTCAGTTCAAAATCCGGCAATCCGGAGGCTAGTTAATCCATGGTAATCCGTGTTCAGGGTAATTATCCAGGTTCGAATGGCAGTTAGGCCGCGTAAGAGTGGGAAAATAGTTGATAAATGAAACAAATCAAACACAGGGATGTAAAAATACAAAGTCATAGGTTCCCGCTCGGAGCAAGTGAAAGTGTGTTTGAATTTTAACAGGCTAATAGTTTATTTGCTTCGTTTAATGTCTATGGTACTTCACAGCATCTCTCCACCTTTAAACATTAACAACATGAGAACCTTAGAGTTCCCTCCAAATACTAAGCCTCACTTTCACTAACCAACTCTCATGTACATTACTAAACATGGCTGTAACTTCAACATCGTTGGATCAGGATTAACTTATGTCCAAGGTAAATAGAAGAAAACAATTTATTTAGGAACGTTGGGACTTCCCTCTAATGATGTTTAAGGAAAGCTAATTTATTTGAAACATTGCCGCCGGTGATAGCGAGGCTAAGTCGTGGAATAACCAAGTATTTTCACTAGGAGATTAAACTGGTTCGTGTATACATATAAGTTTATTATTTCTGTTTACCTTTTACACACAAATATATACAATATATATATATATATATATATATATATATATATATATATATATATATATATATATATATATATATATATATATACACACACACAGACAAGAGACTGCGTACGTGTGGTGTAATTATGATGCCAAACTCTGGTGCTGTTGAATTACTTCCAGTACAATGGAGTGTGACTCGCCATAATACAGAAAATTGTGTGAGTCTTTATTTTTTTAACTAATTTTATTGGGGTTGAAAATAAGTTAAAAATAAGTTGAAGTTTATTTTGTTTATCTCAGATTTTGGGGGAAAGACAAGAGAGTTACTGACAGTGGTATGTTTTATGCGGTTTCTACCTCTAACACAAGGATAAATGGTAAAACCATCGAGTCTATAACAATCCACTATTAGCATTCAAGCTTTTCTAATACATTCCATTGCTGCAAATGTATGTTATTATTAGTTTTAAGGAGTTTTAAACTGGTTCCATACCTTTCAGCAGATGACAGTTCACGACATACGACTTATTTTGGTTATCTCCCTTTCACTACATTTGAACCAAATATCTACACACGCATTTATCTTCTTATGCCCAGTATTTCTCTCAAATCATCCGAGGTTCGTCGTTCAGTTTCTCGTACGTTACACATCCACTGATATATGTTTGATTTGTACATATACACACAAGACATATATATATATATGTGTATGTATGTCTTGTGTGTATATGTACAAACGGCCGGAGCTCAGCCATCGGGGTCCTGAATCTTGCCGTTTCGACAGCTAGATTCGAACAGTTCTGATCTAGCTGTCGAAATGCCCGGAGGTCAGCCGTCGGAGTCCTACTGGTTCCTATATATATATATATATATATATATATATATATATATATATATATATATATTAAAATAACAGATTAAAGTTTAAGCAAATAATCGCTGCTTTCACCCTTAACAGGATCTTCTCTCTCTCTCTCTATGTATATATATATATTCATTTAGGTTTGTTGGTTCACCACTGAATAGAACTGGTCAGTCCGTATAGTCAACCTTGATGTAATATTAGGGAGAGCACTCGACGTAATGCAACTCACCCATCTTCGTTTGTGTTGTTGGTGGTGTGAGTACGGAGTTAATTATTATAAAATAACAGGAGGCTGGACTGGTGTAATTTCTTAAAGGTTTATTATACTATGAACATTTCAATGACCGGGTTACAGTATGAATCCGGTGACATAATCAGGTATTCGAAATTTAACAAAGGAATATAATAGACACAATCCATGGGGCTGAAAAGAACGAGAGGGCGGCCAAACATTTAGCAGTTTCCAGTCCGGTTGGCCGCCCTCAATATATATATATATATATATATATATATATATATATATATATATATATATATATATATAGAGAGAGAGAGAGAGAGAGAGAGAGAGAGAGAGAGTATGAAGTCAGATTTGCAGCTTTTTAAGAAACTTTATTGCATATTACAATTGTTTCAATATCGATCAGCTCGGGTTTGATCAGACGATCGGATCCCAACTCGATATAAATTTGTATATCAAATATATACAAGTAAATGCTGTCAATATGGTTTCAAACTTTAGAAGACTTTGAAGTAAAACATTTGCTTCATATTTTGTCTTTGTATCAAACTTGTCTGAATTTTGTATCATTGATAATCATGTCAATAGACTAACAAAAGTACTGACAGTGGCATCATCAAAACCTCCAAATATAGTTATTGCTGCATTGGGTTTTCCTGCCCATCTGGTCTCACCAATTAGTTTTAACCCTTTAGCATTTACATTACTCTATATATACGTAATATTTTTTGTATACAAGCTTTATCTTTCATAATATCTCACATAATATCAAATATTACTCCTATATATACGTAATATTTTTATAGAAAAGCTCTATCTTTCATAATTATCTCACATAATATCAAATCTATGAGATTTTGATATTATCTATTTTGAGCCTTTCCGTGTTCTAGATGTTTGATTCTTTGTCCAGACTTGTTTTACACTGCAGAAACGTGAGCTGCCATAATGGAGTCATATTTTGCCATCAACAGCACTGTAGCTAAAAAATTGCCATGATTCATAACCTCATTATCCAGAGTGTAGGCCGCGATTCATTTCTGTGACCTCGAAAAGGAAGTGTTTGCTTGCTTCACATCTTTATGATGTCTATACTTCTCATGACAACACTTTTCGGCTTCAATACTTCTTTCCTTTTAATTATCTAAGGTGCCATTATTAACCACACTGATATATTGCTGAGCATTTCTGACATGTGTTGTAGATTTGTGTAAAGCCAAGCTCTATTTCTGACATGTGTTGTAGATTTGTGTAAAGCCAAGGTCTATTTCTGACATGTGTTGTAGATTTGTGTAAAGCCAAGCTCTATTTCTGACATGTGTTGTAGATTTGTGTAAAGCCAAGCTCTATTTCTGACATGTGTTGTAGATTTGTGTAAAGCCAAGCTCTATTTCTGACATGTGTTGTAGATTTGTGTAAAGCCAAGGTCTATTTCTGACATGTGTTGTAGATTTGTGTAAAGCCAAGGTCTATTTCTGACATGTGTTGTAGATTTGTGTAAAGCCAAGGTCTATTTCTGACATGTGTTGTAGATTTGTATAAAGCCAAGGTCTATTTCTGACATGTGTTGTAGATTTGTGTAAAGCCATGGTCTATTTCTGACATGTGTTGTAGATTTGTGTAAAGCCAAGGTCTATTTCTGACATGTGTTGTAGATTTGTATAAAGCCAAGGTCTATTTCTGACATGTGTTGTAGATTTGTGTAAAGCCAAGGTCTATTTCTGACATGTGTTGTAGATTTGTGTAAAGCCAAGGTCTATTTCTGACATGTGTTGTAGATTTGTGTAAAGCCAAGCTCTATTTCTGACATGTGTTGTAGATTTGTGTAAAGCCAAGGTCTATTTCTGACATGTGTTGTAGATTTGTGTAAAGCCAAGGTCTATTTCTGACATGTGTTGTAGATTTGTGTAAAGCCAAGGTCTATTTCTGACATGTGTTGTAGATTTGTGTAAAGCCAAGGT
>OZ024762.1:14963283-14993283 GCA_964016885.1 Eledone cirrhosa
GCTTCTTATATATATATAAGATCAACATACATATAGATAAATAAGTGTAAACATATATATATGTGGTGTCCCTCCTTTTTCACTTGCATCAGTCAGTTCAGGAATTTGTCCTTTCATTGCATTGAACTAAAAATACCCTGTAAATTAGTATATTACTCCAATTAATATTATAATTATAACTATATTATAATATTTGTATTATATATACAGGGTGTCTCAGGAAAAATGTATACACAAAGGTTGTACATTCTAATAAATATTACCTGTACAGATAATCAAAGTGTGTATACATTTTGGGAAGACACCCTGTATATATATATAGAGAGAGAGGGGGGAGGGGAGAAACCTTAATAGGTAAACCACGCTCCTCAAACAACAGCAAGCATCACGCCAACAATTCTTCTTTCACCATCTATCACGGCTTGCAATGATTACAGTTACCTCCCCCTAACCGAAAGACTCGCATTTTGCTCACTTCGTCCATTTTCTACTTCATCTCTCTATCTATCTAACTAACTACTTACCTATCTATTTATTTAGCTATCTGTCTATCTATCTAACTACCTACCGACCTATCTTATTTATGTACCTTTCATGAAAGGTGGGTGAAAGTGGCGAGAATGGCCCGAGTGAATGGGCCTTCTCTCTATATCAGCCTGTAGGTTGAGGAAAAAGAGGAAGAGAGGAAAGGGGTACAAACTCTTCGTATTCCTGGAGATGAGGGTTGCACATTTTTTCGGTGCTATGTGTTACCCATATGTAATGTCTCCCCCTATTGGGGAAAATCGATTAATTTTTAAATTGCATTTGTGATAGTATTTTACACGTTTTTATTGTATGTAAACTTCCCCCTTTGTATTTGTCCCCTTTTTTTTCTGCCCCTGTGGCTAATAAAGAAACATATCTTATTTATGTATCTGTCTGTCTGTCTATTCGTTTACCTATCTATCTATATGTCCGTCTGTCTGTCTATCCATCTATCTACCTACCTACTATCTATCTATATATCTATCTGTCTATCTATTTACTGTAGACGTAGCATGATTAAGAAGTTAAGAAGTTCGATTCGCTTTGTAATCAATAAGTCCCGTGTTCGATCCCACTGCCACTGCCTGGCATCTTGGGCAGATGTCATTTGTCATAGCTGAATCTCCCTGAGAAATATGTTAAGGAGTACGCATCTCTGTGGAATACACAGCCGTATGCTAATTTGATCAAACGACATGAAAACTCATCGTTGGAATCGGTGGAGGCCCATTCCATTCTATCTATCTGCGTCTCTCTCTAAAATAACTCTGTCTTACTCCCCCTCCTCTCCCCCACCCTCATCTCGTTGCATCTATCTATCTAGTAATCTTCTCTTTCTCGCTCTCCCTGTACACACGCACACACATCAAAGTATCTCTTTCTCTCTCTCCCTCGAAAAAAAAAATATATATTCGCATACATATATATATATACACACGTATATATATATATATATATATATTTATTAAAATAACAGATTAAAGTTTAAGCAAAGAATCGCTTGGATTTTAGTCTTCAAATTTATTATTATTACTATATATATATACACATAAATGGATACACACACACATATATATAAATGTTCGATATAACCCATACGTACATATGTATGTGTATATATGAGTGTTTGTGTGAATATTTACATACATCCATATACATCCCTCTCTCTTTACAAATGCAAGTATCTATCTATCTATCTATCTCTAGATTCCCCTCTCTCTCTCCCTCTTCCTTCTTCTCCTTTATCACACACCTACACAGAGAACGAGAGAGAAAGAGAGCGAGAGAGAGAACAAACGAAAAAGACAGAGAGAGAATAAACGAAAAAGACAAAGAGATAGAGCGAGAGAGAAATTGAAAGAGAGAGAGTTAGTTCTCATCTAACTCGCCTCCTACCTCGCTACTAACTTATTATACTCTACATTACAACATACCGCTATCATTTACCTTACTCCCACTACTCCTAGTCGCAGTCTTACCTCAGTCACACGCAATCTAGTTAGAAACTTACCCATAATTCCTCATTCCTTACATTGTGTTTAGACAAGACTGACAAGGCGCCATTAAATGCTTCTGTATTCTACAGAAAAAGTACGAATATCTAGCTTCGCCTTGCCTGCTTTTAGTCATTTCCAACCCAAAAATATTGTGAGTATACATTGTCCATTATATTTCTGTTTATTTTCTTGTTGTTATGCCTATATTTTTGTTTAAATATAATCGATCTAAAAGATTCTTAAATGACATTTCATTTTTGATCGCATTCCACATCGGATCGTTTTATATATATATATATATATATATATATATATATATATATATATATATATACATGTATATATATATATATATATATATACATGTATATATATATATATATATATATACATGTATATATATATATATATATATACATGTATGTATATATATTCATTCTAACATCATTTTACTTAAATTTGATGTGTATATATGTATATATATATATATATATACACACACACACATATTGATATATATTTATCCTTATCGAGCCCTCTGGATTTTAGTCTTCAAATTTATTATTATTACTATATATATATATTTAGAGAGAGAGAGAGACAAATGTGTCTATATATAATATATATATATATACACACACACAACATATTATAGAGAGAGAGAGACAAATGTGCCTTGATGTATATATGTATCTATTTATAATATATATATATATACACACATATATAGACATGTAAATGTGTCTTGATCTGTGTCTATATATATATATACACAAATATATAGACATGTAAATGTATCTATCTCTCTCTCTCTCTCTCTCTCTCTATATATATATATATGGGGGGGGGGGGTATGTATATATATATAGGAAAAGAGTCGGGACCCCTACGGCTGAGCTCCGGCCGTATATAAATATCTCTCTCTATATATATATTACCATTACGATATATATATATATCGTAATGGTAATAATTCCTTGGCATTGCTCGTACAACACAAATGTCTTAAAAGGTAGAGAAGCAGATCGAATCCCATCAAATATTTCCGTATGATGGGACGATTGCCACTGATCACATCCATCCCAACCCCCACAAACAAAACAAGGGATCGATTAAATACAGTACCCCCATCAGTTCAGGATGTCCCCGAAAAATGTATATACACTTCAGTTTTCTGATAACTGTATATACATTTTTGGGACCATCCGCGTATGTGTATATCTCTCTCTCTTACACACACACACACACATATGTCCCACCAAAATGTATACACAGCATTCTAATAAATATTGCCTGTACAGGTAATCAAAGTGTGTATACATTTTGGGGGTACACCCTGTGTGTATATATATATATATTATAGTATAATGTAAAGGTACCGTGTTTTTAATATGCAGGGTGTTTCAGAAAAATGTATACACATTCATTAGAATGCTGTTAAAGTATGTATACATTTTTTGGGGACACCCTGTATAACCTCTCCATTGTTTTTTCCTCCTTCAAATTTGTATGGTGGGCTTGTTAGTTTAAATTATTCTTTTACTGGTTTCTCTCATTAGACGGCGGCCATGCTGGAGCACCGCCTAAAAAAGGAAATTAAGTCGATCGTATCGATTCCCCCTTTTTGCCGATCAGCTAAATTAGGGGTCATAATTATAGACACAAACGTACACACACACACACACACACACACACACACACACACACACATATATATACAGGGTGTTCCCCAAAAATGTATACACATTTCAACAGCATTCTAATAAATATTGCCTACACATGTAATCAAAGTATGTATACATTTTTGGGGACACCTTGTATGTATATATATGACGAGCTTCTGCAGTTTCCGTCTACTAAACCTCTCTCAAGGTATTAGTCAACAAATCCATTTTTTTTAATGACAAGTTTAAATTCTGGTGACCAGGGACTGAATTTTTATTAATTTTATCATAATTTTATCATCTCCTCGTTTCCAAGGAGGGGGGGGGGGGGGGTCCGTAACATTTATCCAAGAAGTACTCGTGTGTTTGATAGAGAATCGACTGTAGTATGCTGTTCGGCTTTTTCTCCCCCGCATCCTTCCAAAACAAATATAATTTTAACAAATTATTAAATAGATAGATAGGTTGGTCCTGTGCTTTACCCCCATTTTGAATTTACGATCAAAGAATCGATAATTTTTACCTGTGAACTCTGTCGTTCCCAGCGAAGAGAGAGAAAGTGTCTGAACAGAAGTGCTACCTGCTTTATATAACTGATTATATAACCTGCCTTAAAATCAAAATAATAATAATAATAATTGTTTCTACTTTTGGCACAAGGCCAGCAATTATCCCAGTACATTACTGGTACTGCACTGGGGTATAATAATTGTTTCTACTTTTGGCACAAGGCCAGCAATTATCGCAGTACATTACTGGTACTTTATTTTATCGACCTCGTTAGGATGAAAGACAAAGTTAACCTCGGAGAGATTTGAACTCAGACCGTAGAGAGCTGTAACTCTATGTTGCAAAGCATGGCATCCGACCCTCTACTGATTCTGCCAATCAACCGCCCTAATAATAATAATTGTTTCTAACATAGGCACAAGTCTTGACCTCAGCACTGGAATGGTACTTTACTGGGGTCGATTTAAGCGACTTTCCCCATTTTCCTTCAAATTACTGGCCTTGTGCCTCTCTTTGCAAGAATTATTATATAAGAATCATAATTATATTTATCATAACAAATTATTATATAACAGTGAATTATTATATAATAGTGTAAATGTGGTTGGTGTTGGGAAGGGCATTCAGCTGTAAAAGTACTCTGGCCAAATTTACAGTTGAATTATATAGTAATCTAAATGTGGATGGTGTTAGGAAGGGCATTCATCTGTAAAAAAAAGCCCTGGCCTAATTTACAGTCCAGTCAGGTACAGCTTGGTCCATCCTAACCAGACTTGTCCTTCGACACAGACCCATGCAAGCATGGAAAAATGGACGTAAAATGGTTATGATGATGATGCATAATTTCTAATTTTGGCACAAGAGCAGCAATGTTAGGGAAGAGATAGCCATTTATATCAGACCCCAGTTTTTAACTGGTACTTTTTTTTTTTTATCAACCTTGAAAGGATAACAGGCAAAGTTGACCCCTGGGTGGGATTTGAACACAGAGAGCTAGAACAAATACTGCAAGGCATTCTATCCAATAGTCTAATGGTTCTACCAATTCAGTTGATACCCTGTTTATTTACAGGTAAAAAGGTAGCAGCTTATAGACATTTGTCACTTTTGGTGACAAGTGTTTCACTTATGATGGAAGGTTTTTAGATAAATATAACAGACCTGTCAACTCTTCCTGTCCGACAGGGAGATCTCCCACCTACTTTGTGGTGGTGAGGGATGTATTCTCTTGTGAAATTATGTAAAATCTTCCCATTTTAGAACACTTTTTTTATGGTACTCCTTGTTTGGGTTTTTAGAGGTTGACAGTTCTGACATAAACAATTTAAAACAGTTTTGTATCATAAGACCAGAGACAGTTTGATGTTGGTTTGTTATCAAAAGGGTTAAGCTGAACTTTGGAACATAACCTAACAAAGGGCTCTACATAAAATTATGATGGAAAGTTTTATTAGATAAATATAAACATCTTTGTATCATAGAACCAGGGCATTACTGGTGCTTTTTTTTTATCGCCCCCATGAAGATGAAAGGCAAATTTAACCTCGGCAGGATTTGAACACAGAACATAAAGGGCCGTACCTCTATGCTGCAAAGCATGCTGTCCGACACTCTACCGATTCTGCAATAGTATATATAGAGTAATATAAATAGTAAAGGTTTAAACCGGTCATATCTGGCCAGAATTCTCTCACCTCTTTCTGTTCAAACCAACCATAACCAGCTGCTCATACTGATGTTAAGGTATTGTTCTCAAATATATAATATCAAAATCTCAGATTCGATATTATGTGAGGTAAAGTGTTTACCGTGACAATACAATAGTATATATAGAGTAATGTAAATGTTGTGAGATATTATGTAAGGTAAAGCCTTTACCATGAAAATACAATAGTATATATAGAGTAATGTAAATGTTATGTGAGGTAAAGCCTTTACTGTGAAAATACAATAGTATATATAGAGTAATGTAAATGTTACATGAGATATTATGTGAGGTAAAGTGTTTACCTTGAAAATATAATAGTATATATAGAGTAATGTAAATGTTGTGAGATATTATGTAAGGTAAAGCCTTTACCATGAAAATACAATAGTATATATAGAGTAATGTAAATGTTATGTGAGGTAAAGCCTTTACTGTAAAAATACAATAGTAAATAGAGAGTAATGTAAATGGTATATGAGATATTATGTGTGGTAAAGCCTTTACCATGAAAATACAATAGTATATATAGAGTAATGTAAATGTTACATGAGATATTATGTGAGGTAAAGTGTTTACCTTGAAAATATAATAGTATATATAGAGTAAATGCTAAAGGGTTAAACTGACTGCAGCAGCGGGGAGAGGGTGAAACGACGACGATAACACTGTTATTGCTGCAACTACTACTACTACTACTACTACATTGTCATCATTCTCATCACTGCAGCAGCTTGCTTGTCTGTAAAGGATGGGGGGAAGGGCTGTGTGTGTATGTATGTGTATATTTTACAGTGCTCACATGATCGTCTATATACGGTGGTGTTTGTAAGTATTGTCGACATGAGATGAAGCTGTGTGGGGGTGGGGTGTTAGATGGATGACTGTGCAGTATTTTTTTTTTTATTTTTTTTTTTATCTCCCAGAGACCAACAACCTCCTTTGAGAAGACTTTCTGATCAGATGTGTTCTAGAAATGACCATCCCATATTATTTATATTATTTATTTATTTAGTTATTGCAACAGCAGTTATCTCTAATTATTACATCTTTTTCATTTCTTTTACTGGTTTCAGTGGTTAGACTGTGGCCATGCTAAGGCACCGGCTTGAATGGGTTCTTTTTCTGTCAGTCCCATCGCAACCACCACCTCACCTCTTCCCAGCGGGTCCATTGTCCCCTGTTTGTATTGAATCTGGTACTTATTTTATATCAAAGTTATGGAGCCATAAACGAGCAGTAAACAGACCAGGGACACACACATATATATATATATATATATATATATATATATATAACCCATGCTAGCGGGGAAAATGGACGTTAAACGAAGATGATGATGATAATGATATATTATTGTTGTCATCGTCCTTATATGTCAGTTTTTCGCTGCATGTGCAAGTTGGATGGGCGAGGGTGTCTTCCAGCATTGTGTCTTTACACCTGCTGCATTCCTTCATCACCGGTCAGGTTTGGCTTATTGAGAAGCACTCTCACTACTTCTTTGGTCTCTCTCTCTCTCTCTCTCTCTCATATATATATATATATATATATATATATATATATATATATATATATATATCCACCGTATTTGATGGCTTATAAGATGCACCTCAATTTGGGCAGGCATTTAAAAAAGATAGATAAATGGGTTTTAAACCACGAATATCAGGTGAAGGGTATAAAGTTTGTACATCATATTTTTATAATTCTACTTTGTAATTATATATATATAGTAATAATAAATGGGAAGATTAAAATCAGAGGAGGGCTTGCTAAGGATTATATATATATATATATAAAAACCCGTAGAGCAAATACATATATATATATATATATATATATATATATATATATAAGTACAGATAAAAGTTTAAGCAAAGAACCGCTGCTTTCACCCTTAATGGGATCCTCTGAAAATCCCATTAAGAGTGAAAGCAGTGATTCTTTGCTTAAACTTTAATCTGTACTTATATATATATATATTTGCTTATAATATATATATACACATGTAAATAAGACTGTTATTGCTCCAATTTGTCTACAAAACACCAAGCAAACACCCTAATCCAAACGCTAACCTGCGCTCGTGACTCCTGCTAAACCATCTGTAAGCCCACCTTTTCCCATTCAGTGGGGTTATATGCCCTGTTATATTTTGTCAAAAGTTACAGTGAAATCTTCTAATTCAATTTTCAAAATCCACTCGCCATTTCCTAAACACGTGCTGGGCTTCCACACAGTTTGTATCTACCAAATTTCATTCACTTCGTATTGGTGAAACAGGTTTTAATATCATAGGTGACTATTAAATGAGACACATAATGGGTGCTGTATGATTAAGAAGTTCGCTTTGCAACCACATGGTATCAGGTTCCATCCCATCGTGTGGCACCTTGAATGAATATCTTCTATTATAGCTTCAGGTCTAAGACTAACGCCTCTCTTAAGCCATTTAAGGTTCATTAGGCTGGTGTGAAGCAACTGAGTACAAGACTCCTCCCTGGACAGGACGCCAGTCTATCACAGAGTTAAACCTCCAGTTATTGCTGGTACTCATTTTCAGCTGAGTATACTGAAGCAACGTGAAATGAAGTGTTTTGCTCAAGAACACAACACGCAACCCAGCCCAGGAATCGAACCCATGACATTATGATAGTAAGTCCAACACCCTTAACACTAGACCATGCACCTTCACATAGCTTTGGGTCCCAGCATATAATCTGTTTTTCCATGCTTGTTGGAGTTGGACAGACCTACCTACTCCCCAAAAGACAATCTTGTCAAGTGTTGCATTCCTTCATTTCCTTTGTTAGGTTCAGCTTCCTGAGATCAGAATTGACCACTTTTGCCCATATCCTGCTTATTCTTCCATAGCCTCAATCCATATACATCACATGTCCATGCCAGCATAGTCTTCTCTCTGCCATCCTTCCACGCGACATATGATTCCACTTATGCATAATTTTTTCTTTCTCTGTTTATACATCTATCCAAGCCTGCTATTTTCATTTTTTTTTCCCCACTCTCACACATCCTCTTCATCTAGTGCTCATGTCACGTTATATAGCATCATACAATCTAATCTCTGTGCCACTGTCAGTCAGAGTTTGTTGTTGTTACAACTCACACCTATGTAAGTTTAGTATAGAGCATTGAGTTAATACATGTATATATTGGTATGGTATGGTGGGGTGGGGGGCATATTGACATACAGTGTTTCTAGGACAAGTTTTTAAACTTGGTGGAGCGCATCACCTATCTAGGTCTGAATATAGCAGATTTCTTCCAGCGAAGGATAGAAAGTGAGAGAAAGGAACTGAGAAAGAGAAACAAAGGAAAAGTTGACCCATTGACCTCTAAAGGCTGAAAGGTGACCTCTGCAGGATTTGAATTTAGAGAGCAGAGAACTGGAATGAATACTGCAAAGGGTTCTTTCCGACGTTCTAACCACTCTGCCAATTCACCACAATATATGTATGTAGCTGTTGATAGAATTGTAGCAGGGCACCATTGTGACAGACACCGTTTCTTGGTCATTGTAATCCTAGTGGAGTTTAGTCCCTCTCCAAATCAGAATACAACAAATTTCTTCCAGGTAAAGAAGCAAGAATGAAATATATAAGAAGAGTTGACGCAAGTACTAAACTGGTGCTATTTTTATTGACTTTAAAAGGAGTGAAAACAAATTTGAACTCTGAGAGACGAGGGCCAGAATGAGAACTGCAAAGCAGTCTATCTGATGTCAACTTTGCCAATGGGCTGCGTTGGAGTTAACTAGGAACCTTTAACCCTTTAACATTTAAACCGGCCTTATCCGGCCAGAATTCTCTCACCTCTTTCTGCTCATACTTATGTTAACCCTTTAGCATTTACATTACTCTATATAATGGAGGCACATGGCTTAGTGGTTAGAGCATTGGCCTTGCAATCGAAAGATTGTGAGTTCAATTCTCAGACCGGGTGATGTGTTGTTTCCTTGAGCAAGGCACTTTATTTCACATTGCTCCAGTTTACTCAGCTGTAGAAATGAGATGATAGGGACCCCAGTCCCTATCATTCCACTGCAAAGTGGTCGTGGAGGTGCCACAGCAAAAAAAGCACTCAGCACTCACTGTAAATGAGGTTGGTGTTAGGAAGGGCATCCAGCTGTAGAAATCAAGCCAGAATCAGTTCCTGTCCCACCCTTGCAAGCAGGGAAAAGTGGACGTAAAATGAAATGATGATGATGATACTATTGTATTTTCACAGCAAAGGCTTTACCTCACATATCGAATCTATGATTTTGATATTATTTATTTTGAGAACAATACCTTAACATAAGTATAAGCAGTTGCTTGCGGCCAGTTTGAACAGAAAGAGGTGAGAGAATTCTGGCTGGGTATGGCCGGTTTAAATGCTAAAGGATTAAGTTATTGTTCTCAAAATAAATAATATCAAAATCTCGTAGATTTGATATTATGTGAGATAAAGCCTTTACTGTGAAAATACAATAGTATATATATAGAGTAATGTAAATGGTAAAAGGTTAAAATGGTTGGTTTTGTGTCCTAGAACCAGAACCAGTTTGGGGGGCCATTAATGGTATCATAAGAGTTAACTAATATGTTTTGTTTTTCTCAACTTAAACCCCCCCCCCCCCCCCTGTATATGCACACAACCCCCATTAATTATTTACAGTTCATCAAAGTTGGTGATCAACTACAACATGCCATGTATTTGTATTTATGTTTATATATATCTCAGTCTGTAAAAAATTGCACATATACATACATCAATACAATTCTTATCTCAGTCATGTTGCTACAATAAGTTCACTTTTCAATCACAAGGTCTTGGGTTCTAATCTTATGTTTGTCTTTGTAACTTTGTAAATAGTTATTTCTCCAAAGTTACTCATATATTTAATCCTGTGTCATTTGTATATATATATATATGTATGTATGTTGAACATTTATGTAATTATATCCTTGAAATAAATTATTAAAATATCATTCTTATCTTAAACCATTTGTGTTAGTTATCAACTAAAACTATAGAATTTCTTTTAAACCATAAATTCATGGAAATATAAATTTCCTAGTTTATATGTCGAGTATTGCCATCATTATTGATAGCATTGGTCCACAAGTCTTGTATATAATGTATCTTTACTGCCATTGTCAGTAATCAACATAAACTATAGGGCTTCTCTTAAGCAAACCATCAATTCATCAAAATGCAAATTTCCCCAGTTTGTCTGATTGTTCATATATCCAGTAATCCTGGTATATGTGACCTACCAATCCTGGACTCCACAAATTAAATACATTCAAAGCTACCACCATCATTCATGGCACTTGGGACACTGGACTGACAGTCATTACAGCATCAGATAGAATGATTTGCAGTATTTATTTTGGCTGTCTGCACTTTTTCAAATGTCGCCATGGTCAACTTTTCCTCTCACCTTGCAGGGTTGACAAAATTAAGTACCTTGCAACAATATCGTTGACCATTTGCCAATGCAGTAAAGAATTATTGATAACACTGGTTCACATATTTGCCTAACCCTGTAACATTTAAACCGGCCATATCCAGCCAGAATTCTTTCACCTCTTTCTGTTTAAACTGACTGTAACCAGCTGCTTATACTGATGTTAAGGTATTGCTCTCAAGATAAATAATATCAATATCTCATAGATTCAGTATTATGTGAGGTTAGGGATATATAGAGTAATGTAAATGCTATGTGAGATATTATGAGAGGTAAAGCTTTTACCATGAAAATATAATAGTAAATATAGAGTAATGTAAATGCTGAAGGGTTATGCAATCACTTTAAGGTGTACTTGTAAGATAATTTCACTTCGTAGTCATTGTTGTGGTTAATCTATTGTAGGTGGTATACACCAGGTCTAAATATATTATTTATGGTGTTTCCCTCTAATATTGGAGCAAAGAATTCATTTCTTGCACCATTAAGTGTATAGGGACTACTGCAGATAATTTGGCTTGTTGCCGTAGTGTAATTACAACTTGGATGTACTACTTTAAATAATCTGTGTGTATATGTATAACCTGTTGGTATTTGTCATTGTTGTGGTTATATACTATGGTTATTTACCTAGTTGATATATTCATGGTATCATCCTTGTATAAGTTTGTGTTACAACTCTGGTTGAGAAATTTATTAACTTTTCACACCATTGAGTGATTTCAGACTGCCTCAATTTTTGTGTCTGTCCTATTGCAGCTTCATCTTCAGTTTGTGAAGGCATATAACTCAGTGGTTAGTGTGTTGGGCTTGCAATTGTGAGGTTGTGAGTTTGATTCCCAAACTGGGTGATGTGTTGTATCCTTGAGCAAGACACTAAATTTCATGTTGCTCCAATTCACCCAACTGTAGAAATAAGTTGCGATGTCACTTGTGCCAAGTTGTATAGGCATTGCCTTACCCCCAAACATTGGTGGTATTGAGAAGGGAGAGGAAGACTGGCATGCATAGTCAACTGCTGGTCTTCCACTAACCACCTTGCCCAAATTTGTGCCTCAGCAGGGACCTTTCTCAGTGCAAATCCCATGGCCATTTGTGACTGGAGTCTTTTTTATGTATAGATATATGTATAAATTTATCGAACCAGACAAATTGAATGTCTTACCTCGCCGAATTTTCACTCGCTCTGTGATTTTATAAAACCTGTATTTATTAAATGCAAGTCTGTTTATCAGAGCACACACTTTGAATTAGTGGTAAAAATGATATAAGTATAGCTGGTGACTTCAGTCAGTTTTCCAGGTCTCACACTTTATAACTACAGTGTTAACTCTGGATTTAATGTTTGTTTTTAACTTTCGATCCATTGAGTGCTTTGTGATTGCCTCAAACAAATCGAATAGTACTTACTGTACAACAGCTAAACATCAATTTACAATTATTATTATATATATGTGAATTGGCAGTATCGGTAGAGGGTCGGACGCCATGCTTTCCAGCATAGTTACGTCCCTTTACGATCTGAGTTCAAATCCCGCCGAGGTTGACTTTGCCATTCATCCTTACGGGGTCGATAAAATAAAGTACCAGTAATGCACTGGGTAATTGCTGGCCTTGTGCCTAAAGTAGAAACAATTATTATATATATATATATAGTAATAATAATAAATTTGAAGACTAAAATCTAAAGATTTAAAATCCAATTCTTTGCTTAAACTTTAATCTGTTATTTTAATAAATATATATATATATATATATATATAGAGAGATATAGTGTAGGTGGTTCAGTGAATTACTGGTGTTGGTATCAAATTATGCACTCTATGCACAGTCAGAGTGTATATAATAGAGAACAATGTTTCGTTTACATACAAAAGATATATATTGTGTTATGACCTGTAACGCGTATTTCACAGAGGATTGGCTCAAGCTCACAACAAAAATATATATTTTTGTCACATCACCAGTCTGGGGAGCAGATCAAAACTGAAATCTGATCTGTAACTCCTATGGGTAACCTTGACCCAATCCTCTGCTGTGAAATGTGTGTAACAGGTTGCTACACAATAAATATATTTTATATGTAAACGAAACTTCCTCGTTTTATATATATATTGATATTAATATAGATGTAGGTAGATAGATAGATATAGATGTAGGTAGATAGATATAGATGTAGGTAGATAGATATAGATGTAGATAGATAGATATAGATGTAGATAGATAGATATAGATGTAGATAGATAGATATAGATGTAGGTAGATAGATATAGATGTAGATATATAGATGTAGATAGATAGATATAGATGTAGGTAGATAGATATAGATGTAGATAGATAGATATAGATGTAGATAGATAGATATAGATGTAGATAGATAGATATAGATGTAGATAGATAGATATAGATGTAGGTAGATAGATATAGATGTAGATAGATAGATATAGATGTAGATAGATAGATATAGATGTAGATAGATATAGATGTAGATAGATAGATGTAGGTAGATAGATAGAGATAGATATAGATGTAGATAGATATATATATAGTTGTAGATTTATAGACATTATTTAAATCTCGTTGCATGTTCAAGCTGTCCTAGTTAGATGTCTTTCAAATTTGGAAAACAAATCACAATCATTGGTTCTAATTAAATCCACTGCCGTATTTTTCAGTTTCCTGCTACAAAATAACATATTTGCTGACGATCCAAACTCAACTCCACAATCATTTGCCGTCAACATGGTATATGTATTTCTGTTTGCTGTATTTCATGGTTGTCTACAGCATGTTTTAAATTGTGTGCAGTTTTATTGATGATATTCTATAGGGAGCCAGCCCAAACCTCCTATATAATATAAGCTCCTTACACTACTTTAACCTCTCTCATGTTCACCTGTGTGTCATTAAAGCTAGCTAGCTATCTTATCTATCTTTCTGTCTCTCTATCTATCTATCTGTTTTTGCATTTCTTTTATTCTTTCGCTGGTTTCAGTCATTAGGCTGTGGCCATACTGGGGCACCACCTTATAATTATTCTCTTACTGCTTTCAATCATTAGACTGTGGCCATGCTAGGGCACCAACCACCTTATTCTTCTCTTACTGCTTTCAGTCATTAGACTGTGGCCATACTGGGGCACCACCTTATAATTATTCTTACTGCTTTCAATCATTAGACTGTGGCCATGCTAGGGCACCAACCACCTTATTCTTCTCTTACTGCTTTCAGTCATTAGACTGTTGCCATGCTGGGGCACCACCATATAATTATTCTCTTACTGCTTTCAAGTCATTAGACTGCGGCCATGCTAGGGCACCAACCACCTTATTCTTACTACTTTTAGTGATTAGACTGGCCATGCTGGGGCACCATTGTATATTATTCTCTTACTGCTTTCAATCATTAGACTGGCCATGTTGGGGCACTGACTTTTTAGTCAATCATATCAACTTCAATACTGGGACTTATTTTGTCGAATTACTTGGCTACATAATTTAAAGAATTTCAACACGGAAGTGTAAACAGGGACAGGATCATATATGTAATGTAATGGTTAACACGTTTACATGGTATTTGAGAGATATAGGGAGGGTCTGATTCTGTGTGGGTGCTACTGGTCACTTTTTTCCCATCTCTAGGGGTCTTTTACATGATCTTCTTAGCTATTATTTCTAGCAATTGGTTGGCTGTTATAGGTTATTTTCTGCTTTTGGAATTTCCATGTTTTCAAATTTCAACTGATCCAGCACTTTCTACAATTCACATATATATATATATATATATATATATATATATATATATATATATACAGGGTGTCCCCCAGAAATGTATACACACTTGATTATCTGTACAGGCAATATTTATTAGAATGTTGTTGAAGTGTGTATACATTTTTTGGGACACCCTATATATATATATATACACGTGTGTGTAGTATGTATGTCTATTCATATATATATATATATATATATATATATATATATATATATATATATATATACGGAATATCCCCCCAAAAATGTATACACACTCCAACAGCATTTCAATATTGCCTGTACAGGTAATCAAAGTGTGTATACATTTTGGGGGGACATCCTGTATGTATGTGTATATATATATATATTTAATATAGAAATGGCTTCTACAGGACTAGAACTGTTTCATTACGGAGAAATCTTCAGGAAGCCGAATGAAACAGTTCTAGTCCTGTAGAAGCCAGTTCTATATTAAATATTTATACTCTGCTTTGTATTGAGTACCTTACTTACTGCAGTTACCCCTGATTGAACCCGGGATAAATTTATATATATATATGCATAAACGGGCTTCTGCACAGTTTCTGTCTATCAAATTTCACTCTCAAGGAATTGGTCAATCCAAGGCTACAGTAGAAAAACACATGGCCAGGATGCCAGAATCTCATCCATACTTATTCCTATTTCGGGTATAATTATTGTAAAACAGTTTAATGCTAACAATGGGATTAAAATTCTAATCTTCTTAATGACTCGTTTGAAACATTTAATTAGCTGCTGCAGTATATCCTAGCTCTAGCGGCTTTTATGCCAATGTGTGGTGTGAGTAGATGGTAGCTTTCTCTCTCTCGCTCTCTCTCTTTCTCTCTTTGTTTTGTCGGTTTGTGTTGTTAATAATATATATACATATATATATGTGTGTGTGTTTTGTGTGTCGTGTTACAAAATCTAACCATCTTGTGGCAAACCAAATGTCATAGACTAATATAAACATATATATATATATTTTTACAGGTAGAAACTAATTTGTCTGTGTGTGTGTGTATATATATATATATATTAAAAAAACAAATGTTATATTTATATACTTACATATATATATATATATATAATATGAAAAATAGAAATAGAAAAACAAATGTTATATATATATATGTATATAGATCACCTTGACCGACCAGTCTGTCGGGCGTCGCTGGTCACAGCACGTGCTCTTTTAGTCATACGATGACGCCATCCCACTGGCTGGGCGGACAGGCCAATATGTATATATATATATATATATATATATATATATATATATATATATATATATATATATATGAAAAAACAAATGTTATACATACATGCATATATATATATCAAAAATATAAATAGAAAAACATAAATGTTATATATATATATAGATGGAGGCACATGGCTTAGTGGTTAGAGCATTGGCCTTGCAATCGAAAGATTGTGAGTTCAATTCTCGGACCGGGTGATGTGTTGTTTCCTTGAGCAAGACACTTTATTTCACATTGCTCCAGTTTACTCAGCTGTAGAAATGAGATGATAGGGACTGGAGTCCATATCATTCCACTGCAAAGTGGTCATGGAGGTGCCCCAACAAAAAAGCACCCAGCACTCACTGTAGATGAGGTTGATGTTAGGAACGGCATCCAGCTGTAGAAATCAAGCTAGAATCAGTTCCCGTCCCACCCTTGCAAGCAGGGAAAAGTGGACGTAAAATGAAATGATATGAAAAATATTAATAGAAAAACATAAATGTAATATATATATATATATTTCTATTCATATTTTTCATATATATATATATCATCATTTCATCATGAAAATGATGAAATGATGATATATATATATATATGAAAAATATTAATAGAAAAACATAAATGTAATATATATATATATATATTTCTATTAATATTTTTCATATATATATATATCATCATTTCATCATGAAAAGGATGAAATGATGATATATATATATATGAAAAATATTAATAGAAAAACATAAATGTAATATATATATATATGAAAAATATTAATAGAAAAACATAAATGCAATATATATACTTAATGTGCGTGTTTAGCAGATATATATTTTTTTCTTCGTATTCCCCATGCTTTGCAAGTTGACATTCTCACATATACACACACATATATTTTGCCTGTTCATATATACAGCTGTTTGAAGTTAGGCTTATTTTTAGTTTAAGATAAACAATTGTTGCACCACAATATAAACACAATGAGTGTGTGTGTGTGTGTGTGTCTGTCATCATACAAACTTAACATCTTTCTCTGCAATTAACTTGAAATCCTGTTTTCTGCTTTTGTGTGACTTTCTAAAACACACTCTACGTTTTTTTTGGCTTAGCTTACATTATTTATGCATAATGAGTGTGAAACTAATATATATCTTCATTGTACTTCGTCTGTTGTGTGTTTTTTTTCCAGTTTACTTTTACATATTTGCATATATATATATATATATTTATTTATTATTACTATAGTTTAAAAGTTTAAGCAAAGAATTTCTACTTTCACCCTAAGCAGGATCATCTGAAACTAAGAAATATCAATTTGTATTTACTATTACCATCATTACTATAAAAGGCAGGGGGTTGGCAGTATCGGTAGAGCGTCAAACACAATGCTTTGCAGCATAGAGTTATGGCCCTTTGTGTTCTGAATTCAAATCCCGCCACGGTTAGCTTTGCTTTTCATCCTTACGGGGTCGATAAAACAGAGTACCAGTAATGCACTGGGGTAATTGCTGGCCTTGTGCCAAAAGTAGAAACAATTATTACTATCATCATCACTGTTTAACATCCTTTTTTCTACGCTAGCATGGGTTAGACGGATTTGTCCTGTTTGAGAGGCAAGTTCGGTCAGGTGACTGTCCTGCTCATACAGGACTGTTTCTGGCTAGATTTCTACAGCTGGATACCCTTCCTAACGCCAACCACATTTTCAGTGTGGACTGGGTGCTTTTTGTCTTGACACCTACACGACCCCCTTACAGTGTGGGCTGAATGCTTTTTGTCTTGACACCTACACGACCCCCTTACAGTGTGGGCTGGATGCTTTTTGTCTTGACACCTATACGACCCCCTTACAGTGTGGGCTGGATGCTTTTTGTCTTGACACCTACACGGCCCCCTTACAGTGTGGGCTGGATGCTTTTTGTCTTGACACCTACACGACCCCCTTACAGTGTGAGCTGGATGCTTTTAGTCGTGACACCTACACCCCCCTTACAGTGTAAGGGGGTATAGTGGACTAAGTGGTACCTACTGGATTTATGTTTGAGTCCGTGCGCAAGGGAAGGCAGGTCTTCTGTATTACTGTATAACTCCAAAGATCTCAATCCTGTGTCCTTATCTTTGAGAGATGCACTTGTGCAAGGTATATATATATATGTGTATGTGTGTGTATTGAACAATGACAATAAAACGCAAGTCAAAGATAGGTTCTTAATTAGTTCATTGTTTTACAATTGTTTCAGAGGGTTGACTGATCATGGTAGAGCGATATAGCGACTAGTAGGTAGTGGTTATGTTCCTACCTATTTCTAGTCTCAAAATCCCTGCTCTATCTCACCATCTTCCTCAGAAACAATCTTTTGTTTTATTTTCATTGTTCAATACAGACACATCATCATCATCATCACCATTTTACGTCCATTCTTCCACGCCAGCATGGGTTAGACTGGTTGTCATGTTGTGGGCAGTGTCCGGTCGGCTGACCTTGTCTTGCTCATACAGGAACTGATTCTGGCTTGATTTCTACAGCTGGATGCCCTTCCTAACACCAACCTCATTTACAGTGAGTGCTGGGTGCTTTTTTTTTCCGTGGTGCCTACACATCCACTTTACAGTGTGGACTGGGTGCTTTTTTTGCCGTGGCACCTCCACAGCCACTTTGAAGTGGAATGATAGGGACCCCAGTCCTATCATCTCATTTCTACAGCTGAGTAAACTGGGGCAATGTGAAATAAAGTGTTTTGCTCAAGGAAACAACACATCACCTGGTTCGAGAATTGAGCTCACATATATATATATATATATACATACAACCCTGTAGTTTGAGCACAGTCTTTGAGGGGAACTTATGCAATGAGTCTGCTACAACTACTATAGCACTCACTGCTTAATATTGCTAAAACCATTTCTTTAACTCTTTAGCATTTACATTACTTTATATTTACTATTATATTTTCATGGTAAAGGCCTTATCTCACATAATATCGAAACTATGAGATTTTGATGTTATTTATTTTGAGAACAATACTTTAATGTCAGTATGAGTAGCTAGTTTGAACAGAAAGAAGTGAGAGAATTCTGGCCAGTTTAAATGCTAAAGAGTTAAGGCCAGATTGAGTTCTAACAAGGTTATCAACCCTACCATAAACATGTGGATACCAGTATATATATAAAATATATAAATAATAATAATGAAATTATTGTGTAAAGTGCTCAGGTGCACTACAACTCGTCAATATAGTACATAGAATAATACACAAATGCCAGGGAAGTACATGTTTGTATGTGTTAGCTGTAGTGTTGGCGGATCTCGGGAAGCATGGAGGCCTTAAAGGATGCAGCGTCTCGACAGCTAACAACTGATGCAGGTAGTTTGTTCCATGCTTCAGCAACTCTGAGCGTGAAAAAATGTTTCCGAAAGTCATGGGAACTGTGCTGTTTTCTTACTTTGTGGGCATGTCCACGTGTGTTAGACACATGGAAATCGAAAAGGCACTCAGGGTTGTTGTTGGCAACATGGTTAACAATTTTGTGGGTGTTTACCAAGTCAGTTGCCAGGCGTCGGAGCTTCAATGAATCCATGCCCAGGGAAGCAAGGCGATCAGAGTATGGCAGATGCCTGATGGAGGGTATTCGCTTGGTTGCACGTCTCTGAACAGTTTCCAGGCGGTCAATGTCCTGAGCAAGATAGGGGTTCCAGACTGGTGATGCAAATTCTAAGTGTGGTCGCACCATAGCTGTATACAGCCTTAAATAGATATCTGGAGAGCGGCTGACAAAGGTCTTGCTGAGTGATGCTAAGACACCCTCGGCCCTCTTGACAATTTTAGAGACGTGCCTCGTCCAACGCAAATCGCTGCTGACCGTAATGCCCAGGTCACGTTCACAGGAAGACTTCTTGATATTAGTGCTGTGGAGGGAATATGTGGACGCTGGGTTTTTACTCCCAAAATGCATGGTGGTGCACTTGTCCACAGCTAGCTTGAGTTGCCAGTCTGAGATCCACTGTTGCATTGTGTCCAGGTCAGACTGCAAGCAAGATCTATAGTGTTCAGGATCTGTCCTTTTTATCTCAAGGTACAGCTTGATGTCGTCTGCGTACTTTAGTACTGTGGCATTCCTTAAGTTGGCATCTATGTCATTAATATATGCCACAAACAAAAGGGGGCCAAGAACAGATCCCTGAGGTACACCAGATGACATCTCATATGGTGAGGAATGCTGTCCCAGAACCGTGACTACCTCTCTTCGACTGAGAATGAAGGACTTCAACCAGTTAAAAAGATCATCCTTCACACCCATTGCAGAGAGTTTTGCCATAAGCCTTTTGTGTGGCACAGAATTGAAGGCCTTCACAAAGTCAAGGTAAACAACATCCACCCATGAGCCGCCATCAGTGATCCGGGTGATGTCCTCAAGAAACTCTATAAGTTGATCACAGCAGCTGGAGTTGGGGATAAATCCAAATTGCGAAGGCCGGATAAGACTGTGAGAGCTCCAGAAGTTCCAAAGTGTTTCTCTGACACAGGATTCCATCAGTTTGGCGATGCAACTAGTAAGACTGACTGGACGATAGTTCACAGGTGATGTGCGGTCACCCTTTTTGAACAGAGGAATTACACTGGCAGTTTTCCACTGTTCTGGAGTAGCACTGTTGTTCAGACAGAATTGGAAGAAGCGTGATAACTGCGTGATACACATATGTATATGTGTGATGCCCGCCTAGACCAATGATGATGATGAAATCCTTGTTAGCAGGGAAAGCAGACGTTAAATGATGATGATATATCACTAACTAAATCAAGATAAAAAAAATATCTTGATTGTAAAAACTCAATGGAAGTAAGATTCAAAAGAATGACTTACTGAGTTCTCATATACAACAATGACATTACAGGAAAACAAACAGTCATGTAATGTGACAGATACAGGAGCATATATTGTCAGAATAGAAAATCATATTTACTTAGTCTTTATACAAGTCAATAATATATATTTTTATATTCCGATTGCTTTTGTACCTGTTGTATATATATCATGTTATGTAATTATTTTTCTGAAATATTATAATGTGTGTGTGTATATATATATATCATCATCGTCATCACCTCTTAAATTCTATTTGTCCATGCTTACATGTGTTAGGTGGGTCACTCATGTTATGAGACATGTCTGGCCAGTTGACTGAGCCATACCTTGCTTAAACAGGACTGTTTCTTAACCCTTTTTCATGTTATCATTATATCAAGAACGTGCCTCCATTTTATATATAGATATATCATCATTAACGTTTAACGTCCATCTTCCACGATAGCATGGGTTAGATGGGTTTGTCCCATTTAGAGGCAAGTTGGATCATGTCTCGCTCATATAGTACTGTTTCTGGCAGGTTTTCTACAATTGGATGCCCTTCCTAGCGCCAACCACATTTACAGTGTGGGCTGGGTGCTTGTTGCTGTGTCTTTTACATGACCACTTTACAGTGTGGGCTGGGTGCTTGTTGCTGTGTCTTTTACACGACCACTTTACAGTGTGGGCTGGGTGCTTTTTGTCGTGTCTTTTACACGACCACTTTACAGTGTGGGCTGGGTGCTTTTTGTCGTGTCTTTTACATGACCACTTTACAGTGTGGGCTGGGTGCTTTTTGTCGTGTCTTTTACATGACCACTTTACGGTGTGGGCTGGGTGCTTTTTGTCGTGTCTTTTACATGACCACTTTACAGTGTGGGCTGGGTGCTTTTTGCTGTGTCTTTTACACGTCCACTTTACAATGTGGGCTGAGTGCTTTTTGCTGTGTCTTTTACAAGACCAATTTACACTGTGGGCTGGGTGCTTTTTGTCGTGTCTTTTACACGATTATTTACAGTGTGGGCTGGATGTTTTGTGATACAACATATATATATATATATTTTTCTAGGGCGGGTAAAATTCCCGAGATCCATGGACGAGTTCTTTCCAGCGGTCTCTATCCCTCATTATCGCTGCCATGTCCTGCGTCTCCAACAGACCAGTGTCTGTCCTTAGGGAATCAACATACGTTAACCTTGGTCTTCCTCTTCCAGTGTGTCCATGTAGGGGCTCCCACAGAAGCACTGAGTGCAATGTCAACTCTGGATGTCGGTGAGAATGTCCAGCTAACCTCAGTCTCCTCTGTGTCACTTTTGAGCTGACTTTTGGGAGGCTCCCATACAGCTCTGAGTTTTTCATCCTCAGTGTATACTGATTAATGTTCAAAGCCATCCTCAGCATTCTCATGTAGCACCCATCCACCATCTGAGTGAGTTTCTTGGTCAGAGTCCAAGTCTCAGACCCGTACAGCAGCACAGACTCCACTACAGCAATGAAGAGGCGGATTTTCAGGTGTTTACGAAGGTCCGACTTCCACACCGATCTCAAGCTGTGGCACGCCGCCCAGGCTTTGCTGTTCCTCTCAACCACATCATCTTCCGTATTCCCAATCTTTGCTCCCAAATACAGGAAGTCCTCAACCAATTCTAGCGGCTTCCCGCCTACATTAGTGATCCCCTCTGGCTCCTCAACATTCTCTACCAGATATTTTGTTTTAGTCTCATTCATTCTCAGCCCCACACTCATCGACACAGTCTCAACCTCCTGCATCAAATCCTCTGCCCCCTTCACTGTATTTGTCACCAAAACTGTCGGCAAATTCAGCATCTGATATCTTTTTCGCCTTAACTCTCCTGCTCTGAGCCGGTGCTACAGTAAAGCCAGAGTCCTGGTGTTTCTCCAGTGCAAGGCGCATACAATAGTCCACTATGATGATAAAAAGGTAGGGAGCCAATGTATCTCCCTGGAGTACACCAGCCAGTATCTCAAAGAACTCTGTCATCCCATCAGGTGTAATGACTTGGGCTCTGGTGTTGGTGTAGAGTAATGATATCAGGTCCACTATCTTCTTGGGGATTCCATAAGCCTGTAAGATCTTCATCAGGCAATGACGGTCCACAGAATCAAAGGCCTTCCTAAATGTATATATAATAATAATAATAATAAATACAAAGAAAATTCAGAGAGGACTTGATAAGAGTTGTCTCTATATATATATATAAACCCATGGAGCTAATATTGATTATTATATTTATGTATATATAATGTGTTTATAATTTGAATGCTTTGAAAAATAGTGTGTGTGTGTGTGTATATATAAATATATATATAACAAAGGATTTGTGGTAAGGAACCAGATGGACCATAACACACCAGAGTACTCAATACTAAGGGTAGTAGAGTGGGAAATAGGAAAAAGTTATGACCCCGCCGAAAAATTCTAATTTAGTCCAGAAATAGCCGTCGAAACGGCTTGAGCTCTGCCGTCGGGGTCATACTTTTTCCTATATATATATATATATATATAAAATTGTTTCTACTTTTGGCACAAGGCCAGCAATTATCCCAGTGCATTGCTGGTGCTTTATTTTATTGACCCTCTGTGTTTGTGTATGTATATGGATGCACAAGAGTGCATGTGTGTGTGTGTGTGTGTGTGTGTGTGTGTGTATATATATATATATATATATTACTAGTGTAATAAATATCTATATACATCTCTTCCCAAGGACTGAGTGCTTTTCTAAATTTGGCTATCCTTTACCAAATTACTATATAATATTATATTATTTACACACACACATATATATATATATATATGTGTATGTATATATACACACAACTATATATGTATATTTATAGATCATAGATGTATGTATGAAATGGATATGCGTATTTGAAATATGTGGTATCATTTTACTTCAAAACCTGTTTTCAAAGACTATCTATTATGATAATAATAATAATAATGATGATGACGAATTATAACAGATGATAATGATGATGATGAAAACAAAAATGTCTTTCTACTTAAACTATCTTAACCATGTATTTTTCACATGTTAGTAATGTTTGTGTTATCTGTGGGTATATCAGCCACCATGCTCTGTCTCTCTCTTTCTCTCTCTCCCCCTTTTTTTTGTGACATCTGAACAATCAAGCTTTTATAAGTGGAAAGTCTAGTGGGAGATAAATGGCTTCTGTGTATGTATGTGTATATGTGTATGTGTATATCAGTGTGTGTGTGTGTGTGCCAGGGTGTATGTGAATATCAGTGTGTGGTGGGGTGGGTGTGTGTGTGTGTGTGTGTTGGGGTCGGTGTGTGCATAAGTTATTGATTCTCAACTTCAGCTGACATTTTTATATTAACAAGTGAGCTTGGATTGGACTTCAACATTCTGAATTTCTAATTATCTCATCCTAAATCCTCTATTGACCCAGAAGTAGGCAATTACTTAGAGATACATATTTAGATACACAGAGAAAACTTGCCAAACAAAGGGTTGGGAGGACCCTTCAGTTTGTGTCAAGGACATGACTGCCCCACTCTTGTTGGTGATCTACATGATAAAAGCAGCCAGTATGTGCTGTAAAGTGGTTGGTGATAGGAAAGGTATCCTGTTGTAGAAAACTTGCCAAACAAAAGGTTAGGTGGAGATTTTAGTTGTCAAAGATGTGACAGCCTCCCTAGTGTTGGTGATCTACACGATAAAAGCAGCCAGTATGTGCTGTAAAGTGGTTGGTGATAGGAAAGGTATCCAGTTGTAGAAAACTTGCCAAACAAAAGGTTAGGTGGAGATTTTAGTTGTGTCAAAGATGACACAGCCTCCCTAGTGTTGGTGATCTACACGATAAAAGCACACAGTTCATGTAAAGTGGTTGGTGATAGGAAAGGCATCCAGTTGTAGAAAGCTTGCCAAACAAGGGGTTAAAAGGATCCTTTAGTTTGTGTCAAAAGACACAACTTCTGTGCACTTGATAAAATGTATGACCGTATGTAAGCAAAATCAGACCCTCTTGGCCTGTCTGGGAGGTCAGTAGCCCCATTTCAGTACTCACTTGGTTGATGTAAACTCATCTAACCTATCCCCTCTCTCCATGTTTGAAGATAGCTGATTTCTTCCAGAGAAGGAAAGAGGTAGGAAGTGAGAAAGAAATATAGAGGAAAAATTAACTCCAATATTTTTAAAACCTGGCAGAGTCCATCTCCTCTTTCCATGTCTAAACACAGATGATTTCTTCCAGAGAAGGAAAGATAGTGATAGATAGGAAGTGAGAAAGAGATCTAGAGGAAGAATCAACGTCAGTACTACTGGACTGGTACTTTTCTTTTTTTATTGACCTCGAAAAGGTGAAAGGAAAAGTTGAGCTCGACAGGATTTAAACACAGGGTGAAGAGCTAGAACTAATAGCACAAAACATTCTATCCTGTGTTTTTAATGACTGCCAAATTGCTGCCTTTGTCTAGAATATAATGGAAACTATATCTAGTAGTAGCATCAGGCTTCTATTTTTACCCAGCATACATATCTACCATTCCTTACATTGTTCCTCATTTCCAAAACTTTTTTAGATTTTCGTGGGGGGGTTGTTGTTTATTTTTAAGGGTTATTCTGTAGTTTCCCTTCCCCTCAGACACATACACTTCATGCCTTACTATACTTGCATGGCTTGTTTTAGATCAGAGATTCTTAAACTTTTTGGGCCACTGCCCTCGGTGCTCCCAAACCCTATTTGCAGAGAGACCTGCCTACATGCAATTTGTAAATAATATTTGATAAATAAAATCATTAATTTATATATAAATAATATAATATATACTATGTATAAATAAATATTATATATTTTTAATTTTACTATATATATATATATATATATATATATATATTATGTATAATTTGATATTTAAACCAGCCATATCCAGCCAGAATTCTCTCACCTCTTTCTGTTCAAACCGGCTGTAACTAGCTACTCATACTTATGTTAAGATATTGTTCTCAAAATAAACATCAAAATCTCATAGATTCAGTATTATGTGAGGTAATTATGTAGGATAAAGCCTTTACCGTGAAAATACAATAGTAAATATAGAGTGAAAGATGGACGTTAAATGATGATGATTGGAGTAATGTAATCTCTACTGCCCCCTGGACCTTCTCAGTAGGGCCCACTTTGAGAACCTCTGTTTTAGATATATATGTTTGTATGTTTATGCCCATATTTCCTGATGGAGTCATAGGGGTGCTGTAATAACATATGGTGTGTCTTGGCCTTTTTTTTTAAGAAATCTGGCTGAGCCCATCTCCTCATCAGGTCTATATGTACATGGCTGATTTCTCCCAGAAATAGAGAAAGGGTAAGAAATATATAGGAAGAATCACCCCAGTATAAGACTGGTATGATGTTGGTACTTTTATCAACCTTGGAAAGTCTGGATTGACCTCAGGGTGCAGAGAGTTGGAGCAAACACCACAGGGTATTCTGTGTGTGTGTGTGTGTGTGTGTATATATATATATATATATATATATAAATCAGATATATATGTATGTATATATGTCATTCACTATTTTGTAATGATTAAATGCTCAGATTTATTCCTTGAATTTTTCTTTGAGCTTATTCTTAGGTGATAAGGCACATGTTCGAACATGACATATAATTTTAAATGTCGTGTATATATATATGTATATGTGTGTGTATATATATATATATATATATATATATATATATATATATATACACATATATATGCAAAAGGCAAACAGAAATAACAAAGCAAATGGCACAGTACAATGAAGAAGAATATTATTAGTTTTACGCTTGATATAGTAGGGAGAGAGTCTTAACGTTTCGGATGATGCTAGTCCTTCATCAGAAAATAGAATGAGAAATTAAAGAAGAAATAGAAAAACTGAGGAGACTACAGGCAGGGTGGATTATAAATATATATATATATATATATATATATATATATCCAGGGAGTGTAACTTAGAGTTACTGTAGGTTCACCTGGGTGAGCACTCGATGATTAGGTTCACTTCAGTGTCGAGGTGTAGAGCTAGACAGTGTATTATAGTGAAATAAAATAACAAGGACGAGTGGTTATACTTTCATTACGTTTATTGGTTGGTGACGCGCGTTTTGCCACTGATCAGCTCAAGGTTCGATCTGACCTGACTCTGTTATCCGCGGCTCGTCAGACCCCTTGTATATATATACACACATAGGCAGAGACAAGGAGAGGGTGACAGTCTTCATTGACAGAAAAAAATGCATTTTAGAATATCTCCTTCACCCCTGTCCACCACTCACTCTCATCTATTTGTCTTGCATTTGAGTTCCATGATTTTAGAAAGTTTTTCTTGTGTGTAAGGTGTGTGCTCGTTCATGTGACAGCAGGACAAAGGCAGTGTCTTGCTATTATAATATAGATTGTGTATGTTTATATGCTGAGAAATGTCATCTTCACCTTTGTAGTTGAATAATATTATTATTACGAAGCTTTATATTTGTCTGCAGTGGTATTTACTGATAGATACTGCATATATTATATTCAATTGTTGATATAACTCTTGACCTACTAACTCATTCCTACGAAAGAATAGGATCTGATGAGATAGGTGTGTTGTGTGTAGAGAGTACAAATATGATTGATATGGCTGTGTGTGTGTTCTATATACATATAGATGTATATTCAAATATATATATGTATTGTATTTATACATATATATACACTTATGTATTTTTATAGATATATATATGCATAAATGTATATCATCATTCATCATCGTCATTTTACATCCACTCTTCCTTGCTTGCAAGGGTGGGACGGGTCTTATTCAGCACAGCATCTCTCCACTTTTCACGGTCCTTCATCATCTCCACCGTGAGCTTCAGCGATCTGGGGTCTGTTCTCACCACCTCTGCCCATGTTTTTTGTGGTCTACCTCTACCACGTCTTCCTTCAACTGGCACTTCTTCACCCATCGGTCATCCTCCATGCGCATCACATGTCCATACCACCTCAGTCTCCTCTCCTGTACACTATATTCTATCCCTCTCAGACACAGTTTCTCTCTCAACAAATTCATGCTGGGTCGTTTACCCACATTGACATTGGACATCCAACGGAGCATGCTTGCCTCATTTCTCTCCAGCCGTCGCATATCCTCTGCAGTTGCTGCCCATGTCTCACTACCATGCAGCATCGCGCTCCTCACACAGGCATCATACAACCGGCCTTTCGTACGCAGGGAGAAACCCTTCTTCGTCAACAGAGGAAGCAGCTCCCTAAACTTCTTCCAACCCGTCCTTATTCTAGATACTATGGCCTCGGAACACCCCCTCCCATGCTAATCTGATCTCCTAGGTACCGGAAGCTATCCACCACTTCTATAGCACTCGCCTGCATTTGAAAAATGTGTCTATCAATGCGACTTCTACTGTCTAATTTCCCTGTACATCTACTGCATACATATTTCTCCCTACCTGTTAGTTGGCCTGCTATCCCGCTACATCTCTTGTGTACCCAGGATCTGCATTGTGTGCATTTTATAGAATTTATGCCAGTTCCTTTTCTGCATATCGAACATGGCCATTTCCCTGACGGAATCAGTTTTGTCCTCTTTTCTACTCATCAACACTTTTGTCTTAGCTAGGTTCACTCTCAGTCCTCTTGCTTCCAACTGCTGATTCCATAGCCAGAATTTATTCTCTAGCTCCTCTACTGATTCTGCTATAAGAACCAGATCGTCAGCATAGAGAAGTTCCCATGGACAGCCAGTCTTAAACTCCTCTGTTATGGCTTGGAGGACTATAATGAACAAGAGCGGGCTGAGGACCGAACCTTGATGTACTCCTACCTGTATCTGGAATTCCTCACTAAACTCCATTCCTACCCTGACATTTCCAGGCTTCCTTTTTCTGATCATTCGTGACACTAAGTACATCGGCATCATTCCGGACATGTACCCCAGTGTAACCATCCTGGAGCTGTCCAACATGACCATTTAAGTCCCCTGCTAGCATAACGATGTCTCCGTCCTCTGTCATTGCGGTTGTTTGTAAAAGTTGCTCGTAAAAGCAGTCTTTCTCATCTTTGCTTAGGCCTGCTTGGGGAGCATAGGCAGAGATGATTGTCAGTAGTCTCCTGCCTATAACTAATCTAAGTTTAATTATTCGATTACTAACTCAAACTACCTCTATTGTCTTATTGATCCATCTCTCAGCCAGGAAAATGCCTACTCCCCCTAACCCATCATCCTTACCTACCCAGAAAAAGCTTATAGCTAAGATGTTTGCCTACGACTAGTCCCACAGAGGCACCTCTCCATCTCACCTTTTGCACGCAGCACACATCCACATGCCTTCTCTCCAGCAGATCTATCTCTGAGAGTGCCAACATTAAGTGTTGCAACTCTGAGATGCGACGTCTTCATATTTTGTTGTTGTTCCTATCTATTTGTTGCTGTGCTGATAAATGTTTTGGCATTGATACACTGGTTGGATGCCCTTCCTAACACCAGCGCCACTTTACAGCATGGACTGGGTGCTTTTATTTGTGCCACCAGCACTAGAGAGGATGTCTTAATAGACTCAAGAGTCCTCTCTACCCCTCCATTTTACAGCATGGTCATAAAAAAAATATATATATACAAGTCGAAGCCCGACAACTAAGCTTTGGCCATTTCAATAGCTAGTTCCTGTCTGGAACTAGCTATTGAAATGGCAAGAGCTCAGCTGTTGG
>OZ024762.1:14998283-15098283 GCA_964016885.1 Eledone cirrhosa
GTCGATGATTTTTTTTTTATTAAGGATTTTTTTCTGTTCATATATTACCATGTTAGATTTCCAATATTATCAGTGTACAATGTTTGATAACAATAACCAGTTGTTGGCATTGTCTGTGATTATAATAAGTTGCTTTCACTGTCTTGTTTTTCCTCCAATACATATAAATCTTCTTAATGCTGTTTGCATTAACTCTTAATATCCTTTTCCACATGAAATAGCATTAATAAGAACTTTTTGAAAGGTACAAAAAAAAAACATAAAACATTTGTATCATATTAATCCTAAATTTACTATTATATTTTCACGGTAAAGGCTTTACCCCACATAATATCGAATCTCTGAAATTTTGATATTTATTTTGAGAACACCACCTTAACATTGCAGCCGGTTTGAAGAGAAAGAGGTGAGAGAATTCTGGCCAATTTAAATGCTAAAGGGCTAATGGTGGATAGATTGTTGAGAAAATTTGGTCTTTTGTAATTTTCAAGAATGTTTTGCTAATGAGTTTCACATAGTTTGTTAAGCCAAATGTTTGTAGAAGCTTTAATAGTGGACAGATCATTGTGAAAATTCGCAGTAAACTAAAAGCACATATTTAAACTGGCTGTATCCGGCCAGAATTCTCTTGCCTCTTTCTGTTCAAACCAACCACTCATACTGATGTTATGGTTTTGTTCTCAAAATAAATAATATCAAAATCTCATAGATTCAATATTATGTAAGATAAAGATTTTACCACAAAAATACACTTAGCATATATAGAGTAAAACCAGACGTATCCAGCCAGAATTCTTTCACCTCTTTCTGTTCAAATCGGTTGTAACTGGCCACTCATATATATCATCATTTCATTTTACGTCCGCTTTTTCCCTGCTTGCAAAGGTGGGACGGGAACTGATTCTGGCTTGATTTCTACAGCTGGATGCCCTTCCTAACACCAACCTCATTTACAGTGAGTGCTGGGTGCTTATTTGCCGTGGCACCTCCACGACCACTTTGCAGTGGAATGATAGGGACCCCAGTCTCTATCATCTCATTTCTACAGCTGAGTAAACTGGAGCAATGTGAAATAAAGTGTCTTGCTCAAGGAAACAACACATCACCCGGTCTGAGAATTGAACTCACAACCTTTTGATTGCAAGGCCAATGCTCTAACCACTAAGCCATGTGCCTCCATATATGTTAATGCTAAAGAGTTAAAGATACTACAAACATTCGAATAAACAAACCCATGTCTTTTTAGCTATCTTCTGCTAAATCATTACAGAATGTTAAGTACATTAATACGATCTGTCTCTCTGTCTCACTACATAGTTATTTTTACATTAAATATGTTAACATTTAACTTAAATATTTACGTCTGTCTATCACACCACATAGCTATTTATAATTAGCTGTTTAATACTTGGTATATTGAATGTGTTAAACTTATCTTTACTGTCTATCTACTTATGCTATCTACCTATCACATTCATACATCTATTCATCCATCCTATCTTTCCATTCATCCATCTACCTATCTATCCATCCATCTACCTATCTGTCTATCTACCTATCTGTCTGTCTATCTATCTATCTATCTACTGAGGACAGATGCCTTTCTCTCCGGACAACAATTGATTCCATTCTTTAAGTATCACTTTAGAAGGAGAATCAGGGTGGAGAGAGAGGCACTGCACCCCAGTAAATTTACTGAAAGGTGGGTGAATGAAGCGAAAATGGCCCGAGTGATTGGGCCTTCTCTGTTTATAAGCCTGTAGGTTGAGGAAGAGAGCAAAAGGAAGAAAGGAGCACTTGCACAACACGCTCCTTGAGTTGAGGGTTGTTCTATCGACGGGGTATTAAACAACCCATTTGTGGCGCCTCCCCCCTATTGGGGATTTCGATTGTTGAAATTGTTTGTTTTTATATTTTTTACACGACTGTATGTAAAATCCCCGGCATGTCTTTGTATTGTCCCCTTTCTTGTTGCGCCCTTGTGGCTAATAAAGAAATCTATCTATCTATCTATTTATTTTATTTTTATATTTTGTTATTGCCTCCTCCTTATTGAGGGCGCCTTGTTATGTAAACTCCCCCCATTGTACTTGTCCCACTTTTTGATGCCCTGGTGGCAAATAAAAAGAAAATTATCTATCTATCTAGCCATCTATCTATCCATCCATCTACCTATCTGTCTATCCATCCATCCATCTACCTATTTATATATCTATCTAGCCATCCATCTACCTATCTGTCTATCTACCCATCTATCTAGCTATTTATATATCTATCTAGCCATCCATCTACCTATCTGTCTATCTACCCATCTATCTAGCTATCTGTCTATCTACCCATCTATCTAGCTATTTATATATCTATCTAGCCATCTATCTTAACCCTTCACCATTTAAAATGGCCATATCCGGCCGGAACTCTCTCACCTCTTTCTGTTCCAATCAGCTTCAATTGGCTGTTTATGCTGACATTTAGGTATTGTTCTCAAAATAAATAATAAAATTTCATAGATTCGATATTACGTGAGGTAAAGCCTTTACCATGAAAATACAATAGTATATATAAAGTAATGTAAATGTTAAAGGGTTAAGGCAGGAAATATTACAAAGCAGTTTGTGTTGATTAAATAACTCATAATATTTGTTCAGGCTCTGTGTTCTGGGTCTAATTAATGCCGAAGTCAACTTTGCCTCTAAACTCATCAGAGTTGGAATGGCTCTTCCAGCGCGTCTCACTCACCATCTGTCAGTGGGGGCGGCCTGTGATGTGGGGGTTTGGTTCCTTTGTGTTCAGACCTGGTGTATATTAGAGATGGGGAGAGACAGAGGCAGTGACAGTGGGAGTTTGGTTCCTTTATGTTCGGAGCTGGTGTACATGTGAGATGGGGAGAGCAGAAGAGACAGTGATGTGGGAGTTTGGTTCCTTTGTGTTCATACCTTGTGTATATTAGAGATGGGGAGAGACAGAGGCAGAGGCAGTGACAGTGGGAGTTTGGTTCCTTTATGTTCGGAGCTGGTGTACATGTGAGATGGGGAGAGCAGAAGAGACAGTGATGTGGGAGTTTCGTTCCTTTGTGTTCATACCTTGTGTATATTAGAGATGGGGAGAGGCAGAGGCAGAGGCAGTGGGAGTTTGGTTCCTTTATGTTCAGAGCTGGTGTACATGTGAGATGGGGAGAGCAGAAGAGACAGTGATGTGGGAGTTTGGTTCCTTTGTGTTCATACCTTGTGTATATTAGAGATGGGGAGAGACAGAGGCAGTGACAGTGGGAGTTTGGTTCCTTTATGTTCAGAGCTGGTGTACATGTGAGATGGGGAGAGCAGAAGAGACAGTGATGTGGGAGTTTGGTTCCTTTGTGTTCATACCTTGTGTATATTAGAGATGGGGAGAGACAGAGGCAGTGACAGTGGGAGTTTGGTTCCTTTATGTTCAGAGCTGGTGTACATGTGAGATGGGGAGAGCAGAAGAGACAGTGATGTGGGAGTTTGGTTCCTTTGTGTTCATACCTTGTGTATATTAGAGATGGGGAGAGACAGAGGCAGTGACAGTGGGAGTTTGGTTCCTTTATGTTCAGAGCTGGTGTACATGTGAGATGGGGAGAGCAGAAGAGACAGTGATGTGGGAGTTTCGTTCCTTTGTGTTCATACCTTGTGTATGTGAATGTTTCACAACTACACACTAAAATATAAACCCTTAGTACCACCATCGTATCCATTTAAGAAGCCATTGATTGAAATGCAGTGTATTTTATTAGAAATGTGGTCAGGAAAAGAGTTAAATATGTTTAACACTAACTTAGACTTAGATATGATGTGTCTAATATATTTGACTATGTTGACTATGCTACCCATAACATTGGTGAAAGGTGAGTGTGGGGGGACATACTCTTGGACTGGTGAGGATTGGAATGTTTATGACAGCTATCAAAGTTGATATCAAAGCAAACCTATTAAAGTTTTTCTCACCAAACTGGCTATAACATCCCCTCATTCTATGATATAAAACTGTTTAAGAGGGTGTTGTAGTTGGTTCGAAACACCGTGTGAAGTGTAGAAAATAGTGTGTTTTGTTAAAAGGCAAGGCTGCAACAATGCAAATTGGACATTAAATGTTAATAATAAAGCTGTTGGGGGTGTTTAATATTCTTTAATATTTTAGCATAAGATCCCTTCATCGCAAGAAGAGATAAGGAAACTAATTTGGAACAGGATATCTTGGCATTCTTTAAATTCTGCTCCAAATATACACACACACACACACACACACACACACACACATATATATATATATATATATATATATATATATATATATATATATACACATATACATACATTGTTAAATTCTGAGGAGTGCTGTTACAAAATATTGGAAATTGAATTTTCTGATAAATCCTATTGGACTAGCATTTCTAGATTTTGTTTACCTGTAGATTGGCAAAACACCTGTCAATTATATAATAAATGTTAATCCTTTAACTGTGAAGTTGTTATATTCATGTTATATATATATATATATATATATATATATATAAATTGTGCCATCAGTTTTGTTATTTTTGTTTACCTTTTACACATACACATATATATAATGATAATAATAAATGGGAACAAAGAATCAGTATTGCATCATATACATATTTAATTACATATTACATATGTTTCATTGCCTATCAGATCAAGGAATGTTCGTTCCTGACTCTGGAATTGGAAGCTCCTTGGATGTGTGTTCTAACATGTAGACATGTCCAAATGTTGTTGAATTGTTAATATATATTTATATATATTTATTAAAATAACAGATTAAAGTTTAAGCAAAGAATCGCTGCTTTCACCCTTAACGGAATCTTCTGAAACTAACAAAGTCAATCTGTGAACGCAGAAGTAAATATTTCAAAAAACGTTGCAACCGGAGGAAGACAGGAAGACGATACTTTGGTTCGTGGAAACGTTCCCTGGCAAAGAAAGGGAAAAAACGAATATAATACGTCATTATTTGGAGCGGTGAAAAACAATTACACGCAAAGACAAAACCACGTTTATGGTATAAAAGAATTCGTAGACTAATATTCTATTAGGTGGTGCATAGAGACGTTCTCTGGTAATGAACGGAAAAAACGTTGCAACGTTTTTTGAAATATTTACTTCTGCGTTCACAGATTGACTTTGTTAGTTTCAGAAGATCCCGTTAAGGGTGAAAGCAGCGATTCTTTGCTGAAACTTTAATCTGTTATTTTAATAAATATTTGCTCTACGGTTCTTATATATTTGATATATATTTATCCTTATTGAGCCCTCTTTGGATTTTAGTCTTCAAATTTATTATTATTACTATATATATATATATATATATATATATATATATATATATATATATATATATATATATATATATATATATATATATATATATATATATATATATATGTGTGTGTGTGTGTAAAAAGTAAACAGAAATAACAAAACAAATGGCTCAGTACATGGAAGAAATATATTAGTTTAACGCTTGAAATAGCAGGAAAAGAGTCTTAACGTTTCAGGCTCTAGTATGTGTGTAATCTGTATGTATGTGTGTATTTATGTATCTGCGAATCTGTATATGTGTGTGTTTATTTCTGTGTGTCTATGTTTATTAGTATATTTATTTCTGTGTCTGTGTTTATATATATATACGTGTATATCTATGTGTATGTATCTGTGTGTGTGTTTATTAATATATACATATAAATGTGTATACATATGTATGTGTCCGTATCTGTGTTTGTATGTATATTAATATATATCTCTATATGCCTGTATCTGTGTGAGTTTATTAATATATATATACATGTGTATATATATATGTATATGTCCATATCTGTGTGTGTGCTTTAATATATACCTGTATATGTATGTGTCCTTATCATCACCATTAACGTTTAACGTCCGTGATCCACGCTTGCATGGGTTTGGACGGGGGTTTTCCCACTTGAGGCAAGAGTGATTATCTTGCTCGCATAGGACTATCTGGCGGTTTTCTACAGCTGGATGCCCTTCCTAACACCAACCACATTTACAGTGTGGGGCTGGGAGGTTTTTACCGTGTTGCCTACACGGCCACATTACAGCGTGGACTGTCTGGCGGGTTTTCTACAGCTGGATGCCCTTCCTAACACCAACCACATTTACAGTGTGGGGCTGGGAGGTTTTTACCGTGTTGCTTACACGGCCCCATTACAGCGTGGACTGTCTGGCGGGTTTTCTACAGCTGGATGCCCTTCCTAACACCAACCACATTTACAGTGTGGGGCTGGGAGGTTTTTACCGTGTTGCCTACACGGCCACATTACAGCGTGGACTGTCTGGCGGGTTTTCTACAGCTGGATGCCCTTCCTAACACCAACCACATTTACAGTGTGGGGCTGGGAGGTTTTTACCGTGTTGCTTACACGGCCCCATTACAGCGTGGACTGTCTGGCGGGTTTTCTACAGCTGGATGCCCTTCCTAACACCAACCACATTTACAGTGTGGGGCTGGGAGGTTTTTACCGTGTTGCCTACACGGCCACATTACAGCGTGGACTGTCTGGCGGGTTTTCTACAGCTGGATGCCCTTCCTAACACCAACCACATTTACAGTGTGGGGCTGGGAGGTTTTTACCGTGTTGCCTACACGGCCACATTACAGCGTGAACTGTGTGTTTTTTGTCCTTATCTATGTGTGTATTAATATATACCTGTTTATGTGTCTGTGTGTCCATATCTGTTTGTGTTTATTAATATATATATATGTGTGTGTTTATTAATGTGTGTGTGTGTGTGTGTTTATTAATATATGTGTGTTTATTAATGTGTGTGTGTGTGTATTATATTTACATCTCTTTTCTCCTCTTTCTAGTGGCAAAGGGTTTTTGAGATGTCAGACCCAAATGACCAACTCCACCCCACCATACCACCACCACCGCCTCCCCAGTATCTCAACACCGCCGTTGCCGCGGTAACCGCCGCCGGCCTCGTCGGTCCCCCGCCACCGACCGCCATTGTCGGCGCCGTCGGCACGTTCAACAGCTACCGTCCGGCCGTCGCTGTCAACGCTGTTGGCGTGGTGGGGGGTGTGGGCGGTGCAGTGATCACTGCGGGGGGCTACAGGCCGGACTACAACGATGCCTACCGCACCGACTACAGCACGCCGACCAGCTGCCCCCCTCCTCCTGTCATCCCGGTCGGTATCGTGCCGGGGGGTGGCAGCAATGCCAACAACAGCATGGTCCAGTCTTCGGCAGCGGCAGCAGCAGCAGCCGCTGCTGCTGCTGCTGCTGCCGCCGCCGCGGCCGCTGCCTCCTCCAACGTCTCCATCTCTGCGCCCTCGTCGGGCAGCAACACTGTCAGCCCTCCCCCGCCCCCGCCGCCACCTCCCAGCGCCACCAGCCCCGCCACCACCCTCAGTCCGACCACCATCACCACCAGCACCACCAGCGGCAATAGTAACTCTGGCTACGACACGGCCTACAGCGACAGTGATTACCGTGACGATTATAGCTACGACGACAGACATGGCTACCGGAAGGACTCGGAGTTCCGAGATAGGGACCGGGACAGGTGAGCAGGTCTATTTTGTTATGTCTTTCTTTTGTTTTATCTATTTCAAATACCACTTTGGAAGAAGAATCAGGATGGAGAGAGAGGTGCTGTACCCCAGCAAGTTTTATGAAAGGTGGGTGAAAGTGACGAGAATGGCCCCAGTGAATGGGCCTTCTCTCTATATCAGCCTGTAGGTTGAGGAAAAGGAGGAGGAGAGGAAAGGAGTACAAACTCTTCGTACTCTTAGAGATGAGGGTTGCACATTTTTTTCGGGGGTATGTGTTACCAATATAAACTGTCTCCCCCTATTGGGGAAAATCGACTAACTTTTTAAATTGCATTTGTGATAACATTTTACATGTTATTGTTGTATGTAAACTTCCCCCTTTGTATTTGTCCCCTTCTTTTGTGCCCCTGTGGCTAATAAAGAAACATATCTATTTGTTTAGTCAATAGAAAGGGACAGTGCCCATCACTTTGACTTTCATAGTGAAGCTGTGCAGCCTAGTCATTAAGAGTTTTGGACTGATGATGTTAGTGAAGCTATGGGGCCCAGTTATTAGGAGTGTTGAACTGGTGATAATAGGGAAGCTGTGGGGCCCAGTTATTAGGGGTGTTGAACTGCTGATAATAGGGAAGCTGTGAGGCCCAGTTATTAGGGGTGTTGAACTGCTGATAATAGGGAAGCTGTGGGGCCCAGTTATTAGGGGTGTTGAACTGCTGATAATAGGGAAGCTGTAGGGCTCAGTTATTAGGAGTGTTGAACTGGTGATAATAGGAAGCTGTGAGGCCCAGTTATTAGGGGTGTTGAGCTGCTGATAATAGGGAAGCTGAGGCCCAGTTATTAGGGGTGTTGAACTGGTGATAATAGGGAAGCTGTGAGGCCCAGTTATTAGGGGTGTTGAACTGGTGATAATAGGGAAGCTGTGGGGCCCAGTTATTAGGGGTGTTGAACTGGTGATAATAGGGAAGCTGTAGGGCTCAGTTATTAGGGGTGTTGAACTGCTGATAATAGGGAAGCTGTGAGGCCCAGTTATTAGGGGTGTTGAACTGGTGATAATAGGGAAGCTGTAGGGCTCAGTTATTAGGGGTGTTGAACTGCTGATAATAGGGAAGCTGTAGGGCTCAGTTATTAGGGGTGTTGAACTGGTGATAATAGGGAAGCTGTGGGGCTCAGTTATTAGGGGTGTTGAACTGGTGATAATAGGGAAGCTGTGAGGCCCAGTTATTAGGGGTGTTGAACTGCTGATAATAGGGAAGCTGTGGGGCCCAGTTATTAGGAGTGTTGAACTGGTGATAATAGGGAAGCTGTAGGGCTCAGTTATTAGGGGTGTTGAACTGCTGATAATAGGGAAGCTGTGAGGCCCAGTTATTAGGGGTGTTGAACTGCTGATAATAGGGAAGCTGTGAGGCCCAGTTATTAGGGGTGTTGAACTGGTGATAATAGGGAAGCTGTGAGGCCCAGTTATTAGGGGTGTTGAACTGCTGATAATAGGGAAGCTGTGAGGCCCAGTTATTAGGGGTGTTGAACTGGTGATAATAGGAAGCTGTGAGGCCCAGTTATTAGGAGTGTTGAACTGGTGATAATAGGAAGCTGTGAGGCCCAGTTATTAGGAGTGTTGAACTGCTGATAATAGGGAAGCTGTGAGGCCCAGTTATTAGGGGTGTTGAACTGCTGATAATAGGGAAGCTGTGAGGCCCAGTTATTAGGGGTGTTGAACTGCTGATAATAGGGAAGCTGTGAGGCCCAGTTATTAGGGGTGTTGAACTGCTGATAATAGGGAAGCTGTGAGGCCCAGTTATTAGGGGTGTTGAACTGCTGATAATAGGGAAGCTGTGAGGCCCAGTTATTAGGAGTGTTGAACTGGTGATAATAGGAAGCTGTGAGGCCCAGTTATTAGGAGTGTTGAACTGGTGATAATAGGGAAGCTGTAGGGCTCAGTTATTAGGGGTGTTGAACTGCTGATAATAGGGAAGCTGTGAGTCCCAGTTATTAGGGGTGTTGAACTGCTGATAATAGGGAAGCTGTGAGGCCCAGTTATTAGGGGTGTTGAACTGCTGATAATAGGGAAGCTGTGAGGCCCAGTTATTAGGGGTGTTGAACTGCTGATAATAGGGAAGCTGTGAGGCCCAGTTATTAGGGGTGTTGAACTGCTGATAATAGGGAAGCTGTGAGGCCCAGTTATTAGGGGTGTTGAACTGCTGATAATAGGGAAGCTGTAGGGCTCAGTTATTAGGGGTGTTGAACTGCTGATAATAGGGAAGCTGTAGGGCTCAGTTATTAAGGGGTGTTGAACTGCTGATAATAGGGAAGCTGTGGGGCTCAGTTATTAAGGGGTGTTGAACTGCTGATAATAGGGAAGCTGTGAGGCCCAGTTATTAGGGGTGTTGAACTGGTGATAATAGGGAAGCTGTGGGGCCCAGTTATTAAGGGTGTTGAACTGGTGATAATAGGGAAGCTGTGGGGCCCAGTTATTAGGGGTGTTGAACTGGTGATAATAGGGAAGCTGTGGGGCCCAGTTATTAAGGGTGTTGAACTGGTGATAATAGGGAAGCTGTGGGGGCAAGTTATTAAGGGTGTTGAACTGGTGATAATAGGGAAGCTGTGGGGCCCAGTTATTAAAGGTGTTGAACTGGTGATAATAGGGAAGCTGTGGGGCCCAGTTATTAAGGGTGTTGAACTGGTGATAATAGGAAGCTGTGAGGCCCAGTTATTAGGGGTGTTGAACTGGTGATAATAGGAAGCTGTGAGGCCCAGTTATTAGGGGTGTTGAACTGGTGTAATAGGGAAGCTGTGGGGCCCAGTTATTAGGGGTGTTGAACTGGTGATAATAGGGAAGCTGTGAGGCCCAGTTATTTGGGGTGTTGAGCTGGTGATAATAGGGAAGCTGCGTGGCCCAGTAATTAGGGGTGTTGAACTGGTAATCATAAAGCTGTGCTGCCTAGTTACATGGACCACACAGCATTTGGTATTTTATCTCATATTGGCTCTAGTCACACTCTACTGAAAGAAAAATGAATACCTGCAGCTCTAGGTTAAAGTGAACATATTTATCTAAAAATCTTCCATCTTAATTTTATATCAAAAACCTTTGTCAAATTATGTTCCAGACACCAATCTTAATAAAGAGAAAGTTATATTATTATTTCCTCAAAATTCTTAATTTTCATAATTATTTGTAATGTATTTAATTAGAAATATGTCAATGAAAGAGTTATGTAAAAAGCTTCCATAATTTTACATAAGAACATTTGTTAACCCTTTAACAGATAAACTGGCCATACCAGCCAGAATTCTCTTACCTCTTTCTGTTCAAACTAGCCATAACTGGCTGATTATACTTATGTTAATGGTATGGTTTTCAAAATAAATAATATCAAAGTCTTGTTGCTTCGATATTATGTGAGGTAAAGCCTTTACTGTGAAAATACAATAGTATATATAGAGTAATGTAAATGTTAAAGGGTTAAATTATGTTCCAAATACCAACACAATAATAATGAGAAAGTTATATTACTAATTCATCCAACAAGTTGATTACCGTATTTCCCGGTGCCGAAGACGTTTTGTCCTCCAGGACTCACCCTAATTTTTACAACCAAAAATTAAAAAAAATAATAATAAACAACCATCGGGCTCCAGACCACATGGTAGATTTTTGAGACTTATTTTAGGAAAGAAATAGTGTCTTTAACGCTGGGAAATACGGCAGTTTCAATATTATTTGTAAATGATAGGCAGGGTCTTTTAATATAATACTATATGGTAAGGAAATGTTTAATATTTCTGTATATTATAGATGTGCTTGTTTCTATTTGGTAGATCTCATCGGCCTGACAGGAGGGTGCATGACCGACGCAGGGGTCGTGTAGTGGACCGATCTCAAAGGGATCGAGACCATGATAGGGACCGTGATCGCGACAGAGGCTTCGACCGAGACAGAGACCGCAGTAGAAGTCGTGATGGACGAGACAGAAAAGAACGAACTTCTCGAGAACGTGGCGACCGATATGAAGAAGGCTTTGATTGTGATGTAAGGTTCTGCTTATAAATTCTTTTATTCTTTTTCTGGATTTCAGTACAAGAATAAAGACCCCACACAATCTCCCACTGTCCACCCCCACCCACTCCATTGGCATCCTGTTGTAAGAAATGGTAACCCACAAGTCCACCCCCGAAATATCGGCATTCAATCTTTTGTTAATATGTATATCCTACTATTTAGAATAGATACACTGTATCCTTGCATGTCTTAGTTAACAGAGACAAACTTCTAAGTATTTAAATATATTGAGAGTTAAAGAAAATAATGTTTTTTTTCATTTATTAGAAATAGGAGCTTTTACCATGTTTTGATTAAAGGAATTAGTTTGATAATGGGGTTTAAAACCCTCTAAAATGGAAAAAGATGAGTATTGAAGTCAATACTCATCCTTTTCCATTTTTTAGGGTTTTAAATCCCATTATCGGACTAATTCCTTTAGTCAAAACATGGTAAAAGCTCCTATTTCTACTAAATTTCAAACTTCGCTAACTGTCTTCAAAACAAAGGAATGTTTTTCATGTTTTTGCTCATATTTTATGATACTAAATTGTTTCTATGGCTCGATGCCCTTTCTAACATCAACCACTTGGGCTTAGGGAAGGTCTGGTGACCACGTCTAGCTCCTACAGATCTGTATTTTTGCTTGGTTTCTATGGCTCGATGCCCTTCCTAACAACAACCACTATTGGGCTTAGGGAAGGTCAGGTGACCACGTCTAGCTCCTACAGATCTGTATTTTTGCTTGGTTTCTATGGCTCGATGCCCTTCCTAACAACAACCACTATTGGGCTTAGGGAAGGTCAGGTGACCACGTCTAGCTCCTACAGATCTGTATTTTGGCTTGGTTTCTATGGCTCGATGCCCTTCCTAACAACAACCACTATTGGGCTTAGGGAAGGTCAGGTGACCACGTCTAGCTCCTACAGATCTGTATTTTTGCTTGGTTTCTATGGCTCGATGCCCTTCCTAACAACAACCACTATTGGGCTTAGGGAAGGTCAGGTGACCACGTCTAGCTCCTACAGATCTGTATTTTGGCTTGGTTTCTATGGCTCGATGCCCTTCCTAACAACAACCACTATTGGGCTTAGGGAAGGTCAGGTGACCACGTCTAGCTCCTACAGATCTGTATTTTGGCTTGGTTTCTATGGCTGGTTGCCCTTCCTAACAACAACCACTATTGGGCTTAGGGGTCAGGTGACCACGTCTAGCTCCTACAGATCTGTATTTTGGCTTGGTTTCTATGGCTGGTTGCCCTTCCTAACACCAATCACTATTCGGCATAGAGAACTAGTGTCAAAAATATTCTAATGTTATTCAGGGATGGCAGCAAAGAAAAAGTCAGGTAGGCCACCCAGCTATAAAAAAACATTGTAAACATCCCATCCATCCCATACCAACATGGAAAAATGAATGTAAAAACGATGATGATGATGCACCGTCTTATCCACCATAATGCTGTTATCCTTTTTTTTGTTTTGTTTTTGGGTTTTGCTTACAGAGCTCTAGTCGTGACAGCGGTGAAAGTTTCAGGGACCAGGAGAGTGGCCGAGACAGTCGTGAAGACCGAGCTGGAGAACGATGGATGACTGATACACCAACATACACCATACTTCTTAGAGGTCTTCCAAACCAGATTGACGAAAAGGATGTAAGTTGACCCCCCCCCTCTCTCTCTCTCTCTCTCTCTCTCTGCTTGTGTATATATACATTTCACACACACACACACACACACAGTTTGTGACAAAAGACATGATAGCCTCCCTAGTGCTGGTGATCTACACAATAAAAGCACCCAGGACCCTTGAGTTTGTGACAAAAGACAGAACTACTCATCTGCACTCGATAGAATATATGACCATACATAACGAGATGAAGACCCCTTGGCCAGCCTGTCCGGGGAGGTCAGTAACCCCACTTCAGTACTGACTTGATCTATGTAGACCCATCCAACCCTTGGTAGCAAGGAAAGTGGACATTATACGATGATATATATCGGAAAAGAGTCAGGACCGCGTCTGCTGAGCTCCGGTCGTTTCAACAGCTAGATCCGAACCTAGCTGTCAAAACAGCCGGATCTCAGCCGTCAGGGTCCTGACTCTTTTCATATTACCCACTCTGCTACCCTAAGTATTGAGTACTCTGGTGCATTATGGTCCACCTGGTTTCTTACCACACCCTCTTTGTTGTGTGTGTGTATATATATATATATATAAGCACTCACTGTAAATGAGGTTGGTGTTAGGAACGGCATCCAGCTGTAGAAATGAAGCCAGAATCAGTTCTCGTACGAGCAAGGCATGGTCAGCCGACCAGCTACTGCCCACAACAGGGCAACCCGTCAAACCCATACCAGCGTGGAAGAACAGATGTAAAATGGTGATGATGATGATGATAAAATATGACAAAAGACTTGTGTTTCTGAAAATGTATGCTTAATCTACCTTGTATTAAAGTGTGTGAGTGTGTATATATATTTATGTAAGTTGGCCTATTTCTCTCTTTCTCTCTGCTTTTGTATGTCATACACACACATATCTATATTTTACGAGGATTATGTGACTCCCCTCCCTCAAAAATCAATGGTAAAAAGGTAGGGAGTTAGTCAGCTTATATACACCATCTAAACATAATCTGTTGATTAGCTGCCTCGGCTTATAAATGGGGGTTGGATTTTTGCCCATTTCTCAGACATAAAATAAAGGGGAGTTGGGTTGGCTTCTATTCGAGTATACACAGTAGTTTACATATTAGTTTTTGTATACATTATATTGTAGATTTTAACAGAACTTATGATCATTGGTCTCAGTGTGAAAGATGTCCGATTAATGAGGAAAAGTTCCGGTGAGTGTTTTATTATATATATATATGTTTGGCTTTTTTTTTTTATTTTTTTTTTTTTTTTTTTTTTTTTTTTGTTGATGAATTTATATATAAATCTACTCACTGAGGGCATTCTGGGAATATTGAAATACACATATATATATTACATACATATATATATATGTATTTATTTATTTATATATATATATATATGTGTGTGTGTGTATATCTATGACTTTGTCATGTATATACATACATAATATATATGTGTGTATGTGTGTGTCTATCTGTATATGTGAAATTGATGGTGTTTTATTATTACTTTTTTGTTTTTTTGGGGAGGTTTCTTTTTTTGTTGTTTTTTTTTTCCCAAATAATATTGGCTTTATTTTACCAGGGTCTATTTTTGTAATATCTGAAGATAATCTTTGATTTATTTTTTGGAAAATGTCTTGGATATGTGATGATAATAATAACCTAACCAATTTCCTTTTCATCCACAGCCATTTTTCTTTCGATATCTTGTATAACAGCAATCTGTATTAAATCTTAATGCCCTCTATCACATGAAACCACATTATCCCTTTAGCATTTAAACCAGCTGTATCCAGCCAGAATTCTCTCACCTCTTTCTGTTCAAACCAGCCATAACTGGCTGCTCATACCGACGTTAAGGTATTGTTCTCAAAATAAATGATATCAAAATCTCGTAGATTCGATATTATGTGAGATAATTATGTAAGATAAAGCCTTTACCACAAAAATATAATAGTATACATAGAGTAATGTAAATGCTAAAGGGTTAACTGTACCGAATTTCACGCACCAGGCATGGGTCGACTTGAAGCTATAGTAAATTACACTTGCCCAAGATGCCATGCAGTGGAATTGAACCCTGGACCTCATGATTGAGAAGCAAACTTCTTAACCATCCAGCCATGTTTGATCTTCACACCTTTGCCACAAGTAGTTTTATCCGTTTAGCATTTAAACTGGCCATATCTGGCCAGAATTCTCTCACCTCTTTCTATTCAAACCGGCTGTAACTGGCCGCTCATACTGACGTTAAGGTTTTGTTCTCAAAATAAATAACATCAAAATCTCATAGATTCCATATTATGTGGCCTTCACTACAAAAATACAATAGTAAATATAGAATAATGTAAATGCTAAAGAATTAACAAAACATCCTTGAAAAGTACAAAACACCACTATGACTGCATCTCATTAAAAAAATTAGACCCTTTGATGGTTATATTTCTAAAACATTTGATACCAACTTGGCCACCAAAACTGGCTCTGGTTCTATGAAAGAAAATCTCCCAGCTAAACTGACATAGGAATGAGCTGTAACAACAACAACACTTCTACTACAAAATAAATATCTATTCTAAACTCATGTGAATTACTTGCTCTCTCTTGCTTCTTGGTCAGATTTTCTATTTTTAAAAATGGATTTTTATGACTATAAAGTGTTTGGTGATCAAACTGAGACAACATATGGTAGAAAGGACTCCTTAGTCTCAGCTGCAGAAACCTTGCCCACCAAAGGATGGGAGGACCCTGAGTTGTGTCAAAGACTTGACAACCTTCCCTGTGCACTCGGTAGAATGTGAGACCGTACATAAGTGTGACAACAGATCCATGGCTTGTGTGGGAGGTCAGCAGCTCCACTTTAGTACTGACTTGTCCAACCCTTGCTAGCAGGGAAGGTGGACGTTAAAACGATGATGATGATGATGATGAATCTTCCCATAGGCCCCCTACTACAATTACACACCCACTGCCAGATTGTTTTATGGCAAGTATAACAATCAAAAGACAGGCATTTTTATACTTTAGGGAAGGACAAATGCTTCATAGTGTGTTTTGTGTGCAATAAAGTACTTGCAATTTTGAACTTGGCTCACAGACTAATCCTACCTTTGGGAATCACTGCAGTTCGCGAGCTTCCCAGGTTGGGAATCACTGAAGTTAACAGGCTCCCTAGGCTATGAATCACTGCAGTTCACGGGCTTCCCAGGTTGGGAATCACTGAAGTTAACAGGCTCCCTAGGCTGGGAATCACTGCAGTTTGCGGGCTTCCTAGTCTGGGAACTACTGTAGTTCACGGTCTCCCTAGGCTGGGAATCACTGCAGTTTACGGGCTTCTTAGGCTGGGAATTGCTGGGGCTCAGAGACCCCCTCCTAGGGTGAGGGAATCACTGCTTTAAAGACATGAGGAAATGGAGGTGGGTGTAGGGACAGCGTTAGATTTTCACCTTCTTCCCAATTGACTGGATCGTCTTTTATTTCCAGTCAGTCAGATTTTTTTTTTACCAGAAATAACCAAAAATATTTAGTTTCAGCTCATCTCCATCAGTTTCTTATGGTAAGTAAATAGCAAGTTTGATGAATGACTCTTGAATCTACTAATCCTACTTTAATGATGTATTATTATTGTTGTCATTGTTGTTGTCTTTATTAGGGCGGTGGGTTGCTGGAATCGGTAGAGCGTTGGCAAAAATGCTTCGCAGTATTTTTTTCGGCTCTTTACATTCCGAGTTCAAATTCCGCCAAGGTCAACTTTGCCTTTCATCCTTCAAGGTCGATAAAATAAAGTACCAGTCAAGTACTGGGGTCAATTTAATTGACTTTCTCCTTCCCTTCAAATTGCTGGCCTTGTGCCTAAAGTAGAAACAATTATTATTATCTGCATTATCCTTTTTCTTAAATCTTAGTTTTAGATGTGTGTAATTTCAGTAAGAAGGAGTTCATTGTAATATAAGTTCATATGAAGTATGTAAGATATACATGATTTCTTTTAATGGAAAAGGGATATTAAAAGGGTAGGCTATCTGTAATTGATCTTGTAGTTTAAAATGTTGGTATTTGATCCTGTAGTTTAAAATGTTGGTATTTGATCCTGTAGTTTAAAAGTGTTGGTATTTGTTCCTGTAGTTTAAACTGTCATTATTTGATCCTCCAGGTTAATCCTGCCGAGGTTAACTTTGCCTTTCATCCTTACGGGGTCGATAAAATAAAGTACCAGTAATGTACTGGGTAATTGCTGGCCTTGTGCCAATAGTAGAAACAATTATTTGATCCTCCAGTTTAAAATGTCAGTATTTGATTCTGTAGTTAAAAATGTCAGTATTTGATTCTGTAGTTAAAAATGTTGGCATTTGATCCTCCAGTTTAAAATGTCAGTATTTGATCCTCTAATTTAAAATTTCAGTATTTGATCCTCTAGTTAAAAATGTCAGTATTTGATCCTGTAGTTAAAAGTGTTGGTATTTGATCCTCCAGTTTAAAATGTCAGTAATTGATCCTGTAGTTTAAATGATTTATTGTCAGTTTAAAATATCTATATTTGATCCTGTAGTTAAAATGATTTATTGTCAGTTTAAAATGTCAATATTTGATCTTGTTCAAAATGATTTATTGTTAGTTTAAAATGTCTGTATTTGATCCTCTAGTTAAAATGATTTATTGTCAGTTTAAAATGTTGCTTTTTGATCTATTAGTTTAAAATGTCAGTATTTATTCAACAGTTAAAACTGTTGATGTGTCTGTTAATTATACAGAAACCTATTGAATGTGGGTCTTTTTATATCTATGAATGAATGGTTAGAGAGGTGGCACTACTCGAACAGTAGTTTATGAAAGAACATTGAGTTTGATAACTGCATTGAGCTCTTTGCTGCAAACAGTTATTTTATTAGTGCCAGTCAGGTAGAGCCACTACTTCTCTAAATTGAGAGATCGCAGCTCTGATACTATGGGCATGTGATTAGAATGTCTCAGGAAAGAATCACTGGACAGATTTTGCTGGCAAAACCAACCAGCAAGAGACCCAGGGGTAGACCCTGAGCAAGATGGTTGGCTAACATCCATGAGCTTGGCTGGTCTGGCTTGGGGATCCAGCCAGATCAGTTGGAGACAGTTGCAAAGAAGAAAATTGAATGTCTCTCTCTCTGTCTCTTTCTAAAAAAATATAAATGACCCCGTCGTTATTTTATTGATCACTTCATCACCACATTTCTATTGAAAGACACTGCCTATAATTTTCAAGTAACTAAGACTTTGGAAAAACATAGCAAAATAGCTTTCTCGTTAAGCTGGTATTTGGAACATAATTTAACAAAGGTTCATGTATTGATGGAAGGTTTTTTTCATAAATGTAGTAAACATTTAAAAATATACTGTTTAGTATTGTGAAGGACCAGGTGCAGATTGAAGCTGTTTAGTAGGAGTTAAAAGATTTAAACCTCTGTTATGTCTTGTGTGTGTATTCTTGTTTAGGGTTGTTTTTCTTTTCTTTTTTTTTAGAGGGATGGGGGTGGGGGGGGTTATAGCAAAACCAGTTCGTCTAAAATTGTTCTTCACAAAATATTTTTTTTAACCAGTTTTTAAATAATTTTTTTTTTTTTTCTAAGAAGCCATATTCTATTTGTACATTTTTACATAAATTTTTTTTAAATCTGAGAAAAAAAAAATTGAGAATAAATAAAAAATTTTTTTTATTTGTTTTATATTTTTTCTTTTCTTTTTGTGAAGGTGCATAGCCTAGTGGTAAGGGTGTTGGGCTTACGATCTTACCTATCGTGGGTTCAATTCTTAGACCAGGTGGCACATTGTGTTCCTAAGCAAAACACTTTTCACTTCACGCTGCTCCAGTCCACTCAGCTGCTGGTGCTGTTACTGAGGGTTAACTCCTGTGGTAGACTAGCGTCCTATCCAGGAGAGGGGGAGTCTTGTACTCTCAGTCACATAATAACGCCAATGAAATAATGAAACCGGGATAAATTCTGGCGGCCTGATCAGCCCCCAGGCTTGTGATGGACCCCCTCCTTTTTTTTTTTTTTTTTTTTTTTTTAACCTTTTCTTTATTTTAATCGGACAAAAAAAAAAGCACTCTACATCCCGCCCCTAAAAAATTGATGGTAAGTTTCTCGGGGAAAAATTAATCACCCTCAGTGAGTGGGTTTATTATTATTTTTATTTTTTTTATTTAAATTTTTTTTTTTTTTTTTTGACCTTGGGTTTCACGTGTTCTGGTTGGTTTCAGATGATAACCGCCATAATTTTTAAAAATTAGTTCCACTAATGCGGGACATTCTGAATACTTACGCAGGTGCATCCCGTGGGTTTGCTTTTGTGGAGTTTCAGAACGTAGCAGATGCCCAGCGCTGGATGGAACAGAATCAGGTCTTACAACAATTATCTAAGACTCTTGTATTACCGGTACAGTAGACAAAAAAAAAACATACACACATACATACATACATACATACATACACACATACACACTTATCTATTCTGACACATACATGCATACATATTTACATGCATTCACACACACAATATATACATGCACACATACACAATATATATATGTATATGTGTATATATGTATATATATATATTACTCATACAGTTTATAGTGATAGACAGCGTGTCCTAAAAAAATGTATACACACTTTGATTACCTGTACAGGTAATATTTATTAGAATGTTGCTCAAGTGTGTATACATTTTTTTTTTTTGGACACCCTCTATATATAATTAAGTCTGATTACATATATATGTGTGTATATATTTATTTATATATATATATATATTACTCATACAGTTTATGTATATATATATATATATACACACACACACACACACACACTTTCTCTCTCAAACACACACACACATCACATGATACCCAGTCATTTGCTGTCTAAAGCAGTTTTCTGTACTGCCAAATTTTATATTCTTTCTTAATGTTGTTTGTCGTTTTGTTTTTCTGTTTCTCTTTACCTTTACCTTGTTTAAATAAAGGTTTCTATCTAATTTTTAAATAACCGAATGATACTACTACTACTGCTACTACTACTATTACTACTACTGCAATATTACTGTCGGCCTTTTCCTTTTTTTTTTCTCTCTCTCTCTCTCATTAGCACATGTGTAGCTACACACATATATACATATATACACACACATGCACACTATACTACACTATATTATATATATATACCATACTATTTGTCTTGTACAATAGACAAGTTGTTTATGATTCTAGAATAACACACCCTTTAACACTTTGCTAACATATTTCTAATGAAAGGCACTGCCAATTTGTTTTTAAATAATTTTGAAAATAATCGAGAATTTAGAGGGATTTATTAATATAACTAACTTTCTCATTATTAAAATGGTGCTTTCATTCTTACGGAGTCAATAAAATAAAGTACCAGTAATGCACTGAACTGATTTAATTGACTTCCCCTCCCCCAAAATTATTGGCCTTGTGTCTAAATCAAAAACTAAAATGGCATTTGGAATATAACTTAACAAAGCTTCTGACATAAAATTATTAGGGTTGTTAAATAAATATAAACACTTAAACCTTTTTGTTACCATATTTCTAATTAAAAAAAAACACTGCCTATTATTTTTAAATGTTGAAAATAATCAAAAATTTTGAGGGATTCTGTAATATAAATAACTTTCTTATTATTAAGAGGGCAGTTATTGGCAGAATCGGTAGACAATGGACATGCTTTGCAGCATATAGCTATGTCCCTTTACAATCTGAATTTAAATCCCGTCAAGGTTAGCTTTGTTTTTCATCCTTACGGGGTCAATAAAATAAAGTACCAGTAACACACTGGGAGTCGATTTAATTGACTTTCCCCTTCCAAAAAATTATTAGCCATGTGCCTAAATCAGAAAGCATTATTATATTCGACGGTGGATTGGAAAAATCAGTCGAGCGTCGGACAACAAGCTTTGCAAATACTGCTGAAGTTAGCTTTGCCTTTCATCCTTGCAGGGTCAATAAAATAATGTACCAGTAATGCACTGGGGTTGATTTAATAGATTTTTTCATCCCTCCTCTCTCCCCAAGTTGCTATTATTATTAAGTTGGTGTTTAGAACATAACTTCTATAAAATTATGATGGGTTTTAGATAAATATAACCACATAAACCCTTTAGCATTTAAACCGGCCATATCCGGCTAGAATTCTCTCACTTCTTTCTCTTCAAACTGGCCAAAACCAGCTGCTCATATTTATGTTAAAGTATTCTCAAAATAGGTAATTAAAAAAATCTCATAGATTCAATATTATGTGAGATAAAGTCTTTACCACAAAATACAATAGTATATATAGAGCAATGTAAATACTATGTGAGATAAAGTCTTTACCACAAAATACAATAGTATATATAGAGTAATGTAAATACTATGTGAGATAAAGTCTTTACCACAAAATACAATAGTATATATAGAGCAATGTAAATACTATGTGAGATAATTATGTTAGATAAAGCCTTCATCACAAAATACAATAGTATATATAGAGCAATGTAAATACTATGTTAGATAAAGTCTTTTCCACAAAATACAATAGTATATATAGAGCAATGTAAATACTATGTGAGATAATTATGTTAGATAAAGCTTTCACCACAAAATACGATAGTATATATAGAGCAATGTAAATACTATGTTAGATAAAGTCTTTTCCACAAAATACAATAGTATATATAGAGCAATGTAAATACTATGTGAGATAATTATGTTAGATAAAGCCTTCATCACAAAATACAATAGTATATATAGAGCAATGTAAATACTATGTTAGATAATTATGTTAGATAAAGCCTTCATCACAAAATACAATAGTATATATAGAGCAATGTAAATGCTAAAGAGTTAGAGATATTTATTAATTATGCTGTATTTTGGCTGAGATAGAGATAGGCTGTAAGTTGGCAGAGTCCTTAGAGCGCTGAATTTGTTACAGCCCTCCATGATCTGAGTTCAAGTCCCACCTTAATCTACTTTGCTTTTCATCCTATCAGAGTCGATAACTAAAGTTCTATTCCAAGGGTGATGTGGTGGATTGTCAGAATTGTTAAAGAGCAGGATGGAATGCCCTGCAGTGTCTGTTCCAGCTTTGTATGTTCTGAGTTCAAATTCCATCCCAGCCACCTGTCACCAGAAAAGCAGTGACACTTCTGCCATTAGTTGTGACCAACAGGCAGTGTCAACAATGGAAAGACCAACAGAAACTTAGTTTCCTTGCTTTAATCTAAGGCTCAGGCCTTACTTGCTAGATATTTACAGAATGGTTGGTGTTGGGAAGGGCATCCATCCGTAGAAAACCAGCCAGAAACTCTCCTATATGAGCGAGACATGGTCACCCAATCCAACTTGCCTCTAAATGGGACAAACTCGTCTAACCCATGCTAGCATGGAAGATAGACGTTAATCGATGATGATAAGAGTTAACTGTCCAGCTACAGCCCCATTATTAGAAATGCTTTCATCCTTACGGGGTTGATAAAATAAAGTACCAGTAATACACTGGGATAATTGCTGGCCTTGTGCCAAAAGTAGAAACAATTATTAGAAATGCTTTGTAAATTGTCCAGCATTGATTTGGGGATTTAACCCTGTAGTATTTAAGCAAGCTGTAGCCAGCCAGAATTTTTTCACTTTCTGTTCAAACTGGCTGTAACTAGCTGTTCATACTGATGTTAAGGTATTGTTCTCAAAATGAATAATATCAAAATCTCAGATTCAATATTATGTGAGATAAAGCCTCTACTGTGAAAATACAATAGTATATATAGGATAATGTAAATGTTAAAGGGTTAAGGACAAGAGGTGGGGGTTCTGACGCAGAGTTATTCCTATGTGGTCATGTTGGCAATTCTTTTGTTAATTTGTGCCTCTAAAGTTGTCCCCCTCTTTTGTATTTTATTTTTCATTTCTAAACCCATATATGCATCATACACACTTGCTTTTTGTCCTTTCTCTTCAAATATCTGAAGATTCTAGATTATATCCTTTCACAATTTGCCACATACATGCACCTTGCCCTTGCACAACAAAATGTGACCACATAAATATACAAATATATGTATATATGTATTTGTATATCTGTATATATGTATGTATATATATATATATATGTGTGTATATATATATATGTATGTATGTATGAATGTATATATGTGTGTATGAATGTATATATGTGTGTGTATATATGTATGTATGAATGTATATATATATATATATATATATATATATATATATATATATATATATGTATGTATGAATGTATATATATATATGTGTGTGTGTATATATATATCTATACACACACGCATATACATATATACACACAAACAGACATGTTTAGAGAAAATGCTATCTGCTTTTTTAAATTTAAAAATTGAGCTTTCTGCAGCATGCTTCTTTGGTTGAAATAATGTCCTATAAAAAAGAAAAGAAAAAAGGAAATGTCTTTTAGTTTTAAACCAATGCATGTGTATTTCTTCTTTTCTTTATTATATATACTGATACATAGATACCAGTTGATATTGTCTCTTTTCCTCTACCCTCTCTACCTCTCACTCTCCTTTCTTTGATTTTATATATATCATCATCATCCTTGCTGGATTTACAATTGTGCTACGGTGTTCTTAAGCACATTAACCCCTGACACAGTGTCATCTAAAGTGACATTAACCCTGTCACAGTGTCATCTGTAGTGACATTAAACCTGTCACAGTGTCATCTGTAGTGACATTAACCCTGTCACAGTGTCATCTGTAGTGACAGTAACCCTGTCACAGTGTCATCTAAAGTGACATTAACCATGTCACAATGTCATCTGTAGTGACATTAATCCTGTCAGTGTCATCTGTAGTGACATTAACCCTGTCACAGTGTCATCTGTAGTGACATAAAGCACTGTCACAGTTTCATCTGTAGTGACATTAACCCTGTCACAGTGTCTTCTATAGTGACATTATCCCTGTCACACTGTCATCTGTAGTGACATTAACCCTGTCACACTGTCATCTGTAGTGACATTAACCCTGTCAGTGTCATCTGTAGTGACATTAACCCTGTCACAGTGTCATCTGTAGTGACATTAACCCTGTCACAGTGTCATCTGTAGTGACATTAACACTGTCACACTGTCATCTATAGTGAAATTAACCCCTGTCACAGTGTCATCTATAGTGACATTAACCCTGTCACACTGTCATCTGTAGTGACATTAATTCTGTTATCTGTAGCGACATTAACCCTGTCACAGTGTCATCTATAGCGACATTAACCCTGTCACAGTGTCATCTGTAGCGACATTAACCCTGTCACAGTGTCATCTGTAGCGACATTAACCCTGTCACAGTGTCATCTGTAGTGACATTAACCCTGTCACAGTGTCATCTGTAGCGACATTAACCCGTCACAGTGTCATCTGTAGCGACATTAACCCTGTCACAGTGTCATCTGTAGTGACATTAACCCTGTCACAGTGTCATCTGTAGCGACATTAACCCTGTCAGTGTCATCTGTAGTCACATTATCCCTGTCACAGTGTCATCTGTAGTGACATTAACCCTGTCACAGTGTCATCTGTAGTGACATTAACCCTGTCACTGTCATCTGTAGCGACATTAACCCTGTCACAGTGTGATCTCTAGTGACATTAACCCTGTCACAGTGTCATCTGTAGCGACATTAACCCTGTCAGTGTCATCTGTAGTCACATTATCCCTGTCACAGTGTCATCTGTAGTCACATTATCCCTGTCACAGTGTCATCTGTAGTGACATTAACCCTGTCACAGTGTCATCTGTAGTGACATTAACACTGTCACAGTGTCATCAGTAGTGACATTAACCCTGTCACTGTCATCTGTAGCGACATTAACCCTGTCACAGTGTGATCTCTAGTGACATTAACCCTGTTAGTGTCATCGCTAGTGACATTAACCCTGTCACAGTGTCATCTGTAGCGACATTAACTCTGTCACAGTGTGATCTCTAGTGACATTAACCCTGTCACAGTGTCATCTCTAGTGACATTAACCCTGTCACAGTGTCATAGCTAGTGACATTAACCCTGTCACACTGTCATCTGTTGTGACATTAAGCCTGTCACTGTGTCATCTGTAGCGACATTAACCCTGTCACAGTGTCATCTATAGTGTCAGTAACCCTGTCAGTGTCATCTGTTATGACATTAACCCTGTCACAGTGTCATCTGTAGTGACATTAACTATGTCTCAGTGTCATCTGTAATGACATTAACCCTGTCACACTGTCAGCTGAAGTACATTATCCTTGTCACAGTGTCATCTGTAGTGACATTAACTCTGTTGTCATCTGTAGTGACATTAACCCTGTCAGCGTCATCTGTAGTGACATTAACCCTGTCACAATGTCATCTGTAGTGGCATTAACCCTGTCATCTGTAGCGACATTAACCTTGTCACAGTGTAATCTGTAGTGTCAGTAACCCTGTCAGTGTCATCTGTAATGAGATTAACCCTGTCACATTGTCATCTGTAGTGACATTAACCCTGTCACAGTGTCATCTGTAGTGTCAGTAACCCTGTCAGTGTCATCTGTAGTGACATTAACTCTGTTACAGTGTCATCTGTAGTGACATTAACCCTGTCACAGTGTTATCTGTAGTGACATTAATCCTGTCAGTGTCATCTGTAGTGACATTAACTCTGTTACAGTGTCATCTGTAGTGACATTAACCCTGTCACAGTGTCATCTGTAGTGACATTAACCTTGTCACAGTGTCATCTGTAGCGACATTAACCCTGTCACAGTGTCATCTGTAGTGCCATTAACTCTGTCCCCTGTCACACTACTGTCATTGTAGACAAATTAACCCTATAACGTCTCACTGTCCCTTCACACGTTGAACCCTTCCTTCATCTCATTCATGTGCTTTTGTGTCAACAAAGACTTCATAAATTGTGTATTTTCATTATGACATACACACACACATACATATACATGTATTGTCCCATAACTCCTGATGGGGTCGTAGGGGTGCCATAGTATCATACAGAATTTATAGGGTATCTTAAGCCTGGCAGAGGCCACCCCTCTTCAGGTCACACATACATATATACAGATACAAACATACATATGCACACACACACATACGTATATATATTTAATTACATAATAAACAACACAAGATAATTGTTTTGTCTGATGAACGAACTAGATGTTCCTTTGGTAATGAAATAATTATATTGTGTTGTTTATAATATAATTAAATAGCTCTGTACATTACATAGAACATTCTTTTTCCTTTTCTACAGAAATACTTAATACACACACACACATATATATATAACTAGTAGCCTTCCTAGTATGTTTTTAGTCACATTTTCCATATTTTGTGTTTCCTTGTTTCTGGTAGTTTGTCATGTACACACATCTGACGCATACATACATGTACACACACACACACACTCTCTTTCACTCACATACATACACATTCCTAACATTTTTATTTCTTTTTAAAGAAATTAGATAAAGCACATATTTAGCATGCTTGTGTGATTTTAAACTAAAGCTATATATATATATATATATATATATATATATATATATATATATATGTTCATCTTCACTCTTCTCTCCCATCCTATCCTACATTAAGATATTCAAAAGAATTAAGGGAGTGGTTTAATTTATCTTTGCTTATTTTAGAGTTCTTCAATATTCTTTTTCTCCTCCCTTCAACATCTATGCATAATGAGATGTGTATTAAAAGAAAGAAAAAAAATGTGCCTTTCCTTCTCCCTCTCAGCTACAACCCATTCTTGTTTCACACCAAGCCCCTTTCACCCTTTGGCACTTGCACCTTGAACCTTTTGTCACAATAGTTCACTGCCTGTTATTTTCAAGCCATTTTCAAAATAATCGAGAATTTGAAAGGATTTAGTAATATAACTATCTTGTGGATTGGCAGAATTGTTACTGTCAAACATTTGCTGTATTTAGTTACAGACTTTTACACTCTGAGTTCAAATCCTGCAGGTGTCAGCTTTGCCTTTCATCTTTAAAGGTGTCAAAAAGAATGCTTTGCTGCATTTGATCTGACTCCCTACATTCTAAGTTCGGAGTTGTGACTGACAGATAATATCAGTAAAGGAAAGACAAATGGAAACATTGTTTCCTTGGTCTGATCTGACAATCAGCTAGTTTCTTCTGTCAGGAGTTGTGACCAACAGATAGTATTAGTAATGGAAAGACCAATGGAAACATTGTTTCCTTGGTCTGATCTGACAATCAGCTCTTTCCTTATGCCAGGAGTTGTGACTAACAGATAATATCAGTAAAGGAAAGACAAATAGAAACATTGTTTCCTTGGTCTGATCTGACAATCAGCTCTTTTCTTATGCCAGGAGTTGTGACTAACAGATAATATCAGTAAAGGAAAGACAAATAGAAACATTGTTTCCTTGGTCTGATCTGACAATCAGCTCTTTCCTTATGCCAGGAGTTGTGACTAACAGATAATATCAGTAAAGGAAAGACAAATAGAAACATTGTTTCCTTGGTCTGATCTGACAATCAGCTCTTTCCTTATGCCAGGAGTTGTGACTAACAGATAATATCAGTAAAGGAAAGACAAATAGAAACATTGTTTCCTTGGTCTGATCTGACAATCAGCTCTTTTCTTATGCCAGGAGTTGTGACTAACAGATAATATCAGTAAAGGAAAGACAAATGGAAACATTGTTTCCTTGGTCTGATCCGATGGTCGGCTAGTTTCTTCTGTCAGGAGTTGTGACCAACAGATAGTATTAGTAATGGAAAGACCAATGGAAACATTGTTTCCTTGGTCTGATCTGACAATCAGCTCTTTTCTTATGCCAGGAGTTGTGACTAACAGATAATATCAGTAAAGGAAAGACAAATGGAAACATTGTTTCCTTGGTCTGATCTGACAATCAGCTAGTTTCTTCTGTCAGGAGTTGTGACCAACAGATAATATCAGTAAAGGAAAGACAAATGGAAACATTGTTTCCTTGGTCTGATCTGACAATCAGCTAGTTTCTTCTGTCAGGAGTTGTGACCAACAGATAATATCAGTAAAGGAAAGACAAATGGAAACATTGTTTCCTTGGTCTGATCTGACAATCAGCTAGTTTCTTCTGTCAGGAGTTGTGACCAACAGATAATATCAGTAATGGAAAGACAAATGGAAACATTGTTTCCTTGGTCTGATCTGACAATCAGCTCTTTTCTTATGCCAGGAGTTGTGACTGACAGATAATATCAGTAAAGGAAAGACAAATGGAAACATTGTTTCCTTGGTCTGATCTGACAATCAGCTAGTTTCTTCTGTCAGGAGTTGTGACCAACAGATAGTATTAGTAATAGAAAGACCAATGGAAACATTGTTTCCTTGGTCTGATCCGACAATCAGCTAGTTTCTTCTGTCAGGAGTTGTGACCAACAGATAGTATTAGTAATAGAAAGACCAATGGAAACATTGTTTCCTTGGTCTGATCTGACAATCAGCTAGTTTCTTCTGTCAGGAGTTGTGACCAACAGATAGTATTAGTAATAGAAAGACCAATGGAAACATTGTTTCCTTGGTCTGATCCGACAATCAGCTCCTTTCCATTTTCCTCTCTTCTACTAACTAGCCAGACATTGCTATCATTCCCCTGTATATTGAATTTCATCATCATCATCATCATCATCATCATCACCTACATACCATCTCCTACATTTAAAATTTTTTTTTTTTTTTTTTTCAATGTGTTTCTTCTAAGGTTTTCTTTATATCACACCCCTCCCACTGCCTTTTAATTTATTGATGATGATGATGATGATGATGATGCTGTTAGTGCACTTCCACCACTGCCGCCGCTACTATTACTACAGCTGCCCTTCAGCAAGCCTTTAATCTAACACCACACACACACATACACACACATATACATACTACCAATGATATCCAACACACACACACACATATACATACCACCAATGATATCCACCACACACACATATACATACCACCAATGATATCCACCACACACACATATACATACCACCAATGATATCCACCACACACACACATATACATACCACCAATGATATCCACCACACACACATATACATACCACCAATGATATCCACCACACACACACACATATACATACTACCAATGATATCCACCACACACACACACATATACATACCACCAATTATATCCACACACACACACATATACATACTACCAATGATATCCACCACACACACACATATACATACTACCAATGATATCCACCACACACACACACATATACATACCACCAATGATATCCACCACACACACATATACATACCACCAATGATATCCACCACACACACACACATATACATACTACCAATGATATCCACCACACACACACACATATACATACCACCAATTATATCCACACACACACACATATACATACTACCAATGATATCCACCACACACACACACACATATACATACCACCAATGATATCCACCACACACACACACATATACATACTACGAATGATATCCACACACACACATATACATACCACCAATGATATCCACCACACACACATATACATACCACCAATGATATCCACCACACACACACACACATATACATACCACCAATGATATCCACCACACACACACACATATACATACTACCAATGATATCCACCACACACACACACATATACATACCACCAATTATATCCACACACACACATATACATACTACCAATGATATCCACCACACACACACACATATACATACCACCAATGATATCCACCACACACACACATATACATACCACCAATGATATCCACCACACACACACATATACATACCACCAATGATATCCACCACACACACATATACATACCACCAATGATATCCACCACACACACATATACATACTACCAATGATATCCACCACACACACACACATATACATACTACCAATGATATCCACCACACACACACACATATACATACCACCAATGATATCCACCACACACACACACACATATACATACCACCAATGATATCCACCACACACACACACACATATACATACCACCAATGATATCCAACACACACACACACATATACATACCACCAATGATATCCACCACACACACACATATACATACCACCAATGATATCCACCACACACACACATATACATACTACCAATGATATCCACCACACACACACATACATACCACCAATGATATCCACCACACACACACATATACATACCACCAATGATATCCACCACACACACATATACATACCACCAATGATATCCACCACACACACATATACATACCACCAATGATATCCACCACACACACACATATACATACCACCAATGATATCCACCACACACACACATATACATACCACCAATGATATCCACCACACACACACATATACATACCACCAATGATATCCACCACACACACACACATATACATACTACCAATGATATCCACCACACACACATATACATACCACCAATGATATCCACCACACACACACACACATATACATACCACCAATGATATCCACCACACACACATATACATACTACCAATGATATCCACCACACACACACACATATACATACCACCAATGATATCCACCACACACACATATACATACCACCAATGATATCCACCACACACACACACACACATATACATACCACCAATGATATCCACCACACACACATATACATACTACCAATGATATCCACCACACACACACATATACATACCACCAATGATATCCACCACACACACATATACATACCACCAATGATATCCACCACACACACACATATACATACCACCAATGATATCCACCACACACACACACACATATACATACCACCAATGATATCCACCACACACACACATATACATACCACCAATGATATCCACCACACACACACACACACATATACATACCACCAATGATATCCACCACACACACACATATACATACCACCAATGATATCCACCACACACACACACACACATACATACCACCAATGATATCCACCACACACACACACACATATACATACTACCAATGATATCCACCACACACACACATATACATACCACCAATGATATCCACCACACACACACACACATATACATACCACCAATGATATCCACCACACACACACATATACATACCACCAATGATATCCACCACACACACACACACATATACATACCACCAATGATATCCACCACACACACACATATACATACCACCAATGATATCCACCACACACACACACACATATACATACCACCAATGATATTCACCACACACACACATATACATACCACCAATGATATCCACCACACACACACACATATACATACCACCAATGATATCCACCACACACACACATATACATACTACCAATGATATCCACCACACACACACACACATATACATACCACCAATGATATCCACCACACACACATATACATACCACCAATGATATCCACCACACACACATATACATACTACGAATGATATCCACCACACACACATATACATACCACCAATGATATCCACCACACACACATATACATACCACCAATGATATCCACCACACACATATACATACCACCAATGATATCCACCACACACATATACATACCACCAATGATATCCACCACACACACACACATATACATACCACCAATGATATCCACCACACACACACACATACATACTACCAATGATATCCACCACACACACACACATATACATACCACCAATGATATCCACCACACACACACATATACATACTACCAATGATATCCACCACACACACACATATACATACCACCAATGATATCCACCACACACACACATACATACTACCAATGATATCCACCACACACACACACATATACATACCACCAATGATATCCACCACACACACACATACATACTACCAATGATATCCACCACACACACACATATACATACCACCAATGATATCCACCACACACACACATATACATACCACCAATGATATCCACCACACACACACACATATACATACCACCAATTATATCCACCACACACACATATACATACCACTAATGATATCAAACACACACACACACCAATGATATCAAACACACACACACACACACACACACACACACAACACAAATGATACCAAACACACACACACACACACATAACACATGATATCCACCACACATACAGATACATAACACCAATGATATCCACCACACACACACAACACCAATGATACCCACACACACACACAACACCAATGACACCCACCACACACACACACAGATGCACTCCACACATACACTACACCAGCACAGTGGTTTTAAACCATGTTGACAGTTAATTTTTTTCTCTTTAATATAATAACAAGGGTTTTCATTTTCCTTTTTAAATACTATTTATTTCTAATTGGCTTAGATAGGGTATTTATGCCTCGTTAGTTTAATTAATAAACATTATGTAAAAAAAAAGAAAATACTTTTCCCCCCATAAACCCTTGTTTGTATCTACTTTAGAGTTCTCATTGCTTTCCATAGAGTAAAAAAAGAGAAATTATATATATATGTATATAATGTATATATATATATATATTAAACATACATATATATATTGTATAATGTGTATATATATATATATATTATATGTATAATGCATAATATATATATATATATAAATATATGTACATATAATGTATATATATATGTGTGTGTATATATATATATATATATGTATAATATATATATATTATGTATGTATATATATGTCACTTGTATCTTTTGTCTCTCTACAATAAGTACTATTTCTACTACTACTACTACTACTACTCTCTACATACTCTTACTACTACTACTACTCCTACCTCTAGACATCACGTTGACCTGAGGCTTCCACAGACACACTCTTTGATGTTGTGTCCTCAATCTAGATCATGGCATTGGCAAAATGGATGATGTGTTGTTTTCGCATGGTTTCCCTTTCATTTATACCGGCCCTCTCCTTTTTGCTTCCAGGGTTCCCTCTATCTTCAAGACCAGTTCCATGTCACTATGCATTACAGTCAGCCTAAAATGGGGCCTGAGAAGGCACAAAAAAGTGACTGGGTTTGTACAAAGGTAAGCTGGGTATTTTGTATTATGCAGCTCTTTTTTTTTTATTTCTTTTATTTTCGTTTTCTTACTTTTTGTTTCTGATTTTGTTACTTAGCCTTCTAGCATTTAAACCAGCCATACCTGGCCAGAATTCTCTTACCTCTTTCTGTTCAAACTGGCCATAACCAGCTGCTCAGACTGATGTTAATCCTTTAACATTTAAACCAGCCATACCTGGCCAGAATTCTCTTACCTCTTTCTGTTCAAACTGGCCGTAACCAGCCGTTCAGACTGATGTTAATCCTTTAACATTTAAACCAGCCATATCTAGCCAGAATTCTCTCACCTCTTTCTCTGTTCAAACTGGCCATAGCTGGCCAGAATTATCTCACCTTTTTCTGTTCAAACTGGCTGTAACTGGCCACTCATACTGATGTTAAGGTATTGTTCTCAAAATATATAATATCAAAATCTCATAGATTCGATTTTATGTGAGGTAAAGCCTTTACAGTGAAAATATAATGGTAAATATAGGGTAATGTAAATGCTAAAGGGTTAACACTTTAGCATTTAAACTGGCTGTATCTGGCCAGAATTCTTTCCCCTCTTTCAGTTCAAACCGGCCATAACTGGCTGCTCATATTTATGTTAAGGTATTGTTTTACAATTGTCAAACTAGAAGAAAGATGATGATAGATTTTTATTTTGTCCATTTCAGTGTGGAGCTCACAATTTCAAACGAAGGGATTTCTGTTTCCAGTGCAGCGTATCACGAGAAGGTAAGTATGTGTGTGTGTCTGCCTGTCTGTCACTTAACCCAATGGTTAATATTGAGATTTTAGACTTCTATTTCATCTAAATATTCTATGTTTGCTTTGGACCATCTCGTCATTAAGATCCTGTAATGATCTAGCAGGAAATATCTAGTAACAGGTTTGTTAATTCAAATGTTTACAGCATCTTTACTAATAGACAGATTGTTGTGAAAATATGTAGTAATATCTTTTAACATCCTGTAATGATTTAGCTGAAAATATCTAAAACTAGGTTTGTTAATTCAAATATTTAGAGTATCTTTACTAGAGGATAGATTGTTGTGAAAATTTGCAGTATTATCTCTTAACATCCTGTAATGATTTCGCAGAAATTGTCTAAAATCTAGGTCTGTTAATTCAAATATTTATAATATCTTTACTAGTGGACAGATTGTTGTTAATATTTATCTCTTAACATCCTGTAATTATTTAACTGAAAATATCTAATAACAGGTTTGTTAATTCAAATGTCTATAGTTTTTACTACATACTTGGTACACACTGTGAATTGGTTGGTCTTGGGAAAGGCTCACGGCTGTCAGAAAATAAGGTGGTGCCCCAGCATGGCCAAAGTCTAATGACTGAAACTAGTAAAAAAAAAAAATGGTGTTCCAGCATGGCCACAGTCTAAGGACTGAAACCAGTAAAAGAATAAAAGAATTGTGGTCTGTGGCTGTTACATAATGTCTTGTGATCATGGTGATGTGCTATAATTGGTCTCAAAATGGAATTTCAGAATCAGAACGAGCCAAACAAGGAGATGGATTTGACCAAGTTGGGACAAACCCTTGCAACAGTAAGTTTGCTCTTTGCCTGCTCTTAACCCCACCCCTTCCTTTGAAAAAAAACAAACTTTTGATACTAAACTGCTTCAGACTACCCCTGTTCTATGATACAAAACTGTTTATTTTAAATTTCATCATGAGTAAGTTAAATTATATTGCTAAAACCCTTAAAAATTAAATGTTTCTATTATTATTATTTTTTATATAATTATTTTTTGCAGCTTTGATATTCCGTGGTTTGGATGCACTCACCACCGAAGAGACTTTGTCCCAAGCTTTATCTCAGCAGTCATCACTTCCTCTGAAAAACATTAAGATCATTCGGGATGAATTAACAAACACCTCACGGGGCTACGGCTTTGCTGAAATGAGTTCCATCCTCGATTCTACACAGGTTTTGGAACATCTGCGTCAGATGAACCCACCATTTGAGGTTGAGGGCAAACTGATCTTGGTAGCTTTTGCCAAAAACACTTTCAGCACAGTGTACGTAGAAACCCTCTTTCTGCCTCATCATCATCATCTGTCTATTTTCCATGTTGCTATGGGTTATACCGGTTACCACGGGTTATACCAGTTACCACGTTCTGAGATTTGACAGACCAGATAACCACGCCTTCCTCATACGTTCCATTTTGATATCGTTTCTATGGTTGATGCCCTTCCTGATGCCAACCATTTTACAGCGTGCATTAGATGCGTTTTATGGTGGTACCAGCACTACCACCTTACACACTGGGTGCTTTATATCATAGCACCAGCACTACCACCTTACATACAGGGTAGAGTGGGTGCTTTATATCATAGCACCAGCACTACCACCTTACATACAGGGTAGAGTGGGTGTTTTATATCATAGCACCAGCACTACCACCTCACATACAGGGTGTACTGGGTGCTTTAGAAGCAAACCTCAAAACCTGAGGTCCCCAACCACCAGGTCGCAAAGAAATTAACTTGATTAAAATTATACAATAGATAAATTGAATATCGGACTTTAATGTTAAAAGATTTATTTAAATATTCAATATTCATCTACTTTAATAAATTGCTCTCTTTATCGAAATGCACTTAAATATCATATATGTGCAACTACCGGCCTGCGGAAAGGTTGTCCGGTATGAAGCCGATCCGTGGTATAAAAACGTTTGGAGATCGCTGCTCTAAACCACACAGCCTGCTAACATTCTTTTTTGTTTGTTTTACTCCACAGGATGGCAACACTTAACAGCCGGCCTACTTCATATTCCGGAGGTCAAATGGTGAGTAATGGTCAAATTTTACTGGGGTCAGCTTTTTTCATTTTTTTTTAATTAATTTCAGTCACATATGAAATAAGTGAGTTACAAGTCCAGGGCCTCATAGTTCAGTGGAGGGGTTAGGAGACATATATTTTGATAAAGGGATTTTGTCCTGAAATATAGTGAGCGAGACAATATCTTTTCATGGAGAGATTTTATCCTAAAATATAGTTGGAGGTGAGAGAGACAAATATCTTTTCATGGAGGGATTTTATCCTAAAATATAGTTGGAGGTGAGAGAGACAAATATCTTTTCATGGAGGGATTTTATCCTAAAATATAGTTGAAGGTGAGAGAGACAAATATCTTTTCATGGAGGGATTTTATCCTAAAATATAGTTGGAGGTGAGAGAGACAAATATCTTTTCATGGAGGGATTTTATCCTAAAATATAGTTGGAGGTAAGAGAGACAAATATCTTTTCATGAAGGGATTTTATCCTAAAATATAGTTGGAGGTAAGAGAGACAAATATCTTTTCATGGAGGGATTTTATCCTAAAATATAGTGTGATAGGGATGTTCTCTAGTCGAAGATTTATTGAGATCTTTAAAGACTTTAACTGGTTTACTTTACGCCATGTTTTGTTTCTTCTCTTATCACATCAGCGTACCTGGAACTATGATCAACAGCATGGTGATTATTATTATAATCCTTCTGGTTATGAACATTCTACATTCTACGACCAAAACAACCCCCACTACACACCAGGCCAGAACTATGACTCCACTTACTACAACCAAAATTTCTCTCATCAAGGTATTATTTCACTCTTTATGTTCGTTAATATTTTTTACTCCATCTGTCACTCATTCTCTATCTACAGATCTGTATATTCTCACACAAAACTATAGTACCAGTCAAATACTGGGGTTGATTCTTCCTCTATATTTCATTCTCACTTCCTCTCTCTCTCTTTTCTCTGGAAGAAATACACACACACACACACACACACACACACAGAGATGTATGTGTGTGTATAAATATATATATATATATATATATATATATATATATATATATACGTATGGAAGATAGAGGAAACTATAGAGGTATAAAGTTGATGGACCAGGTCATGAAAGTAACAGAAAGAGTTATAGCACAGCTGATTAGGGACCGGGTGAATATAGACGAGATGCAATTTGGGTTTGTTCCAGGGAAGGGCACCACTGATGCGCTCTTCCTTGTGAGGCAATTACAGGAAAAGTACCTAGCTAAAAGTAAGCCACTCTACTTGGCATTTGTCGACCTTGAGAAAGCCTTTGACAGAGTTCCACGTGCAGTAATCTGGTGGGCTCTTAGAAAACTAGGAGTAGATGAATGGCTTGTGAAAGCGGTACAAGCCATGTATAGGGGAGCAGTCAGCAAAGTTAGGATTGGCAATGAGTATAGCGAGGAATTTAGCGTACAGGTTGGGGTCCACCAGGGCTCTGTTCTTAGCCCTCTCCTGTTCATCATAGTCCTGCAGGCAATAACGGAGGAGTTTAAGACCGGATGCCCATGGGAACTCCTGTATGCTGATGACCTCGCACTCATAGCTGAATCTATGGTAGAACTAGAGAATAAATTCCAAACCTGGAAGCAGGGACTAGAGAGAAAGGGCCTCAAAGTCAACATGACAAAGACTAAGGTCCTTATAAGTAGACGAGAAAACAACCCAGATCCCCTCAGGGAAATGGCCTTGCTCAGTATGTAGGAAAGGTGTAGGTAGGAACTCCATTCTTTGCCCCAAATGCAAACAATGGGTACACAAGAGATGTAGCGGGATCTCAGGAAGCTTAATTAAGAATGTAGGATTCACATGCAGCAGCTGTGCTGAAACAGCAAGCAAACAGCCACAGGAAACAAGTACCACCAATCTCTGGGAGGGCCCTGTAGAAACAGTAGACAGCTTCTGCTACCTAGGTGACCGAATTAGCAACGGAGGTGGGTGCTCAGAAAGTACAATAACTAGGGTAAGAACGGGATGGAAGAAGTTTAGGGAACTACTACCACTGCTAGCTGCAAAAGGCTTCTCCCTCAGAATGAAAGGCAGACTGTATGATGCGTGTATCCGAACAGCGATGTTGCATGGTAGTGAGACCTGGGCGCTGAAGGTGGAAGACTTACGTAGATTAGAGAGAAACGAAGCCAGCATGCTCCGATGGATGTGTAACAGTAATATACGTGAACGACAAAGCATAAATGAATTGAGAGAGAGACTGAGCATAAGAGGAATCAAATGCTGCGTGCAGGAGAGGCGGTTACGCTGGTATGGACATGTGATGCGTATGAAGGATGACAGCTGCATAAAAAGGTGCAGAGCACTAGAAGTTGATGGAAACCGCGGAGTGGGGAGACCCAAGATGACTTGGGATGAGGTGATAAAAGCCGACCTTACCCAACTACACCTCTCAAAGTCAATGACACACGACCGTGACTTCTGGCGTCACGCAGTAATACAGGGTACCCGACCTCCCATGGGTACATGCTGAAGCATATAAACAATATGCCCCCCCCCCCCCCCCCCCCCCCACCGCAAGGTGGTCGTGGAGGTGCCACGGCAAAAAAGCACCCAGCCCACACTGTAAAGTGGACGTGTAGGCGCCACGAAAAAGCACCCAGCACTCACTGTAAATGAGGTTGGTGTTAGGAAGGGCATCCAGCTGTAGAAATCAAGCCAGATCAGTTCCTGTATGAGCAAGGCATGGTCAGCCGACCAGACACTGCTCACAACAGGACAACCCGTCTAACCCATGCTAGCGTGGAAGAACGGACGTAAAACGGTGATGATGATGATGATGATGATGATGGAAGCGCATGGCTTAGTGGTTAGAGCATTGGGCTTGCAATCAAAAGGTTGTGAGTTCAATTCTCAGACCGGGTCTTGTGTTGTTTCCTTGAGCAAGGCACTTTATTTCACATTGCTCCAGTTTACTCAGCTGTAGAAATGAGATGATAGGACTGAGGTCCCTATCATTCCACTACAAAGTGGTCGTGGAGGTGCCACGGCAAAAAAGCACCCAGCACTCACTGTAAATGAGGTTGGTGTTAGGAAGGGCATACAGCTGTAGAAATCAAGCCAGAATCAGTTCCTGTATGAGCAAAACAAGGTCAGTCGACCGGTCACTGCCCACAACAGGACAACCCGTCTAATCCATACTGGCGTGGAAGAACGGACGTAAAACGGTGATGATGATGATATATATATATATATACATATAAACACAGATATATATCATCATCACCATTTAACATCCATTTTTCCACGCTAGCATGGGTTAGACGAGTTGTCCTGTTACACACACACACAGAGCCATATATATATACGCACACATAGATATACACACATACATCATCATCATTATCACCACCGTTTTACGTCCGTAGCATATATATATATTTATATACACACACATACACACATATATATATATATATATATATATACATTGAATTGTTATATTTAGTCTGCCATTGCCATAATAACTCTATTTCTTTCTCTTCTTGTTGTGCAGCTGATTCCACCAATGCTGCTGCTGCAGTTGCACAAGCTGCAATTCAACAAGCACAGGCCGCCAAACAATACCAGAAACATTATCAGAAACAGGTAATGTCAAAATCTATAACCTACAACTTGGAATATAGTCTGTATATATGTGTGTGTATATTTGTGTGTGTATATTTGTGTGTGTGTGTGTGTATGTATGTTTGTGTGTGTCCCTTTTTTGAAACATTTGGTGTGGAAGTGATGCTTTTTTTTATATATATACCTGGTAGAATTTCAGCTTTGGCTATGGAACATCATCATCATCGGTTAACGTCCATCTTCCACTTTAGCATGGGTTAGACAGGTTTGTCTTATTTAGAGGCAAGTTGAGTCAGGTGACCGTGTCTTGCTCATATAGGACTGTTTCTGGCTGGATGCCCTTCCTAATACCAAGTTATTTATATTTAAATGGGTAAGCTCCAAGAAGGGCCATCTGGCTGTATGTAAATCATTACCTCCAATAAAAAAAAAAAAAAAAGACCTCATGTCATTGTTTATGGTTCACAAACAATCAGCTTCCTGTTTTTTTAAAGGTGCAAGAACAACAGAAATTGGCAGAGATGTCTCCAGAGCAGCGTTTGGCGCACTTGGCCCAGAATTGGTCGCAGCAAAAGAATCTTTCTCCCTCTTCTCAGTCTTCCCAGTCACTACCAACTACTGGAACGACGGCGACATCGTCTGTTGTCACAGTCGGTGCACCGACCACTGTTGATTCAAGCACAGATTGCGCCACAGTCACTGCCGACAGTTCCACGCATAAAACCTCAGCAACTGTTTCCAAACTCCCTGTACTCCAGAGTTCACAGCCGGCCTTTCAAACGCCCACGGGGATGCCAGTTAATGAAGAGTACCCAAAATATCGTAAGTTTCTAAACCACACACACACAAATAGTGTGTGTTATGTTTTTTTTTTCTGCCCAGCTTTACCAGATGTGTATGTTATCTGTATTTTTCTGTCCAGCTTTACCAGATGTGTATGTTATCTAGTTTTTTCTGTACAGATTCACCAGATGTATGTGTGTTATCTGGGTGTTTTTCTGTCCACCTTCACTAGCTGTGTGTACCTAGTGTATCTGTTATCTGTTTTACTCAACATCTTCACCAGATGTGTCTATGTTATCTGTATTTTTTTTTCTGTCCAGCTTCACCAGATGTGTGTACCTATCAGTATGACGACAGCTCTGGATATTACTATGATCCTTCCACGGGACTATATTATGATGCCAACTCTCAGGTATGATACAGTTTTAACACTTAACCCTTTTGATATCAAACCACCTGAAACTAGCCCTGGTTTTATGATACAAAGCTGTTTATTTTAAAGTCTTTATCATCATCACCATTTTACATTTTTTAATCAATTGTTATAAATAAATATATTTCTTTTTTTTCCAGTATTATTACAATGCTTCCACGTGCCAATTCTTGTATTGGGATGCTGAGAAATCCACTTACCTACCTGCACCAACTGGGGCTGGAGGACAGCCATGTGATGACAAAGACGGTGATAATAGGGGCAAAAAGAAGGAAGACAAGAAAGAAAAAGTGAAAATAGCAAAAAAAATTGCCAAGGTAAACAAACCACATTAAATTCTAGAAGTTTCTGTAAGTTAACCATGTGGTCATGGAGAAGGCTTGGCAGTTGGACGTTGTTTCATCTTCAGAGATCTTTTTTTTAAATTTTTTAGGAGGAAGTGGGTATTTAGAAAACTTTTTCTAGTAATGGACATCACATCGTTTTTAGAAGCGGCTATTTGAAATAAAGGGATATAACTCAATGTACACACATCATCACCATATGATGTCCATTTTTCCATGCTCGCATGGTCAGACGGGTCGTCCACGTCGAGAGACAAGTCAGACCAAGATTGTCCACACCGTACCTTTCTCTGACAGGACTGTAAATTTGGATGTGGTTTTTTTACAGCTGGATGCCCTTCATAACAACAACCACATTTGCAGTGTGGGACAACGTATATCAAATTATATTTGGGAAAAGTAAACAAGATAAAAAAAAACTTACCTATTTACTTTGATCTCCTGTAGTTCGTTGAGTAATGGCAGTTTTGAGCACAGAGAACCTCAACTCATCGGGGAACTTCTCAATCAAGAAAAAATTCTTCTGGGTTATCCACTACCAGCGATAATTTTGAATAGGGGAATTATCAGGTGATTTATGGTCAACAGAAGGGCAGTGGTGTGTGGACAATGGCAAGTAACAGGGCTGCTAGAAGAAGCAGTCCGATTCATAGATGCATACAACAGAGTTTAACATTTACATTACTCTATATATACTATTGTATTTTCACTGTAAAGGCTTTACCTTACATAATATCTCACAAATCATTTACATTACTCTATATATACTATTGTATTTTCACTGTAAAGGCTTTACCTCACATAATATCTCACAAAACATTTACATTACTCTATATATACTATTGTATTTTCACTGTAAAGGCTTTACCTCACATAATATCTCACAAAACATTTACATTACTCTATATATACTATTGTATTTTCACTGTAAAGGCTTTACCTTACATAATATCTCACAAAACATTTACATTACTCTATATATACTATTGTATTTTCACTGTAAAGGCTTTACCTTACATAATATCTCACAAAACATTTACATTACTCTATATATACTATTGTATTTTCATAGTAAAGGCTTTACCTCACATAATATCTCATATAACATTTACATTACTCTCTATATACTATTGTATTTTCACTGTAAAGGCTTTATCTCACATAATATCGAATCTATGAGATTTAGATATCATTTATTTTGAGACCAATACCTTAACATTTTATTTTTCTTTGTTTTTAAATGGATGATGTTTGTTTTTCTCCTTGTAGGACATGGAAAAATGGGCAAAAACGTTGAATGCACAGAAAGAGGCCATAAAAGAAGGGTTCAAGAAAACTAATGTAAATATTATAGGTCCTATAGCACCGATGAAACGGGTGATTGAAGAACGAGAGTCTGCTACTGCTGATGCCGGCTATGCAATTCTTGAGAAAACGGTAAGCAGGCCCTTATGGTTTTTCTTTGGTTGTGTGTCTGTGTCTGTAAGGTGCCACGACAAAAAGCTCGCAGTCCACCATGTAAGGCTGCAGTGTTGGTGCCACAATAAAAAGTTCCCAGTCCACCATGTAAGGCTGCAGTGTTGGTCCTACAACAAAAAGTTCCCAGTCGACCATGTAAGGCTGTAGTGGTCCCACAATAAAAAGCTCCCAGTCGACCATGTAAGGCTGTAGTGGTCCCACAATAAAAAGTTCCCAGTCGACCATGTAAGGCTGTAGTGGTCCCACAATAAAAAGCTCCCAGTCCACCATGTAAGGCTGTAGTGTTGGTGCCACAACAAAAAGTTCCCAGTCCACCATGTAAGGCTGCACTGTTTGTGCCACAATAAAAAGCTCCCAGTCCACCATGTAAGGCTGCACTGTTTGTGCCACAATAAAAAGCTCCCAGTCCACCATGTAAGGCTGCAATGTTTGTGCCACAATAAAAAGCTCCCAGTCCACCATGTAAGGCTGCACTGTTTGTGCCACAATAAAAAGCTCCCAGTCCACCATGTAAGGCTGCACTGTTTGTGCCACAATAAAAAGCTCCCAGTCCACCATGTAAGGCTGCACTGTTTGTGCCACAATAAAAAGCTCCCAGTCCACCATGTAAGGCTGCAATGTTTGTGCCACAATAAAAAGCTCCCAGTCCACCATCTAAGGCTGCAATGTTGGTGCCACAACAAAAAGCTGCAGTGTTGGGTATTCAGACTCGAGGAGGAGATGGGCTCAGCCATGTTAAAATCCTCAGCACACACCTTGTGTCACAACAACACCCTCATGACTCCACCTGGTGTTACATGTCCATGCATACTATACATACATTGGCAATGAATTTCATTAATAAATATATCATAACAAATGAGTTACGTAGCTTAGTGGTAAGGGTGTTGGTCATACAATCATATTGTTGTGGGTTCAATTCCTGAACTGGGTTGTGTTGTGTTCTTGAGCAAAACACTTCATTTCTCAATGCTCCAGTATACTCAGCTAAAAATGAGTACCAGCAATAGCTGGGGAGTTAACATTGCGATGGACTGGTTTCCTGTTCAGGGGGGAGTCTTGTGCACTCAATCATTTAAAGCCACCCAAACTGGGATAAGCAGTGGCCTGATGAGCCTGTGGGTTTGAGACATGGGTTCTTTAGGAATGAGTTCAGGGCAGTAGAGTACAATTTTAGGAAAGATTTAAATCTTTCACCATCATCATCATCGTTTAACGTCTATCTTCCACTCCAGCACGGGCTAGATGGGAGTTGTCCCACTTGAAGCAAGATTGGTAAGGTTTCCGAGTCTCGCTTGTATAGAACTGTCTGGCAGGTTTTCTACAGCTGGATGCCCTTCCTAACACCAACCACATTTACAGTGTGGACTGGGAGCTTTTTACCGTGTTACCTACACGGCCACATTACAGTGTGGACTGTGTGTTTTTTTGTCGTGACACCTACATAACCTCTCTAGTTTGGACTGGATGTTGTGGTACCACCATAACTTTATAGAGAAAGGGTGGTGTTGGAGGGAGTGAAAGGAAGGAGTAGGGGTAGTGGGTTGGGGGTGTATGTTAGGTTTTGAGGTGCCTACTGACTGTAGGTTAACTTTGCACATAGGGAAGGCGGGTCTTCTGTATTACTGTGTGGCGCCAGAGATCTCGATCCAGTGATATTGTCTTAGATAGGTGCAAGTGTGCAAGGTCGGACTTTATCATGTCTGGGTCTACCTACTCCGTAACTTTGTTCTTCATTATTATTGCAGAGTAGTGGCAGAGGTCTGGAAGACAAAAGGTTGATGCCACCCCCATGTCCTATGGTAAGTACACTAACAGAACATCAGACATGTTGGTTGTCAAGTTGCAAAACAGATGTTTTTGTGTGTGTATGATCAACATTTAACATACACTGAATCATAAATATATTTATATAGTTGCAGAATAGTTTTGTTTATCTTAGTTGTTACGTTGTAACTTCTTGAGGATAATCAGGTCCTAGCGAGCCGAAGCACCTCAAGTTATATGCTGACCCACTTCATTACTGGGTTGACGTGGATGGCCTCCAGCATATCACAACGATTGCTCATATTTAGAGCAAAGAGTTTAATATTTAATGTGATGCAGTCATTATGTTGTTTTGCCCTTTGTGTGAATGTTTTGCTAATGTGGTTTCATGTGGTGCAGGATGTTAAGAGTTAAACTAATTATCATTATCGTTTTTTTCTTCAGACCCCTACTGAGAAGGCAGCAGCGGCGGCGGCGGCAGCTGCTGCTGCAGCTGAAGCAGTCGCAGCCAACAACCCAGCCCTTGTAGCTTCCTACGGGGGTGACAGTGATTCCGATGATGAATCTTTTGAGGCAGCTCCACTACCTGGTAATACCCAACGAACAGGTGTACTTGACGAAGCCAAGCTGACAGACTGGAACAAACTTGCCTGTTTGCTGTGCAAACGACAGTTTCCTAGTAAAGAGGCCCTCACAAGACACACACAGCTCTCTGATTTACATAAGGTAAGTTCCATGAAAGCAGGAAGGATAAAAACAAAATAAACTTTTCTTTAATGCTGTTGACTATCACTCTGTCTCACAAAGTAATATATTGTGTCTTACCAACACATCTGGGATCTCTTCTTCTGAAAGTAGTTCATTATAAACTTCTTAAGACTGACACATCTGACGACTAGGTTCGAAATTACTCTGGGACATAATATAGACATATGCATATATACAAATAAAACGTATCCTGTTTTGGTGCCACAATAAAATGCACCCAGTCAATGCTATAATATGGTTGGCATTAAGGACATCCAATTGTAGAAACCAAGCCAGAATCAGTTCTGTATGAGCAAGACATGGTCACCTGATCAGACTTGTCTCACAACAGGACAGCTCGTCTAACCCATGCTAGCGTGGAAAACAAACATTAGACTGTAATGATATGTACACACACACACACATATATATATATAGAAGTGGTTATGCAACAGTTCACCATACCGAGAACAATTGTTTCACCTTAGCGGATCCTCAGCTCGTAATGGACATGGTTATACTGAACAGGAAGGACAACCGTAATATATTTATATTTATAATAACTTGAGAGAGAATAACCAGTTTAAACTTACAACATAATTTTATTCTACATTTCAATGTATAACAGTGGACCATAACTCAATATACATTGGACATTAGTTCACCGGTTTACATATCCTCAGGAATTTAAATATTGTTGTAACATAAAAACATGCAAAAGGTCATTTCATACCACAGATTAGACTCATGTATCAAAAAAAATGTAATAACATGCAAAAAGTGAGTACATTTAAAAGAAAGAGCAACGCAGAAGCAGTGTAAATATATACAAATAAAAAGTATCCTGTTTTGGTGCCACAATAAAATGCACCCAGTTCATGCTATAATATGGTTGGCGTTAGGAAGGGCTTCCAGTTGTAGAAACCAAGCCAATGAACTATTTATCTACCTTCACCTGACTTCTGTTTTTATTGTTCAAACATATATATATGTAAATGACTCTGTAACCCAGATTGATTTTCTTCAAGGATACCTTAAGCAGAGATCACCTACCACAAGAACTACTGGTCACATTGCCGAATCTCGCTGCAACCATCCTTCTAAGGACACATTGAGTTCTAACAACGTTATCAGCCCCACCACAACCAGGTGGACTTTGATATATATATATGTATGTATGTGGTACGGATCGACAGTGAAACATATGTAATATGTAATCAAATATGTATATGATACAACACTGATGCTTTGTTCCCTAATGTATTAATACTGTATACACACACACATGGAGTTCTAACTGTTGCTGGTTGTTCACTGAAAGTGTTGTCTATAATTTATTTATCTATGTATTTCAGCAAAACCTTGAAGTGATGAGAAAGAAATATAGTTCTGGTGCAGTTGATGGTGATAAAAAAGGACCGGTAGGAAAGACTTTATTGTGATTTGTTTTGTTTCTGTGCATGGGATGTGTATATATGTGTATGTGTGTGCTTCCATAGAAACCAAGCCAGGACCTTGTTACCTGACCGGTCAGGCTTTAGTAGGTAAGTGACAGCTGTTTAACTTATGTAAGCATGGAAAATAGATGTGAAACTGTTATGATTATGATGACGATGATGATGATATATGTAATTAAAGGCAGCAAATTGGCAGAATCGTTAGAACATTGGATAGAATGCTTTGTGGTATTTGTTCTGGCTCTGTATGTTCTCTCAGTTCTGATCCCGCAGAGTTGTTAGAACGTCAGATAGATAAAATGTTTTGTGGCATTAGGTCTGGCTCTCAGCTCTCTCAGTTCAAAATCCTGCCGATATCAGCTTTGCCTTTCATCCTTTCGAGGTCAATAATATTAAAATAAAATTAAAATAAAAAAAAGTACCAGTCCAGTACTGGGGTCTATTCTTCCTCTATTTCTTTCTCACTTCCTCTCTATCACTCTCTCTCTCTCTCTCTCTCTCTCTCTCTCTCTCTCTCTCTCTCTCTCTCTCTCTCTATCTATCTATCTATTTCTATCTGTCCTTCTCTGGAAGAAATCATCTATGTTTGGACCTGGAGGGCTGGGGATGAGCTCTGCCGGGGTTTAAAACATGTCCAAGACATGCTGTATGGCATTACAGCGCCCTACTATTTCATCATGACTTATGGGTCCATACATACATACATACATATAATTATTACAAGAGTGGGGGTGGGTTGGCAGTATCGGTAGAGCATCGGACAACATGCTTCGCGACATAGAGTTACGTCCCTTTACGTTCTGAGTTCAAATCCCGCCGAGGTTAGCTTTGCCTTTCATCCTAACGGGGGTCGATAAAATAAAGTAGCAGTAATGCACTGGGGTTGATTTAATCGACTTTTCCCTTCCCTTCAAAGTAGGAACAATTATTATTCCAAGATTTAATGCCCAACAGTCACACTTAAGCTGCTTTTTTTTTCTAATTCTTGGCTCTTCAGGTATTCTATCTTATAATTAAAATAATTTCTACACCTTACTTCCCTAAGTTGTATAATAATATGTTACTGGTTTTAACTAGTAACATTTCGTCTATAAAGTAGTTGGGGTAAAAAGTGTATCTAACTGTAGAAGCTTTGCTGGTCAAAGGGTTGAGTACACTCTTTAGTTGTGTTGAGGTCTTGGTAACCTCCTTAGTTAAAATAAAAATACACCCAGTACACTCTGTAAAGTGGTTAGTGATAGGATGGGTATCTAGCTGTAGAAATCTTACCAGACAAAGGATTGAGAGGACTCTTTTGTTGTGTCAAAGACCTGACAACCTCCTCAGTGCTGGTGACACTATAAAAAGCATCCTGTGGTATCTAGCTGTAGAAATCTTACCAGTACTGAAACATGTAGGTCTGTGATGACCAACCCATGCTAGGATGGAAAAACAGGTGTCAAATGATGGTGTTCATGGTTTTCGTGCTGCATCACATGTTTTACCCTTTAGCATTTACATTACTCTATATATACTATTGTATTATCACAGTAAAGGCTTTACCTCACATAATATTGAAGCTATGGGATTTAGATATTATTTATTTTGAGAACAATACCTTAACATCATTATGAGCGGCTGGTTTAAATGCTAAAGGGTTAATGTTACTGTGTCATTGCATTGCATGCAGTGTGTTGTAGTAGTAGTAGTAGTGGCGGTGGTGACTAGTAGTAGTAGTAGTAGTAGTAGTAGTAGTAGCAATAATGGTCTTAAAGACTAGAACCTTTTATTGATATGATCATCGGAAGCAGATGTTAAATGACGACGATGATGATAATGCCCCTTTTTTACTGTAGATTCTGTTCCAGCTAGCTCTCTCTTTGTCCCTTTCTAGCCCTGTCTTTAGTTCTATCTTTAGTTCTGTCTATCATCTATGTTCCAGCTAGCTCTCTCTCCTTCTCCCCCCCCCCCTCTCTCTCTCTGTAGCTCTATCTCTAGTTCTCTCTCTCTCTCTCTGTGTCACTCTCTATCTATCTATGAGTGTATCTCACTGTTGTGCCTCCTCCTACTCCTCCTCCCCAGTACCGAGACCGTGCTAAAGAGAGACGTGAAAAATATGGAGCACCATCCCCACCAGAGCCACGGCGCAAGTTTGAGACTCCCCTTGTGTAAGTTGCCTTTCTATATTTACAAGAATCAAGCTGGTTTGTTTTCTCCTTCCCCCCCCTTTTTTTTTTCTTCCAAAGAATGCTTTTATACCTGGGTGTTTGTTCTATGGTGTGGTAAGGTAGGGTATGGGAGAGGAGAGTAGGGCCAGTGATAGGATGAGGTGAAGATAAGGGGGCTCCTTAATTTTGATTTTTGATTTTTTTTTTCCATTGATTTTTAACAGCAAAAACAACACCATCGTGAAAATTTGGGTTTCATTCCACATTCCAGAATGTTTTATAAATATGTTTGGATTTTTGGATGAAAGCTCTTCCTTTCTTAATTAATCGTAGAATATTTTGTTGTTGTTTTTCTTCTTTGCCCACCTATTCCTGGGAAGGTCGGTGTTGTGGTCGAGTTCTCAGACATGCCTTCAAGAGGGTCCTATCCGAAGCAACTGTCTCCAATCGATGCAGGTTGAATTCCCAAGCGAGACCAACCAAGCTTATCTAACCATCATGCTTGTTATCTACCTCTGGTTCACCTGCTGTTTGGATTTTCCTGTCTGTGAGATCTGTCTAGTGATTCTTTCCTGAAGAGACAGAGACATTTTAACCACATGTCTGTTGTACCGGAGCTGTGATCTTTTGATGTAACAGCTCTATCTGGAGCAACTCCTCAATCTCTGAGCTACACACCCTATCGAGTTACATTACTTCAGAGACCTTTCACAGAAACCTCATTTTGGGCCCCTTGTAATTTACAAGCATATTCTTTCAGTCAGCTACCCAAGATTCATAAACCTAGGCACCAACAAGGGAGAGAAGAAAAAAGCTTATATATTACTAATATGTATGTATGTATGTATGTACATTTAGTGTTGATGAAAGAGATAGTTTAAGGTTGATCCTGTAGCCCGTTACTCTGTTTCCCCTGTGTCTTAAAAGGTTTCTCAAACTCTACTTAACTCAGTTAAGTACTACCACTACGTACATATCTATAGACATATGTGTGTGCATATATATATATGTATGTATATGTACATATGTATCTTTATACATGTATACATATGTATGTATGTGTATATATCTGTAGATGTAGATGTACATATGTATCTATATATGTATATGTATGTGTGTATCTATACACGTGTATGTATATATGTATATGTATGTGTATATGTACATATGTATGTATCTATATACGTGTATGTATATATGTATATGTACATATGTATGTATCTATATACGTGTATGTATATGTACATATGTATGTATCTATATACGTGTATGTATATATGTATGTGTGTATATGTACATATGTATGTATCTATATACGTGTATGTATATATGTATATGTATGTGTATATGTACATATGTATGTATCTATATACGTGTATGTATATATGTATATGTATGTGTGTATATGTATGTATCTATATACGTGTATGTGTATATGTACATGTGTATGTATGTGTGTATATGTACATATGTATGTATCTATATACGTGTATATATGTACATATGTATGTATCTATATACGTTTATGTATATGTATGTGTGTATATGTACATATGTATCTATATACGTGTATGTATATGTACGTGTGTATGTATGTGTGTATATGTATGTATCTATATACGTGTATGTATGTGTGTATATGTACATATGTATGTATATACGTGTGTGTGTACATATGTATCTATATGTGTATGTATGTTGTCTTTCCTGTGTTGTAGCTACGAGGAACCCACCAAACAAGGTATCGGCAATGATAACATTGGAAATAAACTACTTCAGAAGATGGGATGGAGTGAGGGACAAGGTCTGGGCAAGAAAGGTCAGGGGATTGTTGCACCTATCCAGGTAAATACTTAATCCACCTCTTTCTTGCTTTTTTTCTCTTTAACCCTTTAGCATTTAACCAATTACCATTTACATTACTCTATATTTACTATTGTATTTTCGTGGTAAATCCTTTACTTCACATAATTATCGAATCTATGAGATTTTGAGATATTATTTATTTTGAAAACAATACCTTAACATCAGTATGAGCAACTGGTTACAGCCGGTTTGAACAGAAAGAGGTGAGAGAATTCCGGCTGGATATGGCTGGTTTAACCCTTTAGCATTTACATTACTCTATTTATAGTATTGTATTTTCATGGTGAAGGCTTTACCTCACATAATATCGAATCTATGAGATTTTGATATTATTTATTTTGAGAAATAAAGTACCAGTAATACACTGGATAATTGCTGGCCTTGTGCCAAAAGTAGAAACAATTATTTATTTTGAAAACAATACCTCAACATCAGTATGAGCAGTCAGCTGTGGCTGGTTTGAACAGAAAGAGGTGAGAGAATTCTAGCCGGATATAGCCAGTTTCAATGCTAAAGGGTTAAACCGGCCATATCCATCCAGAATTCTCTCATCTCTTTCAGTTGTAACCAGCTGCTCATACTGATGTTATAGTATTGTTCTCAAAATAAATATCAAAATCTCAGATTTGATATTATGTGAGGTAAAGCCTTTACCACGAAAATGCAATAGTATATATAGAGTCATGTAAATGGTAGAGGGTTAATGTTATTTATCTATGGTGGCAGTAGAACCAGTAGAGCATCGCACGTTTTGTGGCATATAGTTACGACACTTTGTTAAATCTTGTTGCGGTTAGTTTTGTCTTTCATCCTTACGGGGTCGATAAAATAAAGTACCTGTTATTACACTGAGGTTGATTTAGTAGTTTCCCTTTCCCCTCCACCAAAATTGCTGGCTTTGTGCTTAAATCAGAAACAGTTATATATCTATGGTAAATTGTGAGTGTCAGTAGAGCGTAAGACAACATGCTTTGTGGCATATAGTTACGACCCTTTACAGTCTGAGTGCAAATCCTGCTGAGGTTAGCTTTTATGTTTCATCCTTGCGGGGTCGATGAAATAAAGCACCAGTCATGCACGGGGGTCAGTTTAATCAACTTTCGCCCTTCCCCAATATTGTTGGCCTACTGGCTAGTTTAGAAATCATTATTATTATTATTGTTGTTGTTGTTGTTGTTAGGGCGGTAGAGAGAGCGGGAGTGATAGAGAGAAAATGAGAAAGATATGTAGAGGAAGAATTGACCCCCAGTACTCGACTGGTACTTTCTTTTTATTGACCTTGAAAGGAAGAAAGGCGAAGTGGACCTTGGCAGAACTTGAACCTAGAACGCAGAGAGCCAGAATGAATACCATAAAGCATTCTACAAGAATGAAGCTGTCAAAGAAAGAATCTATTTATTCCTGGGTGTTTGTTGAGTAATAAGGACAAGTTTGAGGTTCCTCATAGGGACCAGGAGAGAAAGGGACAGACTCTGCCATGGCACACTTTGTGTCACTAAGATGCCCTTACAGCTCCTTAGGTCTCTATACATAACGACTCTTTATACTATGTAATAATGGCTTCTTTGTCGTTTTTTTTCTCTCTCTTCTAGGCCCAGCGGAGGTTGGTGAGTGCAGGGCTCGGTGCCCGGGGTGCCAACATCGTCTTCGATGCCAGCGACTCTTACAAGACAGCAGTAAAGAAAACCATGTTTGCACGCTACCATGAACTTGAATAAACTTACCACAAAAACAGCTCAAATACACCTCAGTGACGATGATTTCTTCTGTGAGCTATGCTCACCCATTACTATTGTACATAGTTTGCTTATATATATACATATATATATATATATATATATATATATACACACATATACACTTAAATTTGTATATATATATATATATATATATATATGTATATACATACACATAAATATGTATGTAAATATACACATAAATATGTATATAAATATATATACATGTATATATTCTTCCCCACCACCACTAATAACAATATCTGCTCACCGCCACCACCTCCAACACTTTTTTTCTCTCCTCTTGCTCTCATGCGCCCCCCTTCTCTCTCTCTTTGTCTGTGTGTCCTTTGCTCTCACACTCAGTTTATCATTCCAGATAATGGAAAAGACATTTTTTGTTGTTTCATTTTTTTTTTTTGAAGGATTAATCTCCCTTTAATCATCTCCATAACCATCATTTAACCATCATTATTAAGTCATCATTCTTAAGCCATCATTTCATTAAACAAACAAGAGAGATTGTTCAAAACAAACAAGTGTCAGAAAATTTAAAAGAGACAAAAAAATTATTAAAAATAAAATTTTTTGAAAAAAAAAATATTTGCTGGTTTTTGTTTTTATTTTGTATACGTATATAACAATGTATGTTTTTCTTGTCTCTCCATTTTTATATATATATATATATATAAATGAAGTATTTCCGTAGGAAAGGTAAAGGAAAAGAGTGCTCTATGTAGGCTACAGAGCTTTTTAGTTATGTAATAAGCAACAAGATAATTAATTAAATAATAAATTTATTCTGATGAATAAAGACAGACATAAGTGTCAAGCTCTTCAAGAAACCATTGGTAAATGAATTAAACGGCTTGAGCTCTGCCGTCGGGGTTAAACATTTTCCTATTACCCACTCTACTACCCTAAGTATTGAGTACTCTGGTGCGTCATGGTCCATCTGGTTCCTTACGACACTTCCTTTGTTATATATATATACAGTGAAGTCCCATTATAACGAAATTCACAGGGTATAAAATAAAATTCATTGTAAAACAGATTGAAAAAGATTTTGTTAGAAAGGTATTCATTATAACGAATTTTACCTGTGTATATATATATATATACTTATGTGAGTCCCGGGTTCAATCAGGGGTAACCACAGTAAGTGAAGTACTCAATACATTAGTAGAGTATATACAAAATTTAATATAGAAACGGCTTCTACAAGACTAGAACTGTTTCATTTGTAAGAAATCATCAGGAAAGCTGGCTTCCTTGGTGATTTCTTATGAATAGTTTAAGGAAACAACAAACAGGTACAAAAAGTCTTATTAGTTTCAGGCTTTATATGTAAAAGGGGAAAGAAAGTTTGACATGTTGGGCTTTAGCCCTCCTTCAGGAATACAAAATTGCTGATAGGATCACAAAGGATATATATATATATATACATATAATAAAAAAGGATATATCACAAAGGATATATATATATACATACATATAATAAAAAACTTAGCAAAAATTAACAGAGAAGACACGACAACTAATGAAAACATGGTGAATATATTTATTGTACTTAACCCTTTAGCATTTACATTACTCTATATATACTATCGTATTTTCATGGAAAATTTATCTCACAATATCAAATCTACGAGATGTTGATGTTATTTATTTTAAGAACAATACTTTAACATCAGTTGAGTGGCCAGATACAGCCTGATTGAACAGAAAGAGGTAAGAGAATTTTGGCTGGCTTCAATGCTAGAGGGTTAAGTATAAAATTAAATAAACTGCAAAATAAAATGTGTTGGTGCAAGTTTGTAGCATTCGCATGTCAGTAAAGTATTTATATATTTTCAATATAAAACCAACTACATTACATAGTCTACCTGGTGCATTTTCTACCACTACCATTTTACAGAGTATACTGGGTGTATTTTATCCTGACACTACCATTTTACAGAGTGTACTGGGTGTATTTTATCTTGGCACTATCACTACCATTTTTACAGAGTATACTGGGTGTATTTTATCCTGACACTGCCACTACCATTTTACAGAGTGTACTGGGTGTATTTTATCCTGGCACAGAGCCAGAAAGAATACTGCAGAGCATTCAAGATATATCATCATCCTTGCTAGCAAGGGCTGAACAGGTCTAAGAACAAGCAAGTCACTACAGAAGTGGGGCTACTGACTTCCCAGACAGATCAAGGGGTCTGTATTTTGCTTAAGTAGAGTCATACATTCTATCCAGTGTAGTGTAGTTTTAGTGTCTTTTGACACAAAATGTAGGGTCCTGGATACTTTTATTGTGTAGATCACCAGCACTAGGGAGGTAGTCATGTCCTTGACACAACTAAAGGGTCCTCCCAAGCTTTCTACAATTGGATGCCCTTCCTCACACCAACCACTTCACAGCGTGTACTGGGTGTGTTTATCATTAGGGAAGTTATGTCCTTGATCTGACTGAAGGGTCCTTCTGACCCCTTGTGTGACAAGCTTCTATTGTTGGATGCCCTTCCTATCACTAACCACTCCACAGCATCTACTGAGTGCGTTTATCATGTAGGTTATCAGCACTAGGGAGGTTCGATCTGACTGAAGGGTCCTTCCGACCCCTTGTGTGACAAGCTTCTATGGTTGGGTGCTCTTCCTATCACCAATAAAACATGGGATGGTCACTTATGGAACATCTTTGATAATAAGTCTGTTGGTTTGGAGATGACCTGGAATGAAAAAGCCACTACCAACACCCGGACAATACACCATAACTATCATCATACCACCACCACCACCATCATACCATCACCACCAACACTACCATCACCACACCCACCACCAACAACACTACCATATGTAACATCAACACCACCACCACCAACACTACCATCACCACACCCACCAACACTACCATCACCACACCCACCAACACTACCGTCACCACCACCAACACTACCATATGTAACATCACCACCACCACCACCACCAACACTACCATCACCACCACCAACACTACCATCACCACCACCACCATAATTATTAGCAATAAACTTATGTCTGTGTGTGTGTGTGTGTGTGTGTGTGTGTGTGTCGTTTGTATCTCTCTCTCTCATATACAGGGTGTCCCAAAATATGTATACACTTCAACAGCATTCTAAGAAACGTGTATACATTTTTGGGGACACCCGGTGTATATATATATGTGTGTGTGTGTGTGTGTTTAACCATGGCACCTAGATATCTGTGTGTATATATATATATATATATACAATATATTAATAAATAGAAGCTATATTTATAAAACCATAATTATTTTATTATATATATTTCAAGGGCAACCAAGGTAGATTATGGTGCGCTTTCATCAGATAAAATAAATAAATATTTATTTATAAAACAAATTTGTATTTTATCTAATGAAAGCGCACCTTTATCTACATTGGTTGCCCTTGAAATATATATAATAAAAATAATTATGGTTTTATAAATATAGCTTCCATTTATTAATAATATATTGTATATTTACTCCACTAAACTGTTGAGTGCTTTATATCAGTTATAAAAATGTTTAAGCTTGTTGAATCCCAACAAATTAAATATAACCTCTACACACACACACATATATATATATATATATATAGGGTGTCCCAGAAAATGTATACATACTTCAAGACCATTCTAATACTAATAAATATTGCCAGTACAGGTAATCAAAATATGTATACATTTTTGGGGGACACCCTGTATATATATATATATATATTTAAAGGTTAAACAAGGTTCAATGAATAAATCAAAGAATAAGTTTTACAATAGATTGGAAGCACTCCACAGCTATGGTTTTCCGGAATTATTAATATTAATTCAAAATATTAACAAAAATAGATATTCGTGTGATCAAGTATATTTTATTATACATATTTCAGAGGTACTGAGCTATCTTCAACAGTACGTCCTCATCAGATAAAATAAGATGATGCATGACATACCCTGACTTAGTAGATGGTTAAGATTCAGTCATGGCAGTATGACTGAATCTTAACCATCTACTAAGTCAGGGTATGTCGTGCATCATTTTATTTTATCTGATGAGGACGTACTGTTGAACTTAACTCAGTACCTCTGAAATATGTATAATAAAATATACTTGATCACAGGAATATCTATTTTTGTTAATATTTTGAATTAATATATATATAAGCTTCGATTTTACTAAGCTTCCACTTATATATATATATATAAAGGTATTTATTTACGCTTTAATTTATATTTTTAATTATCGTGTCTATAGTCTGCCTTTCATAGGTTATAGATTCCATACACTGGTGGTTTTTCCCCTGTATTATTGATAACGCACTATATATCTCTCTCTGGTGTGTTACCTTCTCAACATATTATATTTTAAAAGGCTCAGGATCTCTTCCCCTTTGAGCACATTATTTACAGGGAATAACGACGGCCTATGCCTCCGTTAATTTATCGTGATATATATATATATATATATATATAAGTGGAAGCTTAGTAAAATCGAAGCTTTGGCTGTGGCCAAGCAAAGTCGACCTACAATAGGAATGAGTAGCAAAGCACTCAATAAGGGTAGGTCCCTAGAGTAATAACTGTTTCTACTTTTGGCACAAGGCCAGCAATTAATCCAGTGTATTACTGGTACTTTATTTTATCGACCCCGTAAGGATGAAAGGCAAAGTTAACCTCGGCGGGATTTGAACTCAGATCATAAAGGGCCGTAACTCTATGCTGCAAAGCATGGCGTCCGACTCGCTACCGATACTGCCAATCCACCGTCCTTAGAGTAATAACATACGTTTAAATAGCTTGACAAATTGAAAATTGCGTTAGGCAAAAAAAAAATATATATGTGTGTGTGTGTGTGTGTGTGTGTATACATATGTATATATATGTGTGTAGTATAAGTAACCATGTGTTTGGGCGGCGGTGGTGGTGAAGGAGGGGGAGGGGAAAGTCTTGTGTCTGTGAGACGCCAGCCGCCAAATGTTGTAGTTGGTGCAGTGAGAGCTGCAGCAGAACCAATCTGCTGCACCAGATTTGCACCATTCTGCACATCAGCGACACCAGCTGTATATCTATACCCTATTGTGTGTGCTGGCATTGTCTTCTGTATACAGCAACAACAACAACAACAACAACAACTACTACTGCAGCAGCATTGACGGCGACAGCATCAATAGCACTAACAGTAATAACAGCAGCAGCAATAACAATAACAGTAATAACAGCAGCAGCAATAACAACAACAGCAGTGGCAATAATAACAACAACAGCAGCAATAAAAACAGCAACAACAACAATAACAACAACAACAACAACAACAACAACAATAGTAGTAGCAATAACAATAACAACGACAACAATAACAACAACAACAACGATAGCAACAGCAGCAGCAGCAACAACAACAGCAGCAGCAATAGCAACAACAGCAATAACAGAGCAACAACAACAACAACAATAGCAGCAATGATTACAACAACAATAGTAGCAATAACAACAACAACAATAGCAGCAATGATAACAACAATAGCAGCAATAACAACAACAACAATAGCAGCAATAACAACAACAGCGACAATAAGAAAAGTAGTAACAATAGCAGCGACAACAACAACAACAGAAACGACAATAGCATCAACAACTGCAACAATAATAACAACAACAGCGACAGTAACAACAACAACAACGACAACAACAACAACGTTGACAGACATACAAAGTACAAAACAATAGAAAACCCTTACACGGTCGCTCGGCTCTGCCTGCTAGAAATAGCAGTCAAAGCTCCACCCAAACATTAGACAATAATATATATCGTAGAAGTCACGTCTATAACACACACACACACACACACACATATATATATATATATGAGTCCCGCGTTCAATCGGGGGTAACCACAGTAAGTAAGGTACTCAATACATTAGTAGAGTGTATATAACAAATTTAATATATAAACAGCTTCTACAGGACTAGAACTGCTTCATTCGAAGGAAATCATCAGGAAATCCTGATGATTTCCTTCGTATGAAGGAAATCATCAGGATTTTTATTATATATTTTTGCAATACTTTAGTATATGTACACTCCATATTCTTCGGAGCTTCTGGCTTGTATCTGCCGTTATTACTTCTTGTTGTTTGAATTGCCCTGATGAGTCCTTAATAGGACGAAACATTGTCGGCTAATAAAGACTTTTGTTTTACTCTCTTAATATATATATATATATATATATATATATATATATATATATATACATATATATATATATATATATGGCGTAGGACAGAACAAAGGAGAGGCACAAAATAAAGGAAAGAATCCCCAGTCACTGAAGAGGTCACAGAATGTGTGACGAAAGAACTTTGACAATATGTAAAAAAACCATCCGGTTATAGAACCAGCTAACCAACCGGAAATTTATAATAAATTGAAGTGAAAATTTCTGGTGCGTGTGTTTCTTATTGGTAACATGACCCTCCCAAAGTATAACAATATCGGTTTCAACACACGTTTTCAGATAAGGAATCTTGCTAAACAAATTCAGAAACGAAATATATATATATATATATATATATATATATATATATATATATATATATATATCAGGGGCGAGGGGTCCGTGCATGCGTTATAGAATCTTCAGTTGATTAATTGCGTCGGTTGAAGCAAGCAGAATTTTGGCTGCTTACTAAAACGTATAGACACAAAAAAAGATAACACACACACTAGATAATACTACATGCGGCTTTGACCGGGAGGGTCATTTAGAGGGAATGAGGGGGGGGGGAGGCTGCACAGCCCCACTCTCCGCCATGGCGATTGGACTGCATGCTCTGCTTTCCAGGTGACCCTTCGCCACTGATATATATATATTTATTAAAATAACAGATTAAAGTTTAAGCAAAGAATCGCTGCTTTCAATCTGTTATTTTAATAAATATTTGCTCTACGGTTCTTATATATCTGATATATATTTATCCTTATCGAGCCCTCTTTGGATTTTAGTCTTCAAATTTATTATTATTTACTATATATATATATATATATATATATATATATATATATATATATATATATATATATATATAGTGGCGGACTGGCCAGGTTGCCCAATGGCAAGTGAGCCCCCTGGGGCCCACTGCAGCAATTTAGGGGCCAATGCTTTGCTTTCAAAAAATACCTGAAATCTAAGAGAAAGAATAAAATCTTTAAAAAAATAAATAAAACAATTAAGCAAAGCATTTGGTCAACCAATTCCCCAGGGAATTAATAGAAACCAAAATATTTGATAGTGCAAATACCTGGAATCAGTGGTTGTACATTCTACTAAATCTAAAGCTTAGTGTGTTCATTCATGCATGCTAGCATACATGTATAGACACAGGCAAACACACACACACACACATATATATATATATATATTAAAATAACAGATTAAAGTTTAAGCAAAGAATCGTTGCTTTCACACTTAACGGGATCTTCTGAAACAGACGAACTACTGACCGCAACACTTTGTTTTAAAATTTTTGAAAGTAGGTTTATAAGTATAAATTTTCATAAGACTTTTATAGTTGCATCTTTGGCCTTGTGGTAGATACTAGAGACGGTGGAGATCCCGACCTTGGGTTCAACCCTAGTCAAGAGGTACGTGTAACCTTCTTCAGTTTTTATTTTACAACCAATAGAAAAAAAACTGAAAAAGTTTTTGGGGAACCCTACTCCCGACCAGGATCGAACTTCAGATCAGGACCACCATCATCTATAACTCCTCCAATTAAGCCACGAAAGAGTGGTACAAGAGTATGATGAAAATTGATAATTATAAACCTACTTTCAAAATCCAAGTTACAAAGATGTGGGGGTCGTTCATGGCTTTCCTAGAGCTATTAGTAATATTTAATGTCGACTTCTGATCATTATTGGAAGCCTCATTCGCAAAATACATTTTTTTTTATTGGAGAAACTAGGATATTTTTCCGCAAAAATTTGATTGCACTGTTTTGTTTCCTCTTATGTATTTTTCGAAAATGTTATTTATTCATTATAAAAATTAAATGTTAGCATTGTATATGTAGATGGTCCCCCTTCATCTCCTGGCAACCAATATTTTTTAGATCCAGTCCGCCACTGTATATATATATGATGTATTTCCCTAGAAATGGTAAAGGTAGGGAGGGTGCTCTATATATGCTACAGAGCTATTTAATTATATAAATAATATATATAATATTATCTACCATTTATTACAACTTTAATAACAATAACAACTACAATGTTTTATGTTGTTCGCCGTTGTTATTGTTGTTGTAGCAAGCGTCAAACTAAGGGAGATAACAAAGAGATATGTTTAAAATTAAATATTAATGAAACTCGTTATTTTCTTATAAAATAATTGTTTCTACTTTTGGCACAAGGCCATCAATTACCCAGTATATCTGAAAATATATATTTAAAAAAAAATACTTCCTCCACCACCACCACCACCACCATCACCACCACCGCCATATAAGTTGTATATTTATATCCATATAGTTATAAACAGGGGGCAAGGGGCGGGTCATTAAGTAATTAATTATTTATTTATTTCATTACCATTAATACGATGTAATAAAATTTAATTATACCTCATGGTTATATTTAATCGGAAACATTATACAAATTATTATTATTAACATATAAATAATAATATGCAAATTAGGTAGCCTGTATTTTAAACATACAAACGGAGATATTGGTATATATACGTCTGTAATGACCAGTAATATTGCCCGAACGAGCTTCAGTGGTCTGGAGTGCAGGCTTCAAACCTGTAGCTGACTGACGTCAGAGTGGTTCAATTCCACCTTTCGGGCGACGGACCCCTCAAAAGGGGGTCTCATTTTTACTTTTTCATTTTTAAAAAAATGTTACTAGTGGACCACTGTCATCTATAATGGTCATAAAACTCTTAAAAGGGTTCTCGTTTTTTTCTTTTTTTTTATGTTACTAGCGCACCAGTGATAGATCCTTTAAAAGGGGTCGCGTATTTTTTTTCCATTTTTTGTTACTAGTGGACCATAGACAGAGCCATTGAAAGGGGGTCTCATTTCGTTTTTTTTTTTTGTCATTTTTTATGCTACTAGTGGACTTGTGACAAATCCCTTAAAATAGGGTCCCATTTACTCCCGAGAGGGTCGTGGGGATAGAGTCGTCAAACATTCTTTCAAGCGGGTCCTGTCAGAAGCAACCGCCTCCAACTGATCCTGTTGGATCCCTAAACGAGACCAGCCAAGCTCATGGATGTTATCCAACCATCTTGCTCGGGGTCTACTCCTGGGTTTCCTGCCGGTTGGTTTTGCCCGTAAAATCTGTCCAGCAATTCTTTCCTGAGACATTCTAACCACATGTCCATAGTATCAGAGCTGTGATCTCTCAATTCGGAAAAGTGGCGTTTCTACCTGGAGTGACTCTCTGATCTCCGAGTTACCAATTTAGAAATTTTCTTCGTCCATCTCTGAACATAATAAAAAATATGGGTAGTTTTTTTATTATTATTACACGAGCGTAATAATAATAAAAACTAATTTTAAGGATTAATATTTTGAAGGTGAAATATATTTTTTTCCTATGATTTAAAAAAATGTTTTAAACGAATATCGCCTTCAAACCAGTGTCATTTCTATCGATCGTTTCCCTAAATATTATTTACCCACTTTAGATAAGACACAAAAACCCTTTGTTCATCTTTAGAAGACACGAGGTTGTATCTCAGGAAGGGGGGGGGGGATTTGGCTGCTATTTTTAACAGGACGAGCGACTACAAAGAGGCTCCTTTGTTTTGCTCGCAAGAGTTATCCCTCTTGTTTATATGACATTTCTTACAAAATAATATTTTGAATCCTCTCATACACACAAAAGAAACCCCACCACACTGAAATAAATAATTATGCATTCGAGAATCAAGAATATTCGCAGAGAAGAATATTGATAAAATATTTTGTCACATTTTTTTATGTAAAATTAAAAATAAATTGTTTAAAAGACGATACCGGTGCGTATAGATGGCGCTTCTATAGCACTGCTTGAATTAATGTCGTTTATGTTGTATTAATGTTAGATTGACCGTAATTACTGCATTGCATTCATAATTACTGCAGAAATAACGACAGCTCTGACTGATCTATCTTTTCTAGATTTTTCTGTTCTCTTTAGATTCTTGTCTTCTTAAAACCGTCCCAGTTCTGCCGCTTTTTTTTTTATGGATATGTCTAAACCTCAATCGCATTCGATTCCTTCCAACTCGGACAATGAATCTCCCAAGACGGATAATGTTCTTCCAAGCACGAGCAACGATGGAGCCATCACAATTAAAGAAGAACCGGTCTCTGAAGAAGCTTACGAAGCAGTCCGTTATGGTAAGAATTTCTATGTAGTTATAGTTCCACTCCACCCCCAAGTTTTGTTTTATTAAGGGTTCGAGGGTCGGCTGAAAGGTTCATAGGCTGACCAAGATACTCTCATGGAATGACCAAATGATGTTTATTTTTCGATTCAACATAGTTACTGGAAAGTATCAATGCAGTTATTGATAAGAAGAGTTGAAATTAATGCCTGCAAGATTTCACAGCTTTAGCATCATCACTCCTTCAAAGTCAGTCAACGAACCTTTCAGCCCACCCTCGTACATGATGTCGCATCAACCCCTACCTCACCCAACTTGTGTTTATTAGAAATCAAAAAATTGAGGAGGCCAGGTTTGTTTATGTGTGATTCTATTAATAACTCCATTGATACATCGGTTGCTTTTAAAGAAATATTAAATCACACACACACACAATCGGGAGTAACTACAGTAAGTAAAGTACTCAATACATTAGTAGAGTGTAAACATTCCTGATGATTTCCTTTGAATGAAACAGTTCTAGTCCTGTAGAAGCCATTTCTATATTAAATGTATTATATATATATATATAATTTCTATACTTTTCATTTATATATATATATATATATACATAATCTTGGGAATTTTACCTGCCCTTGATATATATATATAATACATAGATATATGTTTACACACATATGACGAAGGCTACAAGATGTTGTCCTACACACACACATATATATGTATACCAAGATAATATAATAAATGGAAACTATATTTATAAAACCATATTTATTTTATTATATATATATTTCAAGGGCGACCAAGCAAATCATGGTGCGCTTTCATCAGATAAAATACAAAATTTGTTTTATAAATAATGACATACCCATGGAAATCACACCTTAACGGTCCGAAATTCGCTGGATAGTGGAAACTTAGGGGTAATTCAAAGTTATGTGTGAATATGTAAATGAATGTATGAAAAATTTATGAGATATATAGATATCTTGGAATATTTACTCCAGTAACTTGTTGAGTCCTCTATATCAGTTATAAACATTTATGTTTGTCGGAATTCCAACAAATTAAATACAACTCCTACATATATGTATATATGCAGAGGTTATATTTAATTTGTTGGGATTCAACAAGCTTAAACATTTTTATAACTGATATAGAGCACTCAACAGTTAGTGGAGGAAATATACAATATATTAACAAATGGAAACTATATTTATAAAACCATATTTATTTTATTATACATATTTCAAGGGCCACCAAGTCAAATTATGGTGCGCTTTCATCAGATAAAATACAATATAAATATGTCAATATTTATTTATAAAACTAATCTGTATTGTATTTTATCTGATGAAAGCGCACCATAATTTGCCTTGGTGGCCCTTGAAATATGTATAATAAAATAAATATGGTTTTATAAATATAGTTTCCATTTATTAATATATTGTATATGTATATATATATATATGAACCTGTAACATCTTGTGGCCTTCGTCATGACATATGGCTTGTTTAAAACCCAGCAGAGTCCACCCCTGTGTGTGTGTGTTATAAAGATATATAGGGGAGAAATAGATCCCACAGTACTATACTGATACTATATTTATCAACCTCAAAAGGCTGAAAGCTGAATTTGACCTCGGCAAGATTTGAATTCAGAGTGTGCAGAGAACCGGAACGAACACCGCAAAGAATTCTATCCGATGCTCTGCCGGCTCTGCTACCCCCCCCCCCCCACTCTCTGTATGTATGTGTGTGTGTATATATATATAAATGGAGGCACATGGCTTAGTGGTTAGAGCATTGGCTTTGCAATCGAAAGGTTGTGAGTTCAATTCTCAGACCGGGTGATGTGTTGTTTCCTTGAGCAAGACACTTTATTTCACATTGCTCCAGTTTACTCAGCTGTAGAAATGAGATGATAGAGACTGGGGTCCATAACATTCCACTGCAAAGTGGTCGTGGAGGTGCCACGGCAAAAAAGCACCCAGCACTCACTGTAAATGAGGTTGGTGTTAGGAAGGGCATCCAGCTGTAGAAATCATGCCAGAATCAGTTCCCGTCCCACCCTTGCAAGCAGGGGAAAAGCGGACGTAAAATGAAATGATGATGATGAAATGATGATATATACATACACACACAATGATATTAAATAAATGGAAACTATATATATAAAGCCATATTTATTCTATTATATAAATTTGAAGGGTACCAAAAACTTTGGTACCCTTTCATCAGATAAAATACAAAGTGTGTTTTATAAATTAGTCATTTAATTTTCCTTGGATAGTCATTTCAATTTTCCTTTAATATCATTTAATATCATTGAATATTTACTCCAGAAAGCTGTCGAGTGCTCTGAATCAGTTATAAACATTTATATTTGTTGAATTACCAACAAATTAAATATCCCTTCTGCTTATATATATATATATATATATATATATAAGAGAGATGAACACTAATATAAACATACATGTGCCCGAATCGTAAGGACTAGGTTTATTCAATTCACTCTTGTTTATTCAATTATATTACACGGCTCGGAAAAGCTTTTTTCTTAGAGCTATTTAATTGTAAGAGACTACTTTGAGTTTCTAACTCAGTATATATATATATATATATATATATATATATATATATATATATATATATATCTCCTGCTATTTCAAGCGTTAACCTAATATATACCTCCCATATACTGTACCGATTATGTTGTTATTTCTGTTTACCTTTTATATATATATATATATATATATAAGTATGTACACGTACATACATATATGTATACAGACGTACAGTAGTATGTATATTTATATACATACATGCACACATATATATATGTACGTATGGATTCACCGAACATTTATTATAATGCTCGATGTGTTTGTAAACAAACATCCCGTATTAAGCTGTAGTGTCTAGCAACCATCGTTGCTCGTTTGTTCAACACTGACAAAGGAACGCTGTACTAGTTTCAATCTTATGAGCTATCATCAGCAACGTATACCTTCCTGCCAGATTGTTGAACGTATATACTTACCTTATGCATATTAACGGCTGAGTAGCCCTATTTGCATATCGAGTAGGTTAATCGGCCGGGTGCACCGAAAACGATAAACGGAAATTTTGTTTCATTTTTTCCGTATATATATATATATATATATATATATATATATATATATATATATATATATATATATATATATATCAATGATATTAATTCATGGAAACTATATTTATAAAACCATATTTATTTTATTATATATATTTCAAGGGTACCAACATTTCGGTACGCACTCATCAGATAAAATACAAAAATTGTTTTATAAATAGTGACATATCCAAAACCAAGAACTTATCGATTTTAGTTCATTTTGGATACAGAAGAATACTGTAGAGTGCTTCGAATCTGTTATAAATAAATTTGTTGAATAACCAACAAATTAAATATCTCTTTGCTTATATATATATATATAAGAGAGTATTGAAGTTTGCTTGAAGCATTGTGGAATAATAAGTAAATATCATTGTCGAGGCTTCCAAACGACTTAAAGATATATATATATATATATATACGATATTAATAAATGGAAACTATATTTATAAAACCATATTTATTTCATTATATATATTTCAAGGATACCAAGTTACATTATGGTATGCCTTCATCAGACAAAATACAATATATAACAGTTTTATAAATAGACATTGACGTACCCCTTTAAAAATTGACCGTTGTTTTTGGAGGCCATCAGGATAGTGATTTGTTTACTTTAGTAAGTCATAGTGTTAAGAGTAAGTAAAAAGATGGAGAGAGAGAGAGAAACGTGGAGAAAAGAAAGGGAGAGATAGATAAAAAAAAGAAAAAGAAGAAAGCAAAAAGAAAAGAAAACAGAGGAAAAATAACGGGGAGATATCAAACCATCAGACAGAGAAAAAAGATCAATATATATATATATATATATTAGACATCAATTTAACAATGAAAATAAAAACAAAGTCAAGTTACTTTACATATTCATATCATTGTTTTACGATCGTTTCTGAGTGTCCTAGGTGTAATAAATCTTCAATGAGAAGATGTCTTAATAGATGGATGCTAAGTACCAGGTTGATAAGAAATAAAATATTCTATGGATTACTCGCTATCAGATTACATTGAGTTCTATCTACGGTACGGACCCTACCACAAAGGGTAGACCACATTGAAATCTCTCTCTCTCTCTCTCTCTCTATATATATATATATATTTTTCTCTCTCTACTAAAAAATAAAGAAATTTGGAGTGAAGACTCACACACCCAAACACGTCAAACCAAGGGTCGCTGTTTATGTATTTACGTGTAGGTGTACCTAAAGTGTAACGTAAGTTACGAATGGACGACTAAATGATTTTAACTTGTTTTTTCAACAATTGATGGTGGAAAATATTTCAATTTGTCTTAACTCGGGCCATAACTCATGGTGTCTGACGCTCTTACCGGCTACATAGCCTCTTCCAAAACAAATTCCCTCTAATAAATTTTAAGGCCACTATCCTTCATATTACGATCGTAAACACAAAATATATTCTAAAGAAACCAAAATAACACAACACAACACAATACAATACAAATACAAACGTCGTTAAGTTTTCTATTAAAAAAAAAAGAGAGAAAACAAAAAGAGCTTCAAATATGCATCATCATCATCATGACCATTTAATGTCTATTTTCCATGCTTGCATGAGTCAGACGTGTAGTCCACACCGAGAGACAAGTCCGGCCAGAATTGACCACGCCATACCATGCTCCGATAGGACTGTAAATTTGGCCATGGTGTTTGCAGCTGGATGCCCTTCCTAACACCAACCACATTTATAGTGTGGAACTGGATGACACCATTATGAGGAGGGGCAGGCCAATTGGTCTCGCTAAATCCTTGTCACAGTGGAACCATAGTTTGGGAGCCTGGAACTGGATGGCATCACTATCGTTAAGGTTGTGAGTTCAGTTCCCAGCGTCACGCTGTGTCCTTCAGCAAGACACTTTATTTCATGTTGCTCCAGTCCACTCAGCTGGCAAATATGAGTTGTACCTGTAATTTGAAGGGCCAGGCATTGTCACATTCTGTGTCACGCCGAATCTCCTTGAAAATAACGATACGGGTTCACAGGTTTGTGGAATGTTCAGCCACTTGCACGTTAATTTCACGAGCAAGCTGTTCCATTGATTGAATCAACTGGAAAATTCGTCATCATAACCAACAGAGTGCCTTCTAGTAGTAGTAGTAGTAGTAGTAGTAGTAATACCACTTGTAAAATATTCAATTTATTTTTCAGGCAAGCCATTTTGCAGGAATGTTGAAGATAACATTGACAATGATGATGATGATGGTGATGATGATGATGACGAAGAAGAAGATAATGTGGAAAGATTTCAAATTAGATGTGTTGATTATGATGAGGACAGCTACAATACCATGTTGGAGCAGTCGACATCAAATGATGCCTCCTCATTATACTCCGGAAATATCCAAGAAAGAGATCCATCATCGGAGGTGAGTAATATCCTAGTATTTTAACCTTTTTCACACCACCGTGTCCGAAATTACCCCTGATTCTATGATTTTAAAAAATGTTCGTTTTAAAGAGTGTTCATATCTAGATTGAAATGTTAGCCATAAAAATAATTGCTTCTACTTTTGGCACAAGGCCAGCAATTACCCAGTACATTACTGGTACTTTATTTTATCGACCCTGTAAGGATGAAAGGCAAAGTTAACCTCGGTGGAATTTGAACTCAGAATGGCAAGGGCCGTAACTCCATACGTCAAAGCATGGCGTCCGACCCTCTAACCATAAAAATAATGCTGCCTTACAAAGAAACTTATAAGATGCAGCCTTGTAGGAGGCCAGCTAAACTTACATAGACGTGAGCTGTAATAACAGCAATACAATAGGGACCGGGGTCCCTATTAAGTTTTTACTTCTATGTTGTCCTAGGAGTAGAACCCAGGATACCCAGGAGTAGACCCCCCCAAGCAAGATGGTTAGATAACATCCATGATCTTGACTGGTCTCACTTGGGGATCCAACCGGACCAGTTGGAGATAGTTGCTTCTGACTTGACCCTTCTGGAAGGAGTTTTTGAGGACTCTACCCTCACAGCCCACTCAGGAATAAGTGGGCGAAGAAGAAGTAGTTTTATAAGTCTTTGATAGTTAAGATCTATTTTATAAGGAGTCTTATCAGTCTTTGATAGTTAAGATCTATTTTATAAGGAGTCTTATCAGTCTTTGATAGTTAAGATCTATTTTATAAGGAGTCTTATCAGTCTCTGATAGTTAAGATCTATTTTATAAGGAGTCTTATCAGTCTTTGATAGTTAAAATCTATTTTATAAGGAGTCTTATCAGTCTTTGATAGTTAAGATCTATTTTATAAGGAGTCTTATCAGTCTTTGATAGTTAAGATCTATTTTATAAGGAGTCTTATCAGTCTTTGATAGTTAAAATCTATTTTATAAGGAGTCACATGAGTCTTTGATAGTTAAGATCTATTTTATAAGGAGTCTTATCAGTCTCTGATAGTTAAGATCTATTTTATAAGGAGTCACATGAGTCTTTTATAGTTAAGATCTATTTTATAAGGAGTCTTATCAGTCTCTGATAGTTAAGATCTATTTTATAAGGAGTCACATGAGTCTTTGATAGTTAAGATCTATTTTATAAGGAGTCTTATCAGTCTCTGATAGTTAAGATCTATTTTATAAGGAGTCTTATCAGTCTTTGATAGTTAAGATCTATTTTATAAGGAGTCTTATCAGTCTCTGATAGTTAAGATCTATTTTATAAGGAGTCTTATAAGTCTTTGATAGTTAAGATCTATTTTATAAGGAGTCTTATCAGTCTTTGATAGTTAAGATCTATTTTATAAGGAGTCTTATCAGTCTCTGATAGTTAAGATCTATTTTATAAGGAGTCTTATCAGTCTTTGATAGTTAAGATCTATTTTATAAGGAGTCTTATCAGTCTCTGATAGTTAAGATCTATTTTATAAGGAGTCTTATCAGTCTTTGATAGTTAAGATCTATTTTATAAGGAGTCTTATCAGTCTCTGATAGTTAAGATCTATTTTATAAGGAGTCTTATCAGTCTTTGATAGTTAAGATCTATTTTATAAGGAGTCTTATCAGTCTTTGATAGTTAAGATCTATTTTATAAGGAGTCTTATCAGTCTCTGATAGTTAAGATCTATTTTATAAGGAGTCTTATCAGTCTCTGATAGTTAAGATCTATTTTATAAGGAGTCTTATCAGTCTTTGATAGTTAAGATCTATTTTATAAGGAGTCTTATCAGTCTCTGATAGTTAAGATCTATTTTATAAGGAGTCTTATCAGTCTCTGATAGTTAAGATCTATTTTATAAGGAGTCTTATCAGTCTCTGATAGTTAAGATCTATTTTATAAGGAGTCTTATCAGTCTTTGATAGTTAAGATCTATTTTATAAGGAGTCTTATCAGTCTCTGATAGTTAAGATCTATTTTATAAGGAGTCTTATCAGTCTTTGATAGTTAAGATCTATTTTATAAGGAGTCTTATCAGTCTTTGATAGTTAAGATCTATTTTATAAGGAGTCTTATCAGTCTCTGATAGTTAAGATCTATTTTATAAGGAGTCTTATCAGTCTTTGATAGTTAAGATCTATTTTATAAGGAGTCTTATCAGTCTCTGATAGTTAAGATCTATTTTATAAGGAGTCTTATCAGTCTTTGATAGTTAAGATCTATTTTATAAGGAGTCTTATCAGTCTTTGATAGTTAAGATCTATTTTATAAGGAGTCTTATCAGTCTCTGATAGTTAAGATCTATTTTATAAGGAGTCTTATCAGTCTCTGATAGTTAAGATCTATTTTATAAGGAGTCTTATCAGTCTCTGATAGTTAAGATCTATTTTATAAGGAGTCTTATCAGTCTCTGATAGTTAAGATCTATTTTATAAGGAGTCTTATCAGTCTCTGATAGTTAAGATCTATTTTATAAGGAGTCTTATCAGTCTCTGATAGTTAAGATCTATTTTATAAGGAGTCTTATCAGTCTCTGATAGTTAAGATCTATTTTATAAGGAGTCTTTTTATCTTTCCTTTCAGAACTCGTTCAGTATTGGAGATTTGGCAAATTCTTCGGAAAGCATGCTCTGTCATAATTTTCAAAACTTTGATGATGAACTTTCTAAACTTTTGTCAACTGGAGGTGAAGGTGGCAGCAGTAGTAGTTCAAACAAGGCCTTGGTTAACGCCAAGACCTGTTTGTTCCTCAACAATATTTACCAAGCTGTCCTCCAAGAGAATATCTTGAAACTTCGCATGGAATTGGTTCAAAACCAGGAGAAACAGGTATGAGAGAGAGGGTGGTGGGGTGTTGGACCTGTAGAAGACATGGAGTTGGTCCAGAGTCTGGAGAGAGAAAGCGATGGGGGTGGGGGAATTATGAAGACATGGAGTTGGTCTAGAGCAGGGGCGTGCAACAGGCAGCCTGCGTACCACAATCTGGCCCACCAGACCAGCCAGAGTGGCCTGCAATGACCATTTTTAATTTTTACCTTGTAGGCCTATTTAGAATTTTTTTTGTTACCGTAATACAATTTTCTGTTAGTTGACCTATACTAAAGGGCTTCACTGATAGGGTTATGTGTTATAATTTCCCAGTTGACCTATACTAAAGGGCTTCACTGATAGGTTTGTGTGTTATAATTTCCCAGTTGACCTATACTAAAGGGCTTCACTGATAGGGTTATGTGTGTTATAATTTCCCAGTTGACCTATACTAAAGGGCTTCACTGATAGGGTTATGTGTGTTATAATTTCCCAGTTGACCTATACTAAAGGGCTTCACTGATAGGGTTATGTATGTTATAATTTCCCAGTTGACCTATACTAAAGGGCTTCACTGATAGGTTTGTGTGTTATAATTTCCCAGTTGACCTATACTAAAGGGCTTCACTGATAGGGTTATGTGTGTTATAATTTCCCAGTTGACCTATACTAAAGGGCTTCACTGATAGGGTTATGTGTGTTATAATTTCCCAGTTGACCTATACTAAAGGGCTTCACTGATAGGGTTATGTATGTTATAATTTCCCAGTTGACCTATACTAAAGGGCTTCACTGATAGGGTTGTGTGTGTTATAATTTCCCAGTTGACCTATACTAAAGGGCTTCACTGATAGGGTTGTGTGTGTTATAATTCCCCAGTTGACCTATACTAAAGGGCTTCACTGATAGGGTTATGTGTGTTATAATTTCCCAGTTGACCTATACTAAAGGGCTTCACTGATAGGGTTGTGTGTGTTATAATTTCCCAGTTGACCTATACTAAAGGGCTTCACTGATAGGGTTATGTGTGTGTTATAATTTCCCAGTTGACCTATACTAAAGGGCTTCACTGATAGGGTTATGTATGTTATAATTTCCCAGTTGACCTATACTAAAGGGCTTCACTGATAGGGTTATGTATGTTATAATTTCCCAGTTGACCTATACTATAAAGGGCTTCACTGATAGGGTTATATGTTATAATTTCCCAGTTGACCTATACTAAAGGGCTTCACTGATAGGGTTGTGTGTGTTATAATTTCCTAGTTGATCTATACTAAAGGGCTTCACTGATAGGGTTATGTGTGTGTTATAATTTCCCAGTTGACCTATACTAAAGGGCTTCACTGATAGGGTTGTGTGTGTTATAATTTCCCAGTTGACCTATACTAAAGGGCTTCACTGATAGGGTTGTGTGTGTTATAATTTCCCAGTTGACCTATACTAAAGGGCTTCACTGATAGGGTTATATGTTATAATTTCCCAGTTGACCTATACTAAAGGGCTTCACTGATAGGGTTATATGTTATAATTTCCCAGTTGACCTATACTAAAGGGCTTCACTGATAGGGTTATGTGTGTGTTATAATTTCCCAGTTGACCTATACTAAAGGGCTTCACTGATAGGGTTATGTGTTATAATTTCCCAGTTAACCTATACTAAAGGGCTTCACTGATAGGGTTGTGTGTGTTATAATTTCCCAGTTGACCTATACTAAAGGGCTTCACTGATAGGGTTATGTGTTATAATTTCCCAGTTAACCTATACTAAAGGGCTTCACTGATAGGGTTATGTGTTATAATTTCCCAGTTAACCTATACTAAAGGGCTTCACTGATAGGGTTATATGTTATAATTTCCCAGTTGACCTATACTAAAGGGCTTCACTGATAGGGTTGTGTGTGTTATAATTTCCCAGTTGACCTATACTAAAGGGCTTCACTGATAGGGTTATGTGTGTGTTATAATTTCCCAGTTGACCTATACTAAAGGGCTTCACTGATAGGGTTGTGTGTGTTATAATTTCCCAGTTGACCTATACTAAAGGGCTTCACTGATAGGGTTATGTGTGTTATAATTTCCCAGTTGACCTATACTAAAGGGCTTCACTGATAGGGTTATGTGTGTTATAATTTCCCAGTTGACCTATACTAAAGGGCTTCACTGATAGGGTTATGTGTGTTATAATTTCCCAGTTGACCTATACTAAAGGGCTTCACTGATAGGGTTATGTGTGTTATAATTTCCCAGTTGACCTATACTAAAGGGCTTCACTGATAGGGTTATGTGTGTTATAATTTCCCAGTTGACCTATACTAAAGGGCTTCACTGATAGGGTTATGTGTGTTATAATTTCCCAGTTGACCTATACTAAAGGGCTTCACTGATAGGGTTATGTGTGTTATAATTTCCCAGTTGACCTATACTAAAGGGCTTCACTGATAGGGTTATGTGTGTTATAATTTCCCAGTTGACCTATACTAAAGGGCTTCACTGATAGGGTTATGTGTGTTATAATTTCCCAGTTGACCTATACTAAAGGGCTTCACTGATAGGGTTATGTGTGTTATAATTTCCCAGTTGACCTATACTAAAGGGCTTCACTGATAGGGTTATGTGTGTTATAATTTCCCAGTTGACCTATACTAAAGGGCTTCACTGATAGGGTTATGTGTGTTATAATTTCCCAGTTGACCTATACTAAAGGGCTTCACTGATAGGGTTATGTGTGTTATAATTTCCCAGTTGACCTATACTAAAGGGCTTCACTGATAGGGTTATGTGTGTTATAATTTCCCAGTTGACCTATACTAAAGGGCTTCACTGATAGGGTTATGTGTGTTATAATTTCCCAGTTGACCTATACTAAAGGGCTTCACTGATAGGGTTATGTGTGTTATAATTTCCCAGTTGACCTATACTAAAGGGCTTCACTGATAGGGTTATGTGTTATAATTTCCCAGTTCCAAGTTATGGAAAGAAGTTGTGGTGAATCTTTGGAATAGTGCTTAATAAATATTAATGACCCCAATAGATGTTCCAATGTTCAAAAGTGGCCCGCCAATGGAATATGTTGCACACCCCTGGTCTAGAATCTGAAAAAAACAGGTATGAGAGAGAGAAAGAGAGAGAGATGGTGGGGGTGGGGGAGAAGAGAAGCTTATAGAAGACATGGCTTTAACTCTTAACATCCTGTAAAGATTTAGCAGAAAATATTAAAAAAATGTGTTTGTTAATTCAAATGTTTATAGTGTATTTACTAGTGGACAGATCATTGTGAAAGTCTGCAATATTAAAGTAAAATCTTAAAGTAAATATATATATATATAAATCTTAAAGTAAATATATATATATATATATATATATATATATAAATCTTAAAGTAAATATATATATATAAATCTTAAAGTAAATATATATATATAAATCTTAAAGTAAATATATATGTAAATATATATATATATATATATATATAAATCTTAAAGTAAATATATATATATATAAATCTTAAAGTAAATATCAATCTTAAAGTAAATATATATATATATATATATATATATATATATATATATATATATATATATATAAATAAATCTTAAAGTAAATATATATATATATAAATCTTAAAGTATATATAAATCTTAAAGTAAATATATATATATATATATAAATCTTAAAGTAAATATATATATATATATATAAATCTTAAAGTAAATATAAATCTTAAAGTAAATATATATATATATATATATCTTAAAGTAAATATAAATCTTAAAGTAAATATATATATATATATATATATATCTTAAAGTAAATATAAATCTTAAAGTAAATATATATATATAAATCTTAAAGTAAATATATATATATATATATATATATATATAAATAAATCTTAAAGTAAATATATATATATATAAATCTTAAAGTATATATAAATCTTAAAGTATATATAAATCTTAAAGTAAATATATATATATATATATAAATCTTAAAGTATATATAAATCTTAAAGTATATATAAATCTTAAAGTAAATATATATATATATATATATAAATATATATATATATCTTAAAGTATATATAAATCTTAAAGTAAATATATATATATATAAATCTTAAAGTAAATATAAATCTTAAAGTAAATATATATATATATATATATCTTAAAGTAAATATAAATCTTAAAGTAAATATATATATATATATATATCTTAAAGTATATATAAATCTTAAAGTAAATATATATATATAAATCTTAAAGTATATATAAATCTTAAAGTAAATATATATATATATATATATATAAATCTTAAAGTAAATATATATATATATATATAAATCTTAAAATAAATACATATATATATTTTAAAACCTGACTGAAATTCTATATTTTCTTAATTTTTCTTTAGAAAGCCTTAAAAGAAGAACTGAATAAAACTATTGGAAGCAAAAAGTTAAGAAAGAACGTCTTTCACCAACCGTATTTCATGAGTCCAGATGGAATGGTAAAACATCACCATCATCATACTTCTACATCTGTTTTCCCATTTTTGTATGGTTTGGATGGGTCTTTTCAATGTTTCTTAACAGCCCTATCTCTATGTATGTGTGGTGAATGCGTGTATATGTGTGTGTGTCTGCCTATCTCTGTGTTAGCATATATATATACCGTTGTATATAACTTCCATGTATGTATATATATGTGTGTTAGCATATATATACCGTTGTATATAACTTTCTATGTATATATATATATATGTTTGTGTTAGCATATATATACTGTTGTATATAACTTTCTATGTATATATATATATGTGTGTGTTAGCATATATATACGACTGTATATAACTTTCCATGTATGTGTATATATATATATGTGTGTGTGTTAGCATATATATACGACTGTATATAACTTTCCATGTATGTATATATATATATATATATATATATATATGTGTGTGTGTGTTAGCATATATATACGACTGTATATAACTTTCTATGTATATATATATATGTTTGTGTTAGCATATATATACTGTTGTATATAACTTTCTATGTATGTGTATATATATATATGTGTGTGTGTTAGCATATATATACGACTGTATATAACTTTCCATGTATGTATATATATATATATATATGTGTGTGTGTTAGCACATATATACGACTGTATATAACTTTCCATGTATGTATATATATATATATATGTGTGTGTTAGCATATATATATACTGTTGTATATAACTTTCCATGTATATATATATATGTTTGTGTTAGCATATATATACTGTTGTATATAACTTTCTATGTATGTATATATATATATATATGTGTGTTAGCATATATATATACTGTTGTATATAACTTTCTATGTATGTATATATATATATATGTGTGTGTTAGCATATATATACTGTTGTATATAACTTTCCATGTATGTATATATATATATGTGTGTGTTAGCATATATATATACTGTTGTATATAACTTTCCATGTATGTATATATATATATGTTTGTGTTAGCATATATATACCGTTGTATATAACTTTCCATGTATGTATATATATGTATATATATGTGTGTTAGCATATATATATACTGTTGTATATAACTTTCCATGTATGTATATATATATATATATATATATGTGTGTGTTAGCATATATATATACTGTTGTATATAACTTTCCATGTATGTATATATCATCATCATCATCATCATCAACGTTTAACGTCCGTGTTCCACGCTTGCATGGGTTTGGACGGGGGTAGTCCCACTTGAGGCAAGAGTGATTGTCTTGCTCGCATAGGACTGTCTGGCAGGTTTTCTACAGTTGGATGCCCTTCCTAACACCAACCACATTTACAGTGTGGGTCTGGGAGGTTTTTACCGTGTTGCCTACACGGCCACATTACAGCGTGGACTGTGTGTTTTTTTGTCGTGACACCTACACGATCTCATTTGTTTCGGCCTCGAAGGCGCGGCACCAACATAACTTTACATAGAACGGGGTGGTGTGGATCGGGTGGGGGTGGGGGTGGTGGGACGGGGTGTATTTTGTTAGAGATGCCTACTGGCTGGAGTAGGTTTTACTATATATTTAGGTAAGGCGGGTCTTCTCTGTTACTGAGTACCGCCAAAGGTCTCGGTCCAGTGACATTGTCTTGGAGAGGTGTAAGTGTGTGATGTCGGAGTTTATCAGCTCGTCCCAGGTTTTTCTAGGTCTGCCTATTCCGTGACTACCGTCTATCTTTATTGCCCTGCACTTTATTATACAGCTATCGACTTTCATGCGCATCACGTGTCCATACCAACGTAGCCTTCTCTCGAGTAAACAACATCTGATCCCTCTTATCTCTAATTTTTTCCTTAGTTCGTTTATGCTTTGCCGTTCACGTATATTACTGTTACACATCCAGCGGAGCATGCAAGCTTCGTTCCTCTCTAGTCTGCGTATATCCTCTGCACACAATGCCCAGGTCTCACTGCCATGCAGCATTGCTGTTCGTATGCAGGCATCGTACAACCTGCCTTTCATTTTTAGTGAGAACCCTTTAGCAGCTAATAGTGGTATAAGCTCTCTGAACTTTTTCCAACCAGTTCTGACTCTAGCTACAGTACTTTCAGAGCACCCTCCCCCACTGCTGATTTTATCGCCCAGGTAACGGAAGCTGTCCACTATTTCTATAGAACCCTCTGCGCAATTGAAAGAGCTAGTAGTTTGTGGGCACTTGCTGCTACTTATTGCACCAGAGCACCGGCCACATGTAAAATCTATGTTCTTAGTTAGCTTACCTGTGATCCCACTACATCTTTTATGCACCCATACTTTGCATTTAGGACATAAAATGGAGTTTCTACCTACGCCTTTCCTACACACCGAGCACGACCATTTCCCAGAAGGGACCGCCGCCTTGTTTTCTTTCCTACAAACTAGTACTTTGGTCTTAGCCAGGTTAATTTTAAGTCCTTTTGACTCTAGGCCGTGCTTCCATGTTTGGAATTTCTTCTCTAGCTCGGCCATTGATTCCGCTATGAGTGTCAGGTCGTCTGCGTATAGGAGTTCCCATGGGCAGCCTGTCTTGAACTCCTCTGTTATAGCCTGAAGGGCAATAATAAATAGTAGTGGACTGAGAACAGAGCCCTGATGGACGCCAACTTTTACGCTAAACTCTTCACTATATTCGTTGTTAATTCTAACCTTGCTGACTGTTTCTTTATACATGGCTTGTATAGCCCTCACAAGCCATTCGTCAACGCCTAGTTTTCTAAGAGCCCACCAGATAATGGAGCGGGGGACTCTGTCGAAGGCTTTCTCCAAGTCGACAAAAGCTAAGTAGAGGGGTTTACCTTTAGCTAGGTACTTCTCCTGTAGTTGTCGTACTATGAAAAGAGCGTCTGTGGTACTTTTGCCTGACACAAACCCGAACTGCATTTCATCTAGGTCAATTCTCTCTCTGATGTTTGTGTTAGCATATATATACGACTGTATATAACTTTCCATGTATGTATATATATATATGTTTGTGTTAGCATATATATACGACTGTATATAACTTTCTATGTATGTATATATATATATGTGTTTGTTAGCATATATATACTGTTGTATATAATTTTCCATGTATATATATATATGTGTATGTATTTGTGTGTGTTAGCATATATATATATACCAGTGTATATAAATCTCCATGTATGTGTATATATGTGTGTGTGTGTGTGTATGTAAAGCACATATATACTAGCATATATAACTTTCATGTGTGTGTGGTGTATGTGTGCATGTATATGGTGTATGTGTGAGTGCATGTGGTCTGAGTAGTGTATCTGTGTGTGTTGTGTATCTCTGTCTTGTAGTATATATGTGTATGTGTGTGGTGTATATGTATGTGGTGTGTTTGTGTATATATATGTGCATGTCTGAGCACATACGTATGTGCGTGTATATCTGGTGTATCTATGTGTGTGGTGCATCTGTGTATTTGTGGTATATATATATGCGCGTGTACGTGTCCATATATGTGTATGTGGTAACATATAATGACCCTTGTTTTCTATTGTAGCCCCCAGAGAATGAACATACCAAACTGTTAAAATCCTGGCACCTTAAACATACTCAAAGGGACAAATATTGTGAGTTTTTAAGTTTCGTATCTGGTTTATTTTTTAACAAACTTTGTTTTAACCCTGTAGATACCAAACTGCTTGAAACTATTGAATATTGTAGTCCTAGATACACTATGGTGTAGTGTAGTCCTAGATACACTATGGTGTAATGTAGTCCTAGATACACTATGGTGTAATGTAGTCCTAGATACACTATGGTGTAGTGTAGTCCTAGATACACTATGGTGTAGTGTAGTCCTAGATACACTATGGTGTAATGTAGTCCTAGATACACTATGGTTTACCGTAGTCCTAGATACACTATGGTGTAACGTAGTCCTAGATACACTATGGTTTACCGTAGTCCTAGATACACTATGGTTTAACGTAGTCCTAGATACACTATGGTTTAACGTAGTCCTAGATACACTATGGTTTACCGTAGTCCTAGATACACTATGGTTTACCGTAGTCCTAGATACACTATGGTTTAACGTAGTCCTAGATACACTATGGTTTAACGTAGTCCTAGATACACTATGGTTTACCGTAGTCCTAGATACACTATGGTTTAACGTAGTCCTAGATACACTATGGTTTAACGTAGTCCTAGATACACTATGGTTTAACGTAGTCCTAGATACACTATGGTGTAATGTAGCAGATACTTAATAGTGTGTGTCCCTTATATTTTATATAGGGAAGAAATGGGAGCTGGTATTTAACAGTGTGTGTCCCCTTTGTTTTCTATAGGGAAGAAATGGGAGCAGGAACTCCTAATCAGTGCTGTTCAGGAAAATGCCTGGGAAGTGATTTTGAAACCCTTCATGAACAAGTGAGTTAAATCTGTTTTATTTATTCAAGGTAAAAATGGTTGCTACCACTTTGTCATCATATGGATCTCATATCACTACCACATTGTCATCATATGAATCTCATATTGCTACAACATTGCTGGCACATTGTCATCATATGGATCTCATATTGCTAATAGATTGCTACCACATTGTCATCATATTGCCATCATATAGATCTCATATTGCTTGCACATTACATTGCCACCACATTGCTGTCACATTGCCATCATATTGCTACAGCATTGCCACCACATTGCTACAACATTGCCACCACATTGCTACAACATTGCCACCACATTGCTACAACATTGCCACCACATTGCTACAGCATTGCCGCCATATTGCCAAAACATTGGTACAATATTGCCACCACATTGCCCTCATATTGCCACCACATTGTTACAACATTGCCACCACATTGCTACAACATTGCCATTACATTGCTACCACATTGCTACAACATTGCTACCACATTGCCACCATATTGCCCTCATATTGCCACCACATTGTCACCACATTGCTACAATATTGCCACCACATTGCTACAATATTGCCACCATATTGCTACAATATTGCTACCACATTGCCACCAGATTGTTCTCATATTGTAAAATGGGTTTGTCTCTCCTGTGGGACAGATTATTGTGAAAATATTTAGTATTATCTCTTAACATTAAATAGTAATATTTCTGTAATGTTTCTAAATCCAGAATTGAAATCTACACAGACAAACTATTGGCATCGAAAGAAAGTTCTACAAATACCAAACTTCAACAGAAACTGGACCAACTAAGAGAAGAAATGGCACAAATTGAGTAAGTAATCTTTTTCTTCTTCTTTGTCCACTTATTCCTGAGAGTGTCGTTATGGGGGGCAGAGTCCTCAAACACTCCTTCCAGTGGGTCTTGTCAGAATCAACCATATCCAACTGATACAGCTGGATCCCCAAGCGAGACCAGCCAAGCTCATGGATGTTAGCAGAAAATATCTAAAATCTAAGTTTGTTAATTCAAATATTTATAGCATCTTTAGTGGTGGACAGATTGTTGTGAAAATTTGTAGTATTATCTCTTAGCATTTTGTAATGATTTAGCAGAAAATATCTAAATTCTAGGTCTGTTAATTCAAATGTTTATGAATATAAAATATCATCGTCATCATCACCGTTTTACGTCCGTTCTTCCGCGCTAGCATGGGTTAGACGGGTTGTCCTATTGTGGGCAGTGTCCAGTCGGCTGACCTTGTCTTGCTCATACGGGAACTGATTCTGGCTTGATTTCTACAGCTGGATGCCCTTCCTAACACCAACCTCATTTACAGTGAGTGCTGGGTGCTTTATTCAGTGGCGCCTACACGTCCACTTTACAGTGTGGGCTGGGTGATTTTTTGCCGTGGCACCTCCACGACCACTTTGCAGTGGGAGGGGGTGAGGGCATATTGTCTATATACTTCAGCTTTGGCTTGTACCCGTGGGAAGTCGGGTCTTCTATATTACTGCGTGACGCCGGAAGTCACGGTCATGTGTCACCACCTTTGAAAGGTGCAATTGGGTAAGGTCGGCTTTTATCATCTCATCCCAGATCTTCTTGGGTCACCCTCTACATTAATTTCTGAATAACCTAATATTTAGTCCCTATTTCACGAAATATCTTCCAGACAAAAGGACATCAGCAGTTTCTTTATGGATGAAGACTTTGAAGAAAAATTAGACTGGATGAAAATAGCCAATTTAACAGTGAGTGTTTACAATTACAAAGTTGACATTTGAGAAATATAGTCGCCACAGTGCAGATAATTATAATAATAGTTGATCTAAAATTGTGCGTTTGTTAAGGAGACTTAACTCAACGTCAGTTTAATAACTAGAACCACCATCATCAAGATTTCACAACTCTAGCATCACTCATTCGTAGTTAGCCTATGCAATGTCCTGACAGCTAACAACTGATGCAGATAGTTTGTTCCATGTTTCAGCAACTCTGAGCATCAAAAAATGTTTCCGAAAGTCATAGGAATTGTGCTCTTTTCCAATTTTGTAAGCATGTCCATGGATGTTAGACATATCGTATTCAAAAACGTGCTCAGGGTTGTTGTTGGAAAGATGATTAATAATTTTGTGGATGTCTAACAAGTCAGTTGCCAAGCATCAGGGCTTTAATCTATCCACCCCCAGAGAAGCAAGGCATTCAGAGTATGGTAGATGCCTGATGGAGGGTATTTTAACAACTCTTAAATTGTTTTATTTCAGTTCTGTGAGAGACACACGGAATTTTCCTGTCGTTTAATGTGGAAGAATTGGTTACGGCCCGGCATTAACAAGAGACCGTGGACAAAAGATGAGACAGAGCGGCTGAGCAAATTAGTTGAATTACATGGACGCCATCAGTGGCAAAAAATTGCAAAGGAATTGAACGTAGGTTTATTTTTCTGTCTTAGTTTCTGATGTGGAAGTGCGTGGCCTAGTGGTAAGGGTGTTGGACTTACGATCATAATGTTGTGGGGTCGATTCCTGGGCTGGGTTGTGTGTTGTGTTCTGTGGAGGTGTATAGCCTCGTGGTAAGGGTGTTGGACTTACAATTATAATGTCAGGAGTTTGATTCCTGGGCTGGGTTGCGTGTTGTGTTCTGTGGAGGTGTATAGCCTCGTGGTAAGGGTGTTGGACTTACAATTATAATGTCAGGAGTTTGATTCCTGGGCTGGGTTGGGTGTTGTGTTCTGTGGAGGTGTATGGCCTAGTGGTAAGGGTGTTGGACTTAGAATTATAATGTCATGAGTTTGATTCCTGGGCTGGGTTGTGTGTTGTGTTCTGTGGAGGTGTATGGCCTAATGGTAAGGGTGTTGGACTTAGAATTATAATGTCATGAGTTTGATTCCTGGGCTGGGTTGAGTGTTGTGTTCTGTGGAGGTGTATAGCCTCGTGGTAAGGGTGTTGGACTTACAATTATAATGTCATGTGTTTGATTCCTGGGCTGGGTTATGTGTTGTGTTCTTGAGCAAAACACTTCATGTCACGTAGCTCCAGTATACTCAGCTGAAAATGAGTACCAGCAATAGCTGGGGGTTTAACCCTGTGATGGACTGGCATCCTTTCCAGGGGGAAGTCTTGTACTCTCAGTCGCTTCATGCCATGAAACCGGCATAACGAGCCTTAAATGGCTTAAGACAGATTTTAGACTTTAATTTCTGATAATTGGCCCTCTAGTCTTAATCATCATCGTCATCATCATCATCTTCTTTGCCCACTTATTGCCGAGAGAGTCGTTGAAGCAGAGTCTTCAAAGACTCCTTCCAGAGGCTCCTGTCAGAAGCAACCGTCTCCAACTGATCCAAGTGGATCACCAAGCATGACCAACCAAGCTGAAGGATGTTATCCAACCATCTTTTCTTGGGGTCTACCCCTGGATCGCCTGCCTCTTGGTTTTGCCCATAAAATCTGTCCAGCCATTCTTTCCAGAGACATTCTAACTATCATCAGCATCATCATCATCACTGCCACTGCTGCTGATGGATTGGCTGAGTCAGTAGAGCATCGGGCAATATGCTTTACGGTATAAAGTTATGGCCCTTTAAATTCTCAGTTCAAATCCCACTGAGGTTAACTTTGCCTTTCATTCTTACGGAGTCGATAAAATAAAGTACCAGTAATGCACTGGGGCCGATTTAATTGACTTTCCCCTCCCCCAAAATTGCTGGCCTTGTGCCTAAAGTAGAAAATTATTATTAATTTTACTATTACTACTACTATCACTACCACCACTACCACTACCACCATCACTACCACCACAAACACTACTACTATTATTACTACTATCACCACCATCACTACTACTACTACCACCACTATTACCACTACTACTACTACTATTACTACCATCACCACTACTACTACTACTACTACCACCATCACTACCACTACTACCACCACCACCATTACTATCACCACCATCACTACTACTACTACCATGACCACTACCACCACTATTACCACTACTACTACTACTATTACTACCATCACCACTACTACTACTACTACTACCACCATCACTATCACTACTACCACCACCACCATTACTATCACCACCATCACTACTACTACTACCATGACCACTACCACCACTATTACCACTACTACTACTACTATTACTACCATCACCACTACTACTACTACTACTACCACCATCACTACCACTACTACCACCACCACCATTACTATCACCACCATCACTACTACTACTACCATGACCACTACCACCACTATTACTACTATTACTACCATCACCACTACTACTACTACTACCACCATCACTACCACTACTACCACCACCACCATTACTATCACCACCATCACTACTACTACTACCATGACCACTACCACCACTATTACTACTATTACTACCATCACCACTACTACTACTATTACTACCATCACCACTACTATTACTACCACCACCACCATTACTATTACCACCACAAACACTACTATTACTACTACCATCACCACTACTACTACCACCACCATCACTACTACCACTACCACTACTACCACCACCACCACTACTATTATTACTACTACTACCACCACCACTACTACTACCACTGCCACCACCATCACTGCTACTACTACTATTACCACCATCACTACTACTACTACTACTACCACCACCACTACTACTTCTATTACCACCATCACTACTACTACTACTATCACCACTACTACCACTACCATTACCACCACCACTACAACTATTATTCTTACTACCACCACCACTACTACTATTACTACCACCATTACAACTATTATTCCTACTACCACCACTACTACTATTATGATTTTTACTTCTCTATAGACTAATCGTACACCCATGCATTGTCTGCAACACTACAGACGGGAACTTGACACCTTTACCAAACGGTGAGTAGTTACTATTTTTTGTTGTTGTTGTTGTACAGGTCTAGAAACACATGGGTCTGTTGTACACATCTACAAATCCCTCTCTGCTGTACAGGTCTAGAAAACCCTTCTCTGCTGTACAGGTCTAGAAACCCCTGTGTTTGTTGTACACATCTACAAATCCCTCTCTGTTGTACAGGTCTAGAAAACCCTTCTCTGCTGTACAGGTCTAGAAACCCCTGTGTCTGTTGTACACATCTACAAATCTCTCTCTGCTGTACAGGTCTAGAAAACCCTTCTCTGCTGTACAGGTCTAGAAACCCCTGTGTTTGTTGTACACATCTACAAATCCCTCTCTGTTGTACAGGTCTAGAAAACCCTTCTCTGCTGTACAGGTCTAGAAACCCCTGTGTCTGTTGTACACATCTACAAATCTCTCTCTGCTGTACAGGTCTAGAAAACCCTTCTCTGCTGTACAGGTCTAGAAACCCCTGTGTTTGTTGTACACATCTACAAATCCCTCTCTGTTGTACAGGTCTAGAAAACCCTTCTCTGCTGTACAGGTCTAGAAACACCTGGGTCTGTTTTAGAGACCTACAAACCCTTCTTTGTTGTACAGGTCTAGAAACCTCTCTCTGTTGTACAGGTCTAGAAACCCCTGTGTCTCTTGTACAGGTCTAGAAACCCCTGTGTCTATTGTACAGGTCTAGAAACCTCTCTCTGTTGTACAGGTCTAGAAACCCCTGTGTCTCTTGTACAGGTCTAGAAACCCCTGTGTCTCTTGTACACATCTAGAAACCCTTCTTTGTTGTACAAGTCTAGAAACCTCTCTCTGTTGTACAAGTCTAGAAACCCCTGTGTCTGCTGTACAGGTCTAGAAACCTACGTGTTTGTTTTAGAGACCTACAAACCTGCCTCTCTTGTACATGTCTAGAAACACATGCCTGTTCTAGAAATGTAGAATATTCCTTATCTGTTGATTTTATTTCAATGTTTTTTACAGAGCGTGGACAGAAGAAGAAGATAAAATTTTGAAAGAAGTTGTTGAAAGTTGCCGGATTGGTAATCGAATTCCTTGGAATCAAGGTAGGTTTTACTGCCATCTAAACAGGTGAGGGTGCTGGCATGACTGTACTGTGAATGTGGTTAACAAGGGCATATCATAACCATGTGTTTCTGAGTTCAATCTCCCTGTGTTATGCCTTGGGCAAGTTGTCTTACATTGAAACATGCTTAAGTACTACCTTGATTTATGTTGATTATATTGACTCCAGCACTCTTTTACTAGCTTTCAGTCATTAGACTGTGGCCATGCTGGGGCACCACACTCTTTTACTGGTGTCTGTCATTAGACTGTGGCCATGCTGGGGCACCACACTCTTTTACTGGCTTTCAGTCATTAGACTGTGGCCATGCTAGGGCACCACACTCTTTTACTGGTGTCTGTCATTAGACTGTGGCCATGCTGGGGCACCACACTCTTTTATTGGTGTCTGTCATTAGACTGTGGCCATGCTGGGGCACCACACTCTTTTACTGGCTTTCAGTCATTAGACTGTGGCCATGCTGGGGCACCACACTCTTTTACTGGCTTTCAGTCATTAGACTGTGGCCATGCTGGGGCACCACAATCTTTTACTGGCTTTCAGTCATTAGACTGTGGCCATGCTGGGGCACCACACTCTTTTACTGGCTTTCAGTCATTAGACTGTGGCCATGCTGGGGCACCACACTCTTTTACTGGTGTCTGTCATTAGACTGTGGCCATGCTGGGGCACCACACTCTTTTACTGGTGTCTGTCATTAGACTGTGGCCATGCTGGGGCACCACACTCTTTTACTGGCTGTCAGTCATTAGACTGTGGCCATGCTGGGGCACCACACTCTTTTACTGGTGTCTGTCATTAGACTGCAGCCATGCTGGGGCACCACACTCTTTTACTAGTTCCAGTCATTAGACTGTGGCCATGCTGGGGCACCACACTCTTTTACTGGTTCCAGTCATTAGACTGTGGCCATGCTGGGGCACCACACTCTTTTACTGGTGTCTGTCATTAGACTGTGGCCATGCTGGGACACCACACTCTTTTACGGGTGTGAGACATTAGATTGTGGCCATGCTGGGGCACCACACTCTTTTACTGGTGTCTGTCATTAGACTGTGGCCATGCTGGGGCACCACACTCTTTTACTGGCTTTCAGTCATTAGACTGTGGCCATGCTGGGGCACCACACTCTTTTACTGGCTTTCAGTCATTAGACTGTGGCCATGCTGGGGCACCACACTCTTTTACTGGTGTCTGTCATTAGACTGTGGCCATGCTGGGGCACCACACTCTTTTACTGGCTTTCAGTCATTAGACTGTGGCCATGCTGGGGCACCACACTCTTTTACTGGCTTTCAGTCATTAGACTGTGGCCATGCTGGGGCACCACAATCTTTTACTGGCTTTCAGTCATTAGACTGTGGCCATGCTGGGGCACCACACTCTTTTACTGGTGTCTGTCATTAGACTGCGGCCATGCTGGGGCACCACACTCTTTTACGGGTGTGAGTCATTAGATTGTGGCCATGCTGGGGCACCACACTCTTTTACTGGTGTCTGTCATTAGACTGTGGCCATGCTGGGGCACCACACTCTTTTACTGGTGTCTGTCATTAGACTGCGGCCATGCTGGGGCACCACACTCTTTTACTGGTGTCTGTCATTAGACTGTGGCCATGCTGGGACACCACACTCTTTTACGGGTGTGAGTCATTAGATTGTGGCCATGCTGGGGCACCACACTCTTTTACTGGTGTCTGTCATTAGACTGTGGCCATGCTGGGGCACCACACTCTTTTACTGGTGTCTGTCATTAGACTGCGGCCATGCTGGGGCACCACACTCTTTTACTGGTGTCTGTCATTAGACTGTGGCCATGCTGGGACACCACACTCTTTTACGGGTGTGAGTCATTAGATTGTGGCCATGCTGGGGCACCACACTCTTTTACTGGTGTCTGTCATTAGACTGTGGCCATGCTGGGACACCACACTCTTTTACGGGTGTGAGTCATTAGATTGTGGCCATGCTGGGGCATCACACTCTTATACTGGTTTCAGTCATTAGATTGTGGCCATGCTGGGGCCTTTAGGACGTTGAATTGGCAGTATCGCTAGACCGTCAGACGTTGAGTTCAAATCTCACTAAGGTTAACTTTGCCTTTCATCCTTACGGGGTCGATAAAATAAAGTACCAGTTACGCATGGGAATCAATTTAATCAACTTTCCTCCCCCCCAAAATTGTGCCTAAATCAGAAACCATTATTATTATTACTATTGTTGTTGTTATTTTTATTTGTTGATCTGATATTATTATTATTATGTTTGTAGTGTCATTCTACATGGAAGGTCGCAGTAATTCTGCATGTATTGCCCGTTGGACAGCATTGGATCCCTCCATCAAGCATGGTCGATGGACGCAGGAAGAAGATTCTGTAAGTATTATTAGGGTCTTCATAGAGACCTGTTCATTATAGGGTCTTCGTTGAGGTCTGATCATTCTAGGGTCTCCATTAGGGCCTGTTCATTATAGGGTCTTCGTTGAGGCATGTTCATTCTAGGGTCTTTGTTGAGGTCTGATCATTCAGGGCTCTTCGTTGAGGCATGTTCATTCTAGGGTCTTTGTTGAGGTTTGATCATTCAAGGGTCTTTGTTGAGGCCTGATCATTCTAGGGTTTTCATTGAAGCCTGTTCCTACTAGAGCCTCCATTATGGCCTGTTCATTCAAGGAACCTGTTTCTTGCTGGGTCTTTGTTGGGGCCTGTTTCCTTCTAGGGTCATTGTTGGGGCCTATTCATTCAAGGGCCTTCATTGATCCTATTTCCTTCTAAGGTCTTTATTAGGCCTGTTTCTTTCTAGGGTCTTCGTTGAGGGCGGTTTCCTTCTGATGTTTCAAATTGATAAATCATATTTCACACTATTTAGAAAGGATCCTTAAATAATGTAGTTTTTCTTCTTCTCCTTCTTCAAATTCAGTTGTTGATGGCAGCAGTCCAAATAGTAGGAACCAGTAAATGGCAACATGTAAGGACTCTGGTTCCTAATAGATCAGCAAACCAGTGCCGTGAAAGGTATGTACTACATATTTAATCCTTTAGCATTTAAACTGACCGTAACTGGCCCCTCATAATGATGTTAAAGTATTGTTCTCAAAATAAATAATATCAAAATCTGATAGATTCGATATTATGTGAGGTAAAGCCTGAAAATATGAAAATATAATAGTAAATATAGAGTAATGTATATGCTAAAGGGTTAAGCTAATTCTCTTCCTAAACCTTTGTCATTTTTCAGGTGGGTCAACTCTTTAGATCCCGGTATTAACTCAAGGCCATTTACTTATGAAGAAGATAAATTATTATTGAAATATGTCCAAGAGAATGGAGGTATGTACTAAATTCCTGTATTCCTTATATTTCAAGCGTGAAGGCCTCTCTGGCAGAGCATCTCTCCACATGTTGCGTTGCTTTATTATCTCCACTGTGAGTTTCAGTGATTTGAGATCAGATTTTCACCACCTCCACCCAGGTCTTCCTTGGTTTTCCTCTACTGCAGCTTTCTTCCACTGGAATTTCCTGGTACTTCTTCACTCAGCAATCACCATCTATACACATCACATCATCACCTTCATCGTTTAACGTCCATTTTCCACACTATCATGAGTGAGCCGAGTTGTCCCATGGTATTTGATAAGGACGGTGGATTGGCAGTATCGGTAGAGGGTCGGACGCCATGCTTTCCAGCATAGTTACGTCCCTTTACGATCTGAGTTCAAATCCCGCCGAGGTTGACTTTGCCTTTCATCCTTACGGGGTCGATAAAATAAAGTACCAGTAATGCACTGGGTAATTGCTGGCCTTGTGCCTAAAGTAGAAACAGGTATTTGATAATCAGGGAAAGACTTTATGCTCACTCTGTATAATTAATTAAGATGTATAATTAGTGTCGTTTGACTTTCAGCTGGTAATTGGGCTGCCGTAGCCTCTTTCCTGCCAGGCCGTACCGATCAATTGTGTTCCACCCAGTATTATAGGTTAAAAAAATGGCAAGACCAAGCTAATTTTGTAAAGAAGCAATCTGTAAGTTGATCAATATTCTTAAATTTATTGATTTATTTGGTTGTTTGTTGTTTTTATATACAGCAGGGTCATTATGGAATGAGATGGTTGCGTCATGTGTTGAGGAAGGATGAAAGTGACTGGGTGGGAGGAATAGAGCCAATGATGGATGGTGTGAAGTGGTTATAATTACATAAATGTTCAGTATTTATGTATAAATGACATCATCATCCAGTTTTTTATTATGCAGGATACAAATAATCTCTAAGTAGGGGTGGGTCCTGCCTGACAGTGCTGATTAACGTCACCCTCCATGTGTTTCTGTCCATCGGTCTCATATATAGGATTAAATGTACGAGTGACTTTAGGGAGATAACTATTTACAGAGACAAATGTAGGATTCGAACCCCGTATTTTGAGATTGGAAAGCAAACTTCTTATTGTAGGAACATGACTGATATAGGAAGTGTGTTATGTGTATGTGTTTTTATGTGTGTGTGTGTGTGTAAATTTTAAAGTGTTACAGACAGACAGATATATATGAGTCTGGAACTAGCTGTTGAAACGGCAAGAGTTCAGCCATCGAGTCCCAACTCTTTATAATATATATACACACACACACTTGGCATATTATTATTGTTGATGTTTGTATGACTGAGATAGGTAATGCATTGTGTGTAAATTTTAAAGAATTGCAGACAGATATACATACATATATATATATATACGAGGGTAATCCCAAAAGTAAGGTCTCCAAAGCGATGGGGATGCAGAGAAACTGTTCGTACGGCTGTTGGCAACACTGTTGTGATTGGTGCTTCCCTCACTCCCAAACAAACATGCGCGCGCTTCGCTGGGATGCTCAATCTTGGCTTGGCAGCCGTTGAGAATGGAGCTCCCGTTGTACGCTACCGCCAAGTGCGAATTTCGCGCAGTTATTATATACGAGGGCAATCCCCAAAGTAAGGTCTCCTTCCGAGGAAAACATGTGTAAAGATCGGCGGATCACTCTGGATGCTCTCTGCATTTTGGTTCCCGAGGTTTCCCGAAGCTCCATCCACAGGATTTTAATGGAAAAGTTGCAATATTGGAAGGAGACCTTACTTTTGGGATTGCCCTCATATATATAAAAACTCAAGGGTAAGATATTGTCTAGACAAATGTATCCACATTATGCATGTTTGTACAAATTATACAGGCACAATGGTATAAGAAGATCTGAAAGAAAGGATGTTATAAGATTGATTATATATATATAGATAGATAGATAGATGCATTGCCAAATATTAACCTTTATTTTTGTCAGACAATATAATTAATTACTTTACGTGTTAATCAATATTTTAATACATATATATATATATACAAACCACACATGGTACATTATTAAGGTTGATTGTTAATAACTTCATGTAAAGTTTAATTTACTAAAGTGTTCTTCTTCTTCTTCAGGATGAATCTAAATCTTACTTCATGACTGACTTTGATGCCAGTAAATATGCTGACTTAGTTGAGGCTGGCAAATCTTTAGATGTGAGTTTTATTAATCTTCTCCTTAATCATATATATAGTATTAATAAATATATTTATACTATATGTTTAATATACAATTATAAATATGGAGGGTAGTACTAAGTACTAACCGGTTACCGGTATGATAAAAGGCTCAATGCAAAATATCAAGTATTTTACAGAGCTGAGATACAAAGTGTTAAAACAATTAAATCTTAGTTTAATACATTTATTTGCTGACAATTGTTTCTTCCAGAGGGATGTCTGGAATCATCAGAGCATAGGGAATGTCTAAACGGGTGATTAAAACAGTTGATTGTCTTATATATATATATATATATATATATATATATATATATTTCGTTTCTGAATTTGTTTAGCAAGATTCTTTATCTGAAAACGTGTGTTGAAACCGATATTGTTATACTTTGGGAGGGTCATGTTGCCAATAAGAAACACACGCACCAATTGCTTTCACTTCAATTTATTATAATAAGTTTATAAATTTAGGAATTTATAAATTTCCGGCTGGTTGGTTGGTTCCACAACCAGATGGTTCTTTATATATTGTCAAAGTTCTTTCGTCATACATTCTGTGACCTCTTCAGTGACTAGGGATTCTTTTCTTTGTTTTTGTGCCTCTCCTTTGTTCTGTCCAACGCCATCTTGTTTCTGTGTGTGTGCCTTATTATATATATATATATATATATATATATATCATCAGGGATTCCTGATGATTTCTAAAGAATGAAACAATTCTAGTCCTGTAGAATCTCATCTATATTAAAACTATATATATATTATATTATATATATATATTATATATATATATATATATACTAAAGACAATTTGTTTTCAGTCTTGACATGGTGGATACCTAAATGTATTCGTAAGTGAATAATAACGATATTATTATGATTGTCCTACTCTGCAGGAGTTGCTACCTCTGCCTCGCCCTACAAGGTACCAGAACAACATCAACAATATTTTCTGGAAATGGCAACAAGAAAATCTAAGAAGAGATCTTGTGAAACAGGAAATTGATACTAGGAAAGGTAAGTCTCTCTCTCTCTCATATGTATGTATATATATATAAAGCAAATGAATGCGTGAATGAAAGAGTTACAAGCCGTTAAAACATTTCTTTATATAGCTCTTACATGTGTTTCGCCCAGAAGGGCTCGTCGGAGGCAGAAATCCCAATGGCTAGGTCCTTAATTTCAAATCGTTGAGAGATTATCACAACTTCACGTCCCCATGCATCCTGTTCGAAGATAGTAAATGCATTGGCATTTAGTATTCTGTATCGCACCTCTTTGTATCTCTCTGCTTCATCCTCTCCTACGATACTTTAACCCTATTATTATTATATATATATATAAGGCGGTGGATTGGCAGTATCAGTAGAGGGTCGGACGCCATGCTTTCCAGCATAGTTACGTCCCTTAACGATCTGAGTTCAAATCCCGCCGAGGTTGACTTTGCCTTTCATCCTTACGGGGTCGATAAAATAAAGTACTGGGAAATTGCTGACCTTGTGCCTAAAGTAGAAACAATTATTTTTATATATATATTTTTTTGTTTTTCTTTAAATTCTCCTAATTTGTTGTGATGTTTGTTGTATTTGTTGTAGGTGAGATTTATGTACCCCGACCGCCATTGCTGCGGAAATATTCCCCAAACTTCACCAAAGTCTGGGACACGAGGAATAAACTGAGGCAGAGTGTTGAAGCTTTGGTTCAAAGTCAACTCGTTGAATCAGGAGAAATAAAATCTAAAGAAAAAACTGATAAAGCTGTGAGTTATTTAAGGATCTTTTTTAAGGGGGAGTTTGTTATCTAATGCTGCCTTTATGATATCAACCCACCAGTAAACTCTGTAAAGTGGCAGTGCTGGTGCTATGATAAACTACACCCAGTACACTCTGTAAAGTGCCAGTGCTGGTGCTATGATAAAATATACCCAATACATTCTGTAAAGTGGCAGTGCTGGTGCTATGATAAAATATACCCAGTACACTCTGCAAAGTGGTAGAGTTGGTGCCATGATAAAATACACCCAGTACACTCTGTAAAGTGGTAGTACTGGTATCATGATAAAATACACCCAGTACATTCTGTAAAGTGGTAGTACTGGTGTCATGATAAAATACACCCAGTACACTCTGTGAAGACGTAGTGTTAGTGTCATGATAAAATACACCCAGTACACTCTGTAAAGTGGTAGTGCTGGTGTCATGATAAAATACACCCAGTACACTCTGTAAAGTGGTAGTGCTGGTGTCATGATAAAATACACCCAATACACTCTGTGAAGAGGTAGTGTTAGTGTCATGATAAAATACACCCAGTACACTCTGTAAAGTGGTAGTACTGGTGTCATGTTAAAATACACCCAGTACACTCTGTAAAGTGGTAGTGCTGGTGTCATGCTAAAATACACCCAATACACTCTGTGAAGAGGTAGTGCTGGTGTCATGCTAAAAGACACCCAATACACTCTGTGAAGAGGTAGTGCTGGTGTCATGATAAAATACACCCAATACACTCTGTGAAGAGGTAGTGTTAGTGTCATGATAAAATACACCCAGTATACTCTGTAAAGTGGTAGTACTGGTGTCATGTTAAAATACACCCAGTACACTCTGTAAAGTGGTAGTGCTGGTGTCATGATAAAATACACCCAATACACTCTGTAAAGTGGTAGTACTGGTGTCATGCTAAAATACACCCAGTACACTCTGTAAAGTGGCAGTGCTGGTGCTGTGATAAAATATACATATTGAAAGATGGATAGGACCAACACTAAACCTGTCAACCACATTATCATACCTGTTAACCTATGAACTGCACTGTATGTAGTAGTTATTGTTGCTGTTGTTGTTGTTGTAACAGTATACAATGATGCGCTCCAAACTGGACCAACTAAAACCAAACACTCGTGTGTCCGATATTCTGAAGATAGCTCGTGGCATTAGCCTGAAGACAGGGAGGGGTGGTGAATGCAGAAATTCGAAACCCCTACTGGCTGTTGTAGACCAAAAAATCAAGGACTTGTTGTATATTCATTGGCTCAAAGAAAACCACGTCGATCGATTGGAACCTTTTAAAAGTAAGAGTTTTTTTTGTTTTTTTTTTATGTTTTTTTAAAATTTATTTTTATTTGTTAAGCTATTACATCATGGAAGAGTTTGTTTTAGCCATTCAAAAAGACAAAATCTCTACTTTGGTATTAAATATTCATTCTTACTTTCATCCATATCAAACATGTATGTATATGTATCATCATCATCATCATCGTTTAACGTCCATGTTCCACGCTTGCATGGGTTTGGACGGGAGTTTTCCCACTTGAGGCAAGAGTGGTTGACTTGCTCGCATAGGACTGTCTGGCGGGTTTTCTACAGCTGGATGCCCTTCCTATATACATATATATATATATATATATATATATATATATATATGCTCTACGGTTCTTATATATTTGATATATATTTATCCTTATCAAGCCCTCTTTGGATTTTAGTCTTCAAATTTATTATTATTACTATATATATATATATATATATATATATCATCATCATCATCATCATTTTACGTCCGCTTTTCCCTGCTTGCAAGGGTGGGACGGGTCTTATTCAACACAGCATCTCTCCACTCGTCACGGTCCTTCTGTTTTTTTTATTAGTTTATGCACAAACACATACACATACATAAAGTAGTCTGATTGGTGTGTGGTTAACTGGTTAGAGAAATCAATTTATAATCGTGAGGTTGTGAGTTCGATTGTGTTTTGTCCTTGAGTAAGAAAGATACTTTATTTCATGTTTGTCATCTGTAAAGAGTTGCAATTGGTAGGCGTTAGGAAGGGCATCCAGCCGTAGAAAACCTGCCAGACAGTCCTATACGAGTGAGACGACCAATCTTGCCTCAAGTGGGACAATTCCCGTCTAAACCCATGCTAGCATGGTGATGATGAATAGAAAGACCAATGAAAACATTGCTTTGTTGGTCAGATTTAATGAGTTTCACCTGACACAGTAAGCAAAGTGGAGCTGAGTGGCCTAGTGGTAAGGGTGTTGGACTTACAATCATAATCTTGTGGGTTCAATTCCTGGGCCGGGTTGCAAGTTGTGTTCTTGAGCAAAACACTTCATTTCATGTTGCTCCAGTATACTTAGCTGAAAAGGAGTACCAGCAATAGCTGGAGGTTTAACCTTGTGATGGACTGGTGTCCTGTCCAGGGGAGAGTTGTGTATTCTCAGTCGCTTCACGCCATGAAACTGAGATAAACACCGGCCTAATGAGCCTTAACCCTTTAGCATTTAAACCGGCGATATCCCGCCAGAATTCTCTCACATCTTTCTGTTCCAACTGGCCATAACCATAACCAGCTGCTTATACTTATGTTAAAGTATTGTTCTCAAAATAAATAATATCAAAATCTCGTAGATTCGATATTATGTGAGATAAAGTGTTTACTGTGAAAATACAATAGTATATATTGAGTAATGTAAATGTTATGTGAGGTAAAGCCTTTACCATGAAAATACAATAGTATATATAGAGTAATGTAAATGTTATGTGAGATATTATGTGAGGTAAAACCTTTACTGTGAAAATACAATAGTATATATAGAGTAATGTAAATGCTAAAGGGTTAAATGGCTTAAGATAGACTTTAGACCCGACTCAGTAAGCAAATAAAGTCTGGGATCTTAATTGTTTATATATTGTCCAATCTGTGCATTATTTGGGGAAAATTTGACTGCTATTTTTAGCAGCCAGGTGGCAACTGTGAATGGCTGCCTTGCAATGTAATTGAATAAATTTGTTTTTAATATCCACCATCTTGTTTTCATTTCATTTCAGATGAGTTTTTAAGTCAAAGTTCCGAGGATAAGGGCGTGTCTAAACTTCAGCTTCTACACCTATATGTCAATGTAAGTGGGTCTTATTTTCATTTTATATATATATGAACTGTTGGTTGTAATGGGTGGGTGGATACATCGATGTACCAAGATTGTGGTCCCCTGGTAGATGGGGCAAGGAGTTGCCCATATAAGACCTAGCAAGAGGTAATCAGGATTGATCTGAAAACCTGGAACCTGGACCCTAATCTATCCCTGGAACGAACATTCTGGAGAGATGCTACGAAAGAGGCTACCAAAATGTCCAAATGTCCAATTAAACTAAATGATGATGATGATGATAATATATATCTCTCTTACATACATTCCCACATCCTACCAAGTGCTCAGAGTGTCCAGGGGAACCCACATCTTTCTTACATCTTACATATGTCACTGTGTGCAACCAAGTTCTCAGATGCTCCAAGGAGCCCACATCCCTCTTACATATGTTCCCCTACCCTACGAAGTGCTCAGATGGTCCAGGAGGCCCCACATCTCTCTTACATACATTCCCACACCCTACCAAGTACTCAGATGGCCCCACATCTCTCTTACATACGTTCCTATGCTTTACCAAGTACACATACACAACTATCACACTGTAAAGTAGTCGTGTAGGTATCACAATAAAAAGCACCCAGCACACACTATGTGTTTGGTGTTAGGAAGGGCATCCAGCCATAGAAACCAAGCCTTGCGTGAGTGACACAGGTCCTCCGACCAGATCTCTCACAAAGGGACAACCCGTCCTACCCATGCTAGCATGGAAAATGGACATTAAACAATGATGATGATAATGATGATATTGGGTTGGTCAATGCCATCATCATCATCATCATCATCATCACCGTTTTATGTCCGTTCTTCCACGCTAGCATGGGTTAGACGGGTTGTCCTGTTGTGTGCAGTGTCTGGTCGGCTGACCATGCCTTGCTCATACAGGAACTGATCTGGCTTGATTTCTACAGCTGGATGCCCTTCCTAACACCAACCTCATTTACAGTGAGTGCTGGGTGCTTTTTCGTGGCGCCTACACGTCCACTTTACAGTGTGGGCTGGGTGCTTTTTTGCCGTGGCACCTCCACGACCACCTTGCGGTGGGGGGTGGGGGCATATTGTTTATATGCTTCAGCATGTACCCATGGGAGGTTGGGTACTCTGAGTGAAATTTGGCAGATATAAAAATTTGCACAGTCTTAATTACCAATATAAGAAATTTTTTATTTATTCGAACCTGTTTCTTAGGCTATTGGCCCCCGAAGCAACTTGTACCAGAAAATCAAGTCGAAGAGGATCACCGATGCTTCAGAAGCAACAAAAGAGGAGACACAGATGGAAGATTTCCGACTCATGTTTCTTAGTTCTTACGACAAGAATTTGACATCTGTGAATTTCTCTTACGACCAGAATCGGACAGTAAATACCGGGGACACTGTCCCTCCTAACTTGACCACACTTAATGCCATGAGGTTGTTACTCCAAGAACAATCTAAACTAAAAGAAAACTCTGAGAGATATGGTAAGTAAGGCATTAAATGTTCTTGTTGTTGTTGATGTTGTTTGTGTTTGTGATGTTATTGGTGTTGGTGGTGGTGTTGTCTTTGTTGGTGGTGTTGTTGGTGTTGGTGGTGGTGTTGTTTTTGTTGGTGGTGTTGGTGGTGGTGTTGTTTTTGTTGGTGGTGTTGTTATTGGTGATGTTGGTGGTGCTGGTGGTTGTGTTGGTGGTGTTGTTTTTGTTGGTGGTGTTGTTGGTGTTGGTGTTGGTGATGTTGGTGGTGGTGTTTGTGTTGGTGATGTTATTGGTGGTGTTGGTAGCGATGTTGTTGGTGGTGGTGGTGTTGTTGGTGGCGATGTTATTGGTGATGTTGGTGGTGGTGGTGTTGTTGTTGGTGGTGATGTTGGTGGTGTTGTTGGTGGTGATGTTATTGTTGGTGATGGTGTTGTTGGTGGTGGTGTTGTTCTTGGTGTGGTGGTGATGGTGTTGTTGGTGGGGGTGTTGTTCTTGGTGTGGTGGTGATGGTGTTGTTGGTGGGGGTGTTGTTCTTGGTGTGATGGTGATGGTGTTGTTGGTGGGGGTGTTGTTCTTGGTGTGATGGTGATGTTGGTGGTGGTGCTGTTGTTCTTGGTGTGGTGGTGGTGGTGTTGGTGGTGGTGCTGTTAAGCACCCACTGGGCTCTATGTTTAAAAATGTTCCAGCTGTGGCCATCCAGCCTGTCTTCCATCTGTAACCATAGTGTATCTAGGACTACATTATCCAGTGTGACCTGTCTTTGTTGTTGTTTAGCCCTAGGTCAGCTGTACCACCTCAGTACACAGCTGGTACTTGCTTTGATCTGATAATAATAATAATTGTTTCTACATTTGGCACAAGGGCAGCAATTTGAAGGGGTAGAGGAAGTAGATTAATTCAACCCCAGTGTATTACTGGTACTTTATTTCATCGACCTCGTGAGGATGAAAGGTAAAACTAACCTTGGGGGAGTTTGAACTCAGAACGTAAATGGCCATAACTCTGTGCCGTTAAGCATGCTGTCCGACACTCTACCGACTCTACCAATCCACCACCCATGCATACAGTTATAATAATATTGATAATAATTTTTAGTTATTTTGTTTTTCATTGTTCTTCATTGTATTTCATCGTTTCTCATCGTTTTTTTATTGTTTCTCATCGTTTTTTTTTAATTGTTTCTCATCGTTTTTTTTATCGTTTCTCATCGTTTTTTTATTGTTTATCATCGTTTTTTTATTGTTTCTCATCGTTTTTTTTTTATTGTTTCTCATCATTTTTTTTATTGATTCTCATCGTTTTTTTTTTATTGTTTCTCATCGTTTTTTTATTGTTTCTCATCGTTTTTTTATTGTTTCTCATCGTTTTTTTTTTATTGTTTCTCATCGTTTTTTTAATTGTTTCTCATCGTTTTTTTTTATTGTTTCTCATCGTTTTTTTTTATTGTTTCTCATCGTTTTTTTTTATTGTTTCTCATCGTTTTTTTTATTGTTTCTCATCGTTTTTTTTATTGTTTCTCATCGTTTTTTTAATTGTTTCTCATCGTTTTTTTAATCGTTTCTTATCATTTTCTCATCGTTTATTTTATTGTTTCTCATCGTTTTTTAATTGTTTCTCATCATTTTTTTTTATT
>OZ024762.1:15103283-15118283 GCA_964016885.1 Eledone cirrhosa
TGTACCCCTCTCACACATAGCAGCAGTACCTGGTGTACCCTTCACACACATAGCAGCAGCCTCTGGTGTACCCCTCACACACTTAACAACCACAGAAATACCTGGTGTACCCTTCACACACATAGCAGCAGCCTCTGGTGTACCCCTCACACACCTAACAGCCACAGTAACACCTGGTGAATCAGACTCGCAGACAGCAACAACAACAATAGTTACAACAGATGGGCAACAGTTATTATCAAAACTGTCTCCTACCCTCGTGCAACAGGTGATTAGCCAGGAAGTTCAGGTGAAACCAATTGGAACTTACATGAATGTCTCACCTCCATAATGTCACCACCATACATCACACCCCCTCCATAATGTGATTACATACACCGCACCTCTTCCATAATGTCACAACATACACCACACCTCTATAATGTCACACCACACCACCATAATGTTACCACACCACCCCTCCTCCATAATGTCACACCATACCACCTCTCCTCCATAATGTCACACCACACCACCCCTCCATAATGTCACACCACACCACCCCTCCTCCATAATGTCACACCACACCACCCCTCCTCCATGTCACTACATACACCACACAAACTCTCCATGTCATCATATACACCACACAAGCCCTCCATAATGTCACACCACACCACCCCTCCACAATGTCACACCACACCACTCACCCCTCCTCCATGTCACTACATACACCACACAAACTCTCCATGTCATCACATACACCACACAACCCCTCCATAATATCATCACATACACCAAACAACCCCCTCTATAATGACACACCACTTCACCCCCTCCATATCATCATCACACACACCTCGATAATGTGATCGATTCTCTAGAATTGCTAAAAAAAAAACATTTACCTGACCCAGCCTCCCTCCCCCCATGCAAAGCAACTGCACTGTTTAATGCCCCCAATGTTTTGGGCCCTTGTGGCTAATAAAGAAATAATTATTGTTTGAAACTTTGAGTTCTGCTTCTTTCCCATATCGTGCCAAGTGTCAACCTGGCACCTGAGACAAAATTTGACAATGTGTGTGTGTGACAGCTCACACCTGTGTGTGTGTGACAGCTCACACCTATGTGTGTGTGACAGCTCACACCTATGTGTGTGTGACAGCCCACACCTATGTGTGTGTGACAGCCCACACCTATGTGTGTGTGACAGCTCACACCTGTGTGTGTGTGACAGCTCACACCTATGTGTGTGTGACAGCTCACACCTATGTGTGTGTGACAGCCCACACCTGTGTGTGTGACAGCCCACACCTATGTGTGTGTGACAGCTCACACCTATGTGTGTGTGACAGCTCAAACCTGTGTGTGTGTGACAGCTCACACCTATGTGTGTGTGACAGCTCACACCTATGTGTGTGTGACAGCCCACACCTATGTGTGTGTGACAGCTCACACCTGTGTGTGTGTGACAGCTCACACCTATGTGTGTGTGACAGCCCACACCTATGTGTGTGTGTGACAGCTCAAACCTGTGTGTGTGTGACAGCCCACACCTATGTGTGTGTGTGACAGCTCACACCTATGTGTGTGTGACAGCCCACACCTATGTGTGTGTGACAGCTCAAACCTGTGTGTGTGTGACAGCCCACACCTATGTGTGTGTGACAGCCCACACCTATGTGTGTGTGACAGCCCACACCTATGTGTGTGTGTGACAGCTCAAACCTGTGTGTGTGTGTGACAGCCCACACCTATGTGTGTGACAGCCTACACCTATGTGTGTGTGACAGCCCACACCTGGTGTGTGTGTGACAGCCCACACCTGTGTGTGTGACAGCCCACACCTGTGTGTGTGTGTGACAGCCCACACCTATGTGTGTGTGACAGCCCACACCTATGTGTGTGTGACAGCTCACACCTATGTATGTGTGACAGCCCACACCTATGTGTGTGTGTGACTGCCCACACCTATGTGTGTGTGTGACAGCCCACACCTGTGTGTGTGTGACAGCCCACACCTATGTGTGTGTGTGACAGCCCACACCTATGTGTGTGTGTGACAGCCCACACCTGTGTGTGTGTGACAGCCCACACCTATGTGTGTGTGTGACAGCTCACACCTATGTGTGTGTGACAGCTCAGACTTATGTGTGTGTGACAGCTCACACCTATGTGTGTGTGATAGCCTACACCTATGTGTGTGTGACAGCTCACACCTATGTGTGTGTGACAGCCTACACCTATGTGTGTGTGACAACCCACACCTGTGTGTGTGTGACAGCCCACACCTATGTGTGTGTGTGTGACAGCCCACACCTATGTGTGTGTGACAGCTCACACCTATGTGTGTGTGACAGCTCACACCTATGTGTGTGTGACAGCCCACACCTATGTGTGTGTGACAGCTCACACTTATGTTTGTGTGACAGCTCACACCTATGTGTGTGTGACAGCTCACACCTATGTGTGTGTGACAGCCCACACCTATGTGTGTGTGACAGCTCACACCTATGTGTGTGTGACAGCCCACACCTATGTGTGTGTGACAGCCCACACCTATGTGTGTGTGACAGCCCACACCTATGTGTGTGTGACAGCTCACACCTATGTGTGTGTGACAGCTCACACCTACGTGTGTGTGACAGCTCACACCTATGTGTGTGTGACAGCCCACACCTGTGTGTGTGTGACAGCCCACACCTATGTGTGTGTGACAGCTCACACCTATGTGTGTGTGACAGCCCACACCTATGTGTGTGTGACAGCTCACACCTATGTGTGTGTGTGACAGCCCACACCTATGTGTGTGTGTGTGACAGCCCACACCTATGTGTGTGTGACAGCCCACACCTATGTGTGTGTGACAGCTCACACTTATGTGTGTGTGACAGCTCACACCTATGTGTGTGTGACAGCTCACACCTATGTGTGTGTGACAGCCCACACCTATGTGTGTGTGACAGCTCACACCTATGTGTGTGCGTGTGTGTTACAGCTCACACCTATGCAGGTTTAGCTGGCCTCCTCCAAGGTATACCTCGGTGGAGGTGTCTTGGGTAATTTAATGATAGGGACCCCAGTCCTATCATCTCATTTCTACAGCTGAGTAAACTGGAGCAACGTGAAATAAAGTGTCTTGCTCAAGAAAACAACGCATCACCCGGTGCGAGAATTGAACTCGCAACCTTTCGATTGCAAGCCCAATGCTCTAACCACTAAGCCATGTGCCTTCACAAAATTTGACAATACACACATTTTACAATTAATTGTAAGAGGGATCAGATGCTGTTTACTCGAGAGAAGACTACGTTGGTATGGTCACGTGATGCGCATGAAAGACGACAGCTGTATAAAAAAGTGCAGGGCGATCAAAATAGACGGTAGCCACGGAGTAGGCAGACCCAGAAAACCCTGGGACGACTTGATAAATTCCAACCTCACACACTTACACTTCTCCAAGACAATGTCACTGGACCGAGATCTTTGGCGCTACACAGTAATACAGAAGACCCGCCTTGCTTGCTTAAGTGCAAAGCGAAACCTACAGTCAGTAGGCACCTCTTAACCAAAATACACCCCTGTCCCACTACCCCCACCCCATCCACACCACCCCTTTCGATGTTAAGTTATGTTGGTACCACAACATCCAGTCCTAAATAAATGAGGTCGTGTGGGTGTCACGACAAAAAAACACACAGTCCACGCTGTAATGTTGCCGTGTAGGTAACATGGTAAACACCTCCTAGTCCACACTAAACGTGGTTGGTGTTAGGAAGGGCATCCAACCGTAGAAAACCCGCCAGACGTGTAGGTGTCACGACAATAAAACACACAGTCCACGCTGTAATGTGGCCGTGTAGGTAACATGGTAAAAACCTCCCAGTCCACACTAAACGTGGTTGGTGTTAGGAAGGGCATCCAACCGTAGAAAACCCGCCAGACAGTCCTATACGAGCAAGTCAACCAATCTTGCCTCAAGTGGGAAAATTCCCATCCAAACCCATGCTAGCGTGGAAGATGGACGTTAAACAATGACGATGATGTCATTAAAATGATGCTACAAGAGCACAAACAACAGTAAATGTCTTTGCAAAGTCTTTAAATTGATAATGCTGTCCTACTCAGAACATGGAGAGTGCCAGTTAGCACTATCTTCTGTATCTCTTGCAGTACCCTTTATTATCATTCCAAGTACACTGACTATCACTGGTATTGTACAGGCCATAAGATGTCACATTTTCTCAATTTCAATTGATAGATCTTTATATTTACTGAGCTTTCCGTACTCTTTCGAGGAGATGTTATGATCTGATGGAATGCTCATGTCAATTAAGAAACATGTTTTCTCTTTATGGTCCTTCACAATTATATCAGGTTTGTTGGCCTTTTTGATCTGTCAGTATTCACAGGGAATTCCCAGAGGATTATTATATTCTCGCCTCCTGTTACTGCATCTGGGAGATAGTTGTACCATTTTCCCTCCATTTTCAGACCATAAAACCTGCACATTACCCAGTGTATTACCCCACATTACCCCCACTCTATGATACCTCGTTTTATATTCCTGGGCATCTAATATCTTGCAGCCTGAAACCAAGTAGTCTACGGTCTAAATATGATCATCATAGAATCAACACTTTTGGGCAATTAAACACTACACAGTGACCTACTAAACACTACACAATAGCCAGCTAAACACTACACATTGACCTACTAGACACTACACAGTGGCAAGCTAAGCCAGCAAAAACACAACACAGTGACCAGCTAAACACAACACAGTGCCCAGCTAAACACAAATAGTGGCAAGCCAAGCCAGCTAAACACTACACAGTGACCAGCTAAACACTACACAGTGGACAGCTAAACCACTGGCAAGCTATGCCAGCTAAACACAACACAGTGACCACCTAAAGACAACACAGTGACCAGCTAAACACAACACAGTGACCAGCTAAACACTACACAGTGTCCAGCTAAACACTACACAGTGATCAGCTAAACACTACACAGTGGCCAGCTAAATACTACACAGTGACCAGCTAAACACTACACAATGGCCAGCTAAACATTATAAAGTGCACAGCTAAACACAACACAGTGACAAGCTAAGCCAACTAAACACTACACATTGACCAGCTAAACACAACACAGGTCTCAGCTACAGAACAGTTTAGTTTTTAAAATGACAAACACTTCAGATACGTTTTCTTTTTTATTTCATTTTTATTGTCAAAACATCACCATTTTATCCTCAAAAATATTCCACCAATGTTTAGTTGACTTGTTCAGAGACTAAACCCAAAAGTATCCCAATCATATCCTGCCATCCGTAGTTTATAGATCTGCATAGTGGTGTTCCCACCACAGTAAAATCCCCTGTGTTCGTTGCAGGGCATCTTGCAGGCCTGGTCTAAACTGCGCAGCCTTTTGCGGAATGAGTTCAGGTATGAGCTGCAGAAACAGAGGTAGCCCTTGGTGAGCCCAGCGTAAGGTTGTTTCTTGACTGCGCAGAGGTAACAACATCGAGAAATACTCATTTTTCGTGCCTTGTTTTGGGGTAATTTGGTCCGAGAGTAGCTATGCATGATATTGTTCTTCTCATTTAGATCCTCTTCATTGAAACGAAAGCATCCCATATACTGAGCGAATGGCGTCTCCCGATTCTCTACATAAATGAGCGCATGTAGCTGTATGTGCCTCGGTCCCCCGCAATTCTTAGCTTCATTGCTGCACGGAATGTTGCAGCTTGTGGAATTTGATGTTATGTTCATGGAACGGTCTGCCCCCATCAAATTATTAGCGCACCAACATTGCGTCCCCATGTAAAGCCCAGCAAATATTTGAAACCAGGTGTGACAAGAGTACACGCACCGTTCTATGGTCATAAGTTCTGTGTCTATGTAGAGTTTACCATATTTTTTGAGATTCCAATAGCTTTGGAGAAAGCAACCCACATAAACATTACCCTCGGCTACCTGCAAAAACAACAACAACAAAAAACAACAATGATAATAATAATAATAATAATTGTTTCTACTTTTGGCACAAGGCCAGCAATTATCCAGTACATTACTGGTACTTTATTTTATCGACCCCGTAAGGATGAAAGGCAAAGTTAACCTTGGCGGGATTTGAACTCAGACCATAAAGGGCTGTAACTCTTTGCTGCAAAGCATGGCGTCCGACCCTCTACCGATACTGCCAATTCACCGCCCTGATGATGATAATAATAATAATAATAATAATAATAATAGAATTTAAATGAAATGTGTGTGAATGTATATAGATATATGCATGTATATATATATATATATATGAGTTAAAACAATGAAATAAAAATTCAAGTCATTAGGAATATACTTCACTGCTTTACGATCGTTTCTAGGTGATAATAATAAATCGTACGCATATTTCGTTATCGATCTATGTAAGGTTAGTTACAAAATATCAAATAAGGAATATATTTACCTTCGTGTATATCGTCAGCCGTTGTCAAAAGCAATGAAAATTTTATTCAAAATTAATAGTAAATCGACCCAGTTCGTTACTGGTATTCTATCTTAAAAGTAAGGATGAAAGGCAAAGTTTTAACCTCTAACCAACCTCGACGGAATTTGAACTCTAAAACTAAATTAGGATTTCTGATTTGGGCCCAAGGTCAGCAATTGTTTTGTGGTGTGGGGTGGGGTAGGGTGGAGACAGTGCCGGATTTAGAACAAATGAGGCCCTGTGTTAGTTAATTTACTCATAAAAAAAAATTCCTCGTAAAAAATTTGGGGGTGCTGGAAGATGCGCCCCTGCCTCCTCTGGCCAACGGTGCCCTGTGCTTAAGCGCACATAAGAACAATGGTAAATCCGACCATGGGTGGGGAAGAGACAGAGGAGGGAAAATTTGATTATATCGATCCACAGTGCTTGATTCGGTCGGATAATAAATGTCACAAGCATCATTTCATGAACTTTAAAAAAAAAAAATTAAAAAAACGAAAGATTGCGAATAAATTAATAAATATATATAAATATAAATAAATAAATATAAATCTCGCTTTTGTCCTACTTTTGAAAAGGGTGTCACAATTTTGAAGATCTTCACTGAATTCTTATGCTGGGACTCACATTTAGATTTTTCAGCTTCATTATTACAGTCTTTTGGACATCTGATGCCCTTCATGGTTCTCCTCGACGGGAGAGCATTTTTGCCACAGAAGCAAAACTTTGTCACATATATCACTGCATATTTCAAACCGATAACACGACAACGAAACATGCAACTTTTGTTTGACTTGCTCTGCATAGCTACTTTCAGTCCTATTTCTGATTTAAATTTCCGCGGATATTTTATATGGTAGCAGCCCAGACTTCTACCTTCGACATCACCTAAAACCGTTGTTTTATTTTGTTTATTTGGTTCTTTAGTATCAGACCAACCACGACTGAGAATAAATATATTTCCACCGATTATTAATAGAACCATTAGATGTAATTTTATAAATCCACGAGAGAAAATGCGATACATCATCTTCCTTATTTTTTTTTAATTATTTTTTTTATTTGGTTAATAAACTAACCACAATAATATTCGTGTGTACTTTAAATCGTCTTACCAATAAAATGGTTCGTGCTGTACGAGCAGAAATGGCTATTTCAACGCGTCTTCCTCGTTCTCCTCCTGGGTAACATTTTCTATAGTCTGTCCTCTGTTGGTCCGATCAGGCAGCATATGCCCGGGGTTTTGCAGTTCAGAGAGGCAGAGCGAATTAATGAATGGAGGACGGGGTGCCTTACAACCTGTCATTGACCCGTTCCTGTTTTCACCCTTGGTCACTACATATACACGTACATGTACACAAGACACTGATCAGCTAAAGTTTTTCGTACAAAGGGGTGCCCTGCTACATGATGTATATATGTATATATTGATAGATAGAGAGAGAAAGACATGTATACATACATGCATACACAAGACACTTTTAAATTAAATTTTCCATGCAGTATAAATAAATATATACAGACATATATGGCCGCACACAAACACACACACACATATATATATATATACACACACAAACACTTTCATCGAATTGTTTCTTTGGAAACCACACGAGAGTGACATGGCGTCGTGAAATAATTCTTTAGTTTTAACAAAATTATATATCATCGAACGCAGACGTTAAAACTTGTGAGAAAACAAAATCGAGAGAAATTAGAGCGTCGGACACCATGCTTTGCGGCATAGAGTTAAGGCCCTTTACGTTCGGAGTTCAAATCCCACCGAGGTTAAGCTTTGCTTTTCATTCTTACGGAGTCGATAAATAAAGTACCAGTAATGCACTGGTGTAATTGTTGGCCTTGTGCCAAAAGTAGAAACAATTATTATTATACAATATATACAAACAAAGGGTGCCCCCCCCCCCCCCCCAAAAAAAAAATGTATACTCACTTTGGTTACCTGTACAGGCAATATTTATTAGAATGCTGTTGAAGTGTGTACACATTTTTGGTACACCCAGTATACACACATATATATATGTATTTTGAAAATTTATTTTTGTAAGACATTGACACTGGCGTCCCACTTTCCATTTAGGCAACAGTATATATATATATATATATATATATATATATATACATATATATATATATATATATATATATATATATATATATATATAAAGAAAAAAAAAATCGCTCTACATGGCTTGAATACAATAAATGTAATCTGAGTTTTTCGAATATTAATAATTGTTTCTACTTTTGCCACAAGGCCAGCAATTACCCAGTGCATTACTGGTACTTTATTTTATCGACCTCGTAAGGATGAAAGGCAAAGTTAACCTCGGCGGGATTTGAACTCAGAATGGCAAGGGCCGTAACTATGCTGGAAAGCAGGGCCTCCGACCCTCTATCGATACTACCAATCCACCGCCCTTTTTTCCAATATTAATAATAACATTCGGTTCGTTTGCAATTATGCAAACAAGCCTCATTTTTAAAGCCATGCCAGTAGAATGAACCCTTCATTCTTGCTCTTCTGTTGCCATGTAAACACAAGAACAAGAATGAAGGGTTTATTCTACTGACATGGCTTTAAAAATGAGGCTTGTTTGCATAATTGCAAACGAATCGACGGTGGATTGGCAGTATCGGTAGAGAGTCGGACGCCATGCTTTCCAGCATAGTTACGTCCCTTTACGGTCTGAGTTCAAATCCCGCCGAGGTTAACTTTGCCTTTCATCCTCATGGGGTCGATAAAATAACGTACCAGTAATACACTGGGTGATTGCTGGCCTTGTGCCAAAAGTAGAAACAATTATTAATACCGGGGTTAGCTTTGCCTTTCATCCTTACGGGGTCGATAAAATAAAGTACCAGTCATGCACTGGGTAATTGCTGGCCTTGTGCCAAAAGTAGAAACAATTATTAATATTCTAAAAACTCAGATTACATTTATTATATACTAGCAGCTGAGCCCGGTTGCACCCGGGGCCACTTTTTATTAAGTTAATAATTTGAAAAATATTATTGAAAGTTTATTATAAAGAAGCAGTTTCAGGGGGGAAAAAAATAGAAATATGCACTTGGGACTGGACGGCGTACAATGAGAAGTGGAGCGACGTGAAAAGCGTTGTTTTTTAACAGCGAAATAGCAATGTCGATGATATGCAAGTTTGAAAATGCAGATTATGAAGGTTTGTATGATAGTTTACACTTTGATTGCCCTGGTCAGCAAGAGGGGCCTCTATATATTAGACGTTTATTAGAAGAGGGGGAAATTACTAACCCCAGTATTAGAACAGGGGGTTTGCAATGTAAGGGTTTTATTTCTTTTGTTAGAAAACGGTGACCTTTTTCGGTTTGGCATTTCGTCAAATTCTACCGCAGAATCGATTTCATAAAACGGTACTGTATGATCGTTATAGAAGTATTTAAATTTAATATAGAGCAACTGTACATGAAAAATGAAAATGAAACGTACTGTAGAAGGCAACAGTTTATTAACAGCGAAATAACGTTGTCTTTGATATGTTATTTTAAATAAGACAACCGTTTTCGGTTTGGCATTTCGTAAAATGGTACTGCAGAATCGATTTCATAAAACGGTACTGCAGAATCGATTTCATAAAACGGTACTGTATGTTAAGAGCGAAAGAACGTTGTGTTTGATATGTTATGAAAAAATTGATGAGTTTGACCTTGTGCCAAAAGTAGAAACAATTATTAATATTCGAAAAACTCAGATTACATTTATTATATATATATATATATAAGGAAAAAAGATGAAATCGAAAATACAACTGGAGTCTTTTTTTTTTTTAATATATTTATTTGGTTCCTTTACCGGTTTCGCAGTTCTTGTGCTTTTCAAAAGTAGAATTGAGATGGAGGGTTTGTGGTATATATATATATATATATATATATATATATGGAGGGTGGCTCTCTTAGTAGGGTCCTAAAATGGTCTAGCCATTTCCTCTTCCTATCCTCGGGCCCCGTTCCCTGGATCTGACTCGAACACCTTCTCTTCCTCCCTGTGATCTCGTTGATGATCATCCAGCTCTCCTTACATCCAGATCTGTCAACCGCTCTCTCCACACTTCTGATCTTCTCTATCAGTGCCTCCTCTCTGACCTCAGTGTAAGCGGTACAGAGTTCTTCCCTCATCACCTCCACAGTCTCCATCCTCTCCTCCGTAGGATCAGCATAGAATTGGTCCTTGGCAGCTTTCAGGTGTTCTCTGGCTGCACACACTTTTGGGTTTGCAGAGCTGACGTGCTTCCTTTTGTTCTTTTTCCTCGGCACCAGTGTTATATATATATATATATATACCGCTCCAAATAATGACGTATTATATTCGTTTTTTCCCGTTCGTTGCCAGGGAACGTTTCCACGAACCAAAGTATCGTCTTCCTGTCTTCCTCCGGTTGCAACGTTTTTTTAAATATTCACTTCTGCGTTCACAGATTGACTTTGTTAGTTTCAGAAGATCCCGTTAAGGGTGAAAGCAGCGATTCTTTGCTTAAACTTTAATCTGTTATTTTAATATATATATATATATATATATGTTGTATATATAGCACAAAATATCCGTGTGTAGTAAAGAGTGTAGTGTAAGAGGTGATATATTATAAATTTATGTTCATACTCAGAACAAAAAAAAAGCTACCATAGTTTTCAATATATATATATATATATATATATATATATATATATATATATATATATATATATATATATATATATATATGCAAAAGTTTTATTTAAAATTGTTGGGTTACAACAAGTAAATATTTTATAACTGATATAAGGCACTCAACAAGTTTTGGAGTAGATATACGATATTAAACAAATGGAAACTATATTTATAAAACCATATTTATTTCATTATACATATTTCGGGGATACCATATTAAAAATATGGCATGCCTTCTTCAGATAAAATACAATATATAAACAGTTTTATAAATAATTTTGACGTACCATAAATATTGATCAACTTTTATGTAAACCAACTTCTTACATAAAAGTTGATCAATATTTATGGTACGTCAAAATTATTTATAAAACTGTTTATATATTGTATTTTATCTGAAGAAGGCATGCCATATTTTTAATATGGTATCCCCGAAATATGTATAATGAAATAAATATGGTTTTATAAATATAGTTTCCATTTGTTTAATATCGTATATATATATATATATATATATATATATATATATAGTAATAATAATAAAATTGAAGACTAAAATCCAAAGATAAAATACAAAAACAAGAGGACACCCGGGTTCGAACCGGGGACCTCTCGATCTGCACTCGAATGCTGTTCCGTATAACCATGACCAGTCCGAGCTGAAAATCCGCATAAGGTGAAACAATTTTTTCCGGGTATGGTGAACTAACTGTTGTGTTACTACTTATACAATGTTAAATAACTTTGATTCGATTTTATAAAGATTACAATGTATTAAAAGATATCAATATATACATATATATTTATTATAACCCTCTATATATTTTAACGTGCTGTATGGTTAGGAAGTTGTCACCGAGATAACCTGAAGATCGAGACATACCAAAATTCTTTGAATGGATTTGGTGAACAGAGAATAGTTTGGGTCTATCCAGGGCAACAGCCAGGAAACACCAACTCGCACGCGCATATATACTGTCACACACCATACACTCACCCATGCATACAACATAGTTAGACAGTGGTGACCTCCCCTTGCGGAAGGATCCAGCCAGATCAATTGGTGACGGTGGCTTCTAACATGACCTATATCATTACATGCTGTAGCAGCGGTCGCCAACTTTTCAGACCACTTAATTCATAATTTTAAATCCCACAGACCACTACTAATATGAATTCATGGTCAATGGTCGAAACAATACTGAAGCGTACGTGTGTCATATTGTCGAGAGACGATACATGTGTAAAATTGTTAGTTCTTTACTGAGAAACATTTTAAGTGGGGGTTATAAAATATATTTTAACCGAATATTATTTTTGTTTTATTATTAATAATTAATAAAACATAAATAATTAATAAAAATAATTAATAAAACATAAAAATTGCAAATAATATCCACATTTATCTGCGGAACACCGACATTTTCTCTCGGACCACAAGCGGTCCGCGGAAAATCTGTTGGCGACACCACTGTGATGGAGGATTCTGCCCCCTACAACTCGCCCAAGAAAAAGTAAGTCAAGATGATGGAGAGTTGCTTCACCGTTTTCATGATAAGAAGTCACGTTTACTTCTAGCTATGATAGGGCGAGACAAACAAACTTTGTTGTTATATCAACATGTGGCCTATAAAGATAAGTCTTGCCGTGAAAGAGGCAGAGGAAAAGACAGACTAAAATAACAAACAACTGTAATACACCATGTGTTTTATTATACAAAGCATATAAATAAATTTACAGTAGAATAACATAACAAATATGTTTTAAATATATACATAAATAACATTACAAATGCTTAGATAACATTATAAATTGCTCGCGATTCTTTCAGAAGGATATTTTCTTTTAATGTTGCAATATTAAAGAAAATGTAAAGGAAGGGGTGAACAACCGAGCCAACACCAGAGCAAAAGACAGCAGCGTCGCGAGGAGTACCGGGAGGGTGGTCCGAAAGTATTGTCACCCCTTCATATTGTTTGGTTTTCATCCTTACGGGGTCGATAAAATAAAGTACCAGTAATACACTGGAATAATTGCTGGCCTTGTGCCAAAAGTAGAAACAATTATTTTTCGTTTTAATAATATAATATATAATATAATTTTGTTAACTTTGCCTTTCATCCTTACGGGGTCGATAAAATAAAGTACCAGTAATGTACTGGGTAATTGCTGGCCTTGTGCCAATAGTAGAAACAATTAATTATAATATATAATAATTTTTATCGTTTAAGCCAACATTCGTCAACGAACTAAGCAATAACGATAAGACGTGGTAGGGGGAGACAAGACTTTCGGACCACCCTGTACAGTGAAATTCCGTTATAACGAAATTCACGGGGTATAAAAACATATTTCATCTGTACACACACACGAAACGGCCGGAGCTCAGCCGTCGGGATCCTGACACTTTTCCTATTACCCACTCTACTAACCAGTATCGAGTACTTTGGTGTGTTATGGTCCACCTGGTTACTTACCACACTTCCCTCGTTATATATATGTGTGTGTGTGTGTACATATGAAATATAGGATTAAATGTATGAGCAACTTTAGAGAAATTATTGTTTACTAAGACAAATGTAGGGTCAGAAACCAGAACCTTGTGATTGAAAAGCGAACTTCTTGTCAGAAAATGACTGAGAGAGGAAATATATCGTGTGTATGTTTGTTGGGTATAAATTGTAAAGATTTACAGACATGCACACACACATACATATAACACACACACACACACAATATATATATATATATATATGTGTGTGTGTGTGTGTGTGTATTAATACAGTTGTTTGTTATTTTTGTCTGTCTTTTCCTCCTGGCATAAAGTGTAACGTGAAATAAAGTGTCGTGCTGAAGGACATAACGCATCGCCGGGCCCGGGAATCAAACTAGCAAATTCATGATTATGAATATGAACCCAACTCTCTAATCCAGCGTTTCTCAACTAGTGTTCCCTGAAACCCTAGGGTTCCACAAGAAATCCCTAGGGATTCTGCAATAGACAGTGATAAATAAGTTAATACGTTTTGGAGTAATCTTTGTATAATTTTATATTCGTAAAACACATACGACATATTGTTGGAAAATGCTTGGTTATTACAATAAAGGCTTCAACCTCTTATATTAAGGGATAGATATTAATAATAGTATATAATCATTTTTATTTAGGGGTTCGCTGAGACATGAAAACTATGTGAAGGGTTCTACAAGGGCAAAAAGGTTAAGAAACGCTGCTCTAACCACTAAGTTACGTATCTTCAATGCTATACTCGTCACAGACATGCCAACCTTTAAAAACCGAAATGGGGGGGGGGGGGGGTACCATGAAAGAAAGTGTCCCAAAACGGGGGAAAATGAGGCAAAGTGGGGGAGATTTTACATAATGGAAGCTATACCAATTTTCACAAGAGAAGCATCTCTAACTCACCCCAAAGTGGGTGGGAGATCTCCCCGTCGGACGGGGAGAGTTGACAGGTCAGCCGTCATTATTGAGGGAAGTGGATTGGCGGCAGAATCGGTAGAGCGTCAGACAACATGCTTTATGGCATATAGTTATAGCCCTTTACGTCGAGGTTAGCTTTGCCTTTCGTCCTTACTGGAATCGTGAAAATAAAGTACCTAAATCAGAAACCATTATCGATGACATTGGTCCAATAGCAACAAGAAAAAATAAAAAAAGAATGAGACCCCTTTTAAGGGATTTGCCACTGGTCTAGTAATATAAAAAGAGAGAGAAAAAAAATGAGATCTCCTTTGAAGGGATCTGTCGCCCGAAAGGTGGAATTGAACCACTCTGACGTCAGTCAGCTACAGGTTTGAAGCCT
>OZ024762.1:15123283-15125783 GCA_964016885.1 Eledone cirrhosa
AGTCTTGGGTTTCCATTGAAGGTCACCCTCAACACTCGCGGGGAGATAGGCATTATTTCCCTCACCAACAGATTGGTTTTTGCACTGAACACAAAACCCACTCCTCCTACTGCAGCATTTGTTGTGTTCTTCACTGCCGATGTAGTGATGAGCTGGCTCTTCCTCCCGATCATCACACTCCTCACGGGCTCATCGTGTAGAATCCTGTGTTCTTGGATCGCAAGTATCTGTATACCACTCTCCTCAAACAGATGTCCCAACTCCTCTCTCTTCTCCAACGTTCGAATAGTCCTCACATTCAAAGTGCCCATTTTGATAGCTCTTCTGCAGGACAAAACTGCATTCTTTATATTTGTCTCAGAGACAGCTGATCCATCATCCACTGGCCCTCTCTGTGGCTCTAAGCCAGCAGAGTCATAACGACCAGGCTGCTCCTTGACAGTGTAATTAGGGGCTCTAACCCTAGTGCTGTTAGATCGACTCTCCATATTTCTTTTCAATGGCTGACAATACCTTACCGGCGCCACTCGAATAAGGTAGTTATTTAACCCATAAATGGAGCCCTATCAGGTACTACCACCCCGGGCCAGGGCAGACCTGGGAGTCATGACAACTAAGGGGTAACTCCACATTCCCCACATCTCCTGAACTCCCGAACTGGAGCCTTGCCACTGGATGTAGTTTAATGTCATACCCAGGACATTGGCTCCCTACCTTTTTATCATCGTAGTGGACTATTGTATGCGCCTTGCACTGGAGAAACACCAGGACACTGGCTTTACTGTAGCGCCGGCTCAGAGCAGGAGAGTTGGGGCGAAAAAGGTATCGGATGCTGAATTTGCCGACGACATAGTTTTGGTGACAAATACAGTGAAGGAGGCAGAGGATTTGATGCGGGAGGTTGAGACTGTGTCGATGAGTGTGGGGCTGAGAATGAATGAGACTAAAACAAAATATCTGGTAGAGAATGTTGAGAAGCCAGAGGGGATCACTAATGTAGGCGGGAAGCCGCTGGAATTGGTTGAGGACTTCCTGTATTTGGGAGCAAAGATTGGGAATACGGAAGATGATGTGGTTGAGAGGAAGAGCAAGGCCTGGGCGGCGTGTCACAGCTTGAGATCGGTGTGGAAGTCGGACCTTCGTGGAGACCTGAAAATCCGCCTCTTCATTGCTGTAGTGGAGTCTGTGCTGCTGTATGGGTCTGAGACTTGGACACTGACCAAGAGACTCACTCAGATGGTGGATGGGTGCTACACGAGAATGCTGAGGATGGCTCTGAACATTAATCAGTATACACTGAGGATGAAAAACTCAGAGCTGTATGGGAGCATCCCAAAAGTCAGCTCAAAAGTGACACAGAGGAGACTGAGGTTGGCTGGACATGCTCACCGACATCCAGAGTTGACATTGCACTCAGTGCTCCTTTGGGAGCCCCTACATGGACACACTGGAAGAGGAAGACCAAGGTTAACATATGTTGATGCCCTAAGGACAGACACTGGTCTGTTGGAGATGCAGGATATGGCAGCGATAATGAGGGACAGAGACCGCTGGAGAGAACTCGTCCATGGATTTCGGGAATTTTACCCGCCTTAGATAGATAGATAGATATATACATATGTCAATACCTAATAAATTCCTTTATAAAAGCACTTTCATTTTATATTCATTTTTTCTATATATATCATCATCATCAACGTTTAACGTCCGTGTTCCACGCTTGCATGGGTTTGGACGGGGGTATTCCCACTTGAGGCAAGAGTGATTGTCTTGCTCGCATAGGACTGTCTGGAAGGTCTTCTACAGTTGGATGCCCTTCCTAACACCAACCACATTTACAGTGTGGGTCTGGGAGGTTTTTACCGTGTTACCTACACGGCCACATTACAGCGTGGACTGTGTGTGTGTTTTTTTGTCGTGACACCTACACGACCTCATTTGTTTCGGCCTGGATGGCGCGGCACCAACATAACTTTACATAGAACGGGGTGGTGTGGATGGGGTGGGGGTGGGGGTGGTGGGACGGGGTGTATTTTGTTAGAGATGCCTACTGGCTGTAGTAGGTTTTACTATGTATTTAGGTAAGGCGGGTCTTCTCTGTTACTGAGTACCGCCAAAGGTCATTGACATTGTCTTGGAGAGGTGTAAGTGTGTGAGGTCGGAGTTTATCAGCTCGTCCCAGGTTTTTCTAGGTCTGCCTATTCCGTGGCTACCGTCTATCTTTATTGCCCTGCACTTTGTTATACAGCTATCGACTTTCATGCGCATCATGTGTCCATACCAACGTAGCCTTCTCTCGAGTAAACATATCTGATCCCTCTTATTTCTAATTGTTTCCTTAGTTCGTTTATGCTTTGCCGTTCACGTATATTACTGTTACACATCAAGCGGAGCATGCAAGCTTCGTTCCTCTCTAGTCTGCGTATATCCTCTGCACACAATGCCCAGGTCTCACTGCCATGCAGCATTGCTGTTCGTATGCAGGCATCATACAACCTGC
>OZ024762.1:15130783-15325783 GCA_964016885.1 Eledone cirrhosa
CCTGACGGTCTTACCCTGCGCCCCTGGTCGAGAGGCAGGTGCCTTGTCTGGGACGTCACTGTTAGTGACTCTTTTGATCTTTCCCACATCCTCGATGCTGCGGTTAGGACGAGAGCCACAGCTTCTGCAGCCGAGCAGAGTAAGACCTTCAAATACTCTGATCTGTTGGCCAGCTATATTTTTCAGCCTGTGGCTTTCGAGACATTTGGGGAAGTCGGGCCGCTGACTGCGAGGTTCCTTTCCTCACTGGCGGCTCGCCTAATAGAGCTGACTGGCGAATCTTGCGAGGGTGCTTGGCTGTTTCAGCGCATCAACCTCGCCATCACCCGAGGCAACGCTGCCAGTGTGCTGGCTTGCCTCATAAATCATTAGAGAGGTTGCCCAGTACTCCTCGTTGCTGTCTTTTGCTCTGGTGTTGGCTCCGTTGTTCACCCCTTCCTTTACATTTTCTTTAATATTGTAACATTAAAAAAATATATCTTTCATTGTATCATCCTTTATAGTGTTACCGAAGCATTTAAAACATATTTGTTATGTTATTCTACTGTAAATTTATTTATATGCTCTATTTAACCTTGTATCTCATTTGTACATACTTGCTGAATATTTAAATAATTATATCCTAGAAATAAATTATTATTAAAATAATGATAAAATATATATATATATATACATATATATATATATATATATATATATATATATATATATATATATATATATTTAAAGGTTAAACAAGGTGCAATGAATAAATCAAAGAATTAGTTAGCTCAGTACCTCTGTAATATGTATAATAAAATATACTTGATCACAAGAAGTTCTATTTTTGTTAATATTTTGAATTAATATATATGTATATGTATATATATATGTATATATATATATATTTATTAAAATATCAAATTAAAGTTTAAGCAAAGAATCGTTGCTTTCACCCTTAACGGAATCTTCAGAAGATCCCGTTAAGGGTGAAAGCAGCGATTCTTTGCTTAAACTTTAATCTGTTATTTTAATAAATATTTGCTCTACGGTTCTTATATATTTGATATATATTTATCCTTATCGAGCCCTCTTTGGATTTTAGTCTCCAAATTTATTATTATTATTATATATATATATATATATATATATATATATATATATATATATATATGTATATATGTATATATATATATATATATATATATATATATATATATATATATAACCAACCATCTTGCCGGTTTGTTTTGCCCGTAAAATCTATCCACCGCTTCCTTGAGGCATTTTAACCACATGCCCATTGTATCGGAGCTGTGATCTCTCAATTCGGAGTAGTAAAAGCTCTACTTGGAACAGATCTCTGAGCTACGAACTCTATAGAATAAGGTTACTCCAAAGACACTTCGGAGGAACTTCATTCCGTCCGTTTGTACTCGCGATCGCGAACGTATTCTGATAACCTACTACCAATATTCCATCTAAAATTTATAACAAGCAGTGTAAGGGAATTTATTAAACATGGGATAACTTTCTAACGAACACCGGTTGATAATTGTAATGGCGGAGAACACACTGAGAATGTCAAATATCTGTGATGTAATTAATTTATAATTAAAAATGTTTGTCAACAAGGTACAGTACAGTACGGCAGTTTATTATTTTTAAATAACGCCATTGTTATATTTGTCTATATTGAAATCGTTTGATAACATTTTAAGTGAGGTTTAAACGAATTGATTCTATGTTGATAATTAGCGATAGCTTGTCTAAGAAGAATACATACCAATATATATATATATATTCATACGAATGAAACAGTTCTAGTCCTGTAGAAGTTATATATATATATATATATATATATATATATATATATATATATATATATATATATATACAGAGAGAGAGAGAGTGATCCATTTAATATATATTATATATTTATGTATAATTCATAAGGTAAATATTTATTATTACACCATCTCCGAGATGGGGTGTTATAGAGTTATCCGAAAGTAATAATAATTGTTTCTACTTTCTGGCACAAGGCCAGCACATTACTGGTACTTTATTTTAACAACCCCGTAAGGATGAAAGGCAAAGTTAGCCTTTGCGGGATTTGAACTCAGAATGGCAAGGGCCGTAACTCTATGCGTCAAAGCATGGCTTCCCACCCTCTACCGATATGCCAATCCACCGGGGTAGTTAGATGATAACATTCATGAACTGGGTTGTCCACGCTTGGGGATCCAGCCGGATCAGTTGGAGATGGTTGCTTCTGACACCCCACTGGAAGGAGTCTTTGAGGACTCTGCCCCCACGACCCTCTCAGGAATAAGTGGGCGAAGAAGATTCTGTATTTACATTTGGCATTACTGTATACTGCCAGTAATATGTACACTAATATATATACTATAATTAGTAAAACAAATATCCATGTCGGCCAGCTATATTTTTCAGCCTGTGGCTTTCGAGACGTTTGGGGGAGTCGGGCCGCTGACTGCGGGGTTCCTCTCTTCACTGGCGGCTTGCCTAATAGAGGTAACTGGCGAATCTCGCGAGGGCGCTTGGCTGTTTCAGCGCATCAGCCTCGCCATCACCCGAGGCAACGCTGCGAGTGTGCTGGCTTGCCTCAAAAATCATTAGAGAGGTTGCTCTGGTGTTCACCCCTTCCTTTTACATTTTCTTTAATATTGTAACATTAAAAGAATATTTCTTTCTGAATGAATCGCGAGCTATTTATAATGTTATCTAAGCATTTGTAATGTTATTTATGTATATATTTAAAACATATTTGTTATGTTACTCTACTGTAAATTTATTTATATGCTGTTTATATTTTCATTCTGAAAAAATTGCAAACGATTTGTAATGTAATTGTTTCATTATATTTCTTTTTACACAACTGTGAATAAAATATATAGTGTATAGTGAAACAAAAAAATTATTTTCTGTAGTCCCCTCACCTGTCTGGGAGACAGGTGTTATAACTTTTTTAAAATTACCATTTTTATTAAAGTGAGTCAAGCAATAGTATGGATTTTTTCTGTTCTTATTTGTCTATTCTTTTTATTTTTTGTGTGTTTGCAGATTAATATGTTAATGAAGGCAATATCGGATGATGATACACCGATACCTGGATATCTATACGATGAAATTAACAGTATCCTTTAATATGAACACCTGTCGTTGTTACTGTTTTAATATAAAACTCTCTCTGTTATTAACATCTATTTTCAATGCTTGCATGGGTTAGACCAGGGGTGTGCAACATATTCCATTGGCGGGCCACTTTTGAACATTGGAACAACTATTGGGGCCATTAATATTTATTAAGCACTATTCCAAAGATTCACCACAACTTCTTTCCATAACTTGGAACTGGGAAATTATAACACACATAACCCTATCAGTGAAGCCCTTTAGTATAGGTCAACTGGGAAATTATAACACACATAACCCTATCAGTGAAGCCCTTTAGTATAGGTCAACTAACAGAAAATTGTATTACGGTTATGAAAAAAATTCTAAATAAGCCTACAAAGTAAAAATTAAAAACGGTCATCATGGGCCACGCTGACTGGTCTAGCGGGCTTGATTGTGGCCTGCAGGCTGCCTGTTGCATGCCCCTGGATTAGATGATGATGTTGACAGTTGGCTGTCATCATCATCATTGTTTAACGTCCATTTTCCACGCTAGCATGGGTTAGACGGGTTGTCCCATTTGAGGCAAGTTGGGTCAGGTCACCGTGTCTTGCTCATATAGGACTGTTTCTGGCTAGATTGCTACAGATGGATGCCCTTCCTAATGCCAACCCCATTTACAGTAAGTACTGGGTGCTTTTTGTTGTGTCACCAACATGACCACTTTACAGTGTGGGCTGGGTGCTTTTTGTCGTGATACCTACATGACCACTTTACAATGAGTACTGGGTGCTTTTTGTCATAACTCCTACATAACCACTTTACAATGTGGGTTGGGTGCTTTTTGTCGTGATACCTACACAACCACTTTACAGTATGGGCTGGGTGCTTTTTTTGTCATGACTCCTACATAAAATATATTGTCTAAATCCTTAACAATGTTCATAGAAATTACTTATGAATCTACGGCTTATTCTAGAAGACTGCTAGAGTTCTTGGTTAGTCAACTGGAGAAGAAATCATGCCATGTTAAATTAAAGGTAATTATTATTGTAAACCTTTCTAGCATACCTGTACCGTCTTTATTGTCCTCTTAATGTAAGCCCTGTGTGGCTAATAAAGACACCACTATTATTATTAAAACAATATTGTCTCTGATAAAGGATGTAGTGTCTTGGCAGCTAACAACTGATGCAGGTGGTTTGTTCCATGCTTCAGCAACTCTGAGCGTGAAAAAATGTTTCTGAAAGTCTTGGGAGCTGTACTCTTTTCTGACTTTGTAGGCATATGCCCATGGGTGTTAATGATAATGGTGGTGGTGATAATGATGATGATGATGATGATGATGACGAGAATGTTGTTTTTGTTAGTGATGTATTTAATTTCTACATTTTTTAGGTACTGAAACTAATGACAAACCTCGTTGAAAAGGGCCACCCTCGTTTCAGACAGGAATTACGTCGGCAAGCAAATGGAATCAGGGAAGCCACCAGTATGTATAATAATTGTTTCTGATTTAGGCACAAGGCCAACAATTTTGGGGAGAAGGGAGTCAAATTAAATCAACCCCAGTGCATTACTGGTACTTTATTTTACTGACCTCAGTATTATTATTTTCCAGAGTTCAGTGGACCTCCAGATCCTCTCCATGGCACAGTGCCATATCTAGTTGTGAGACAGATGGCTCAGGTAAGTACTTACAGGTGGTTGGGGTGGAGTGATGGTATAGGTGGTGGTGGTGGTAGGGGTGGAGTGGTGGTGATGGTAGTAAAATTGTTTGTGGTGGTGGTGGTGGTAAGGGTGATTGTGGTTGTGGCGGTGGTGGTGGTTGTGTGAATATGTTTGGGCCAGTAATGATGATGGTGATGATAATTATATTCATTTGATAGCGACGATGATGATGTTTATGATGATGATGATGCTGATAATGATGAGGTTGGCAGGTGGTGGTGAATGTGTTTGAAACAAATCATAATAGAATTATCCCAAATAGAATGTTCTAGATGTCTTTATTAATAATCTATTTGCAGAGTCTCTCCGAAGTTCTCTTTGATGCTGAGTACAACATGGATGTGGAATCAAAAACCCAAATTGCTCAACCTTCTACAAGTAAGATTTCACGAGCTTTGACCCTTTAACATTTACATTACTCTATATATACTATTGTATGTTCACAGTAAAGGCTTTACCTCACATAATATCTCACATTACTCTATATATACTATTGTATTTTCGCAGTAAAGGCTTTACCTCACATAATATCTCACATAACATTTACATTACTCTATATATACTATTGTATCTTCACAGTAAAGGCTTTATCTCACATAATATCTCACATAACATTTACATTACTCTATATATACTATTGTATTTTCACAGTAAAGGTTTTACCTCACATAATATCTCACATAACATTTACATTACTCTATATATACTATTGTATTTTCACAGTAAAGGCTTTATCTCACATAACATTTACATTACTCTATATATACTATTGTATTTTCACAGTAAAGTCTTTACCTCACATAATATCTACATTACTCTATATATACTATTGTATTTTCACAGTAAAGGCTTTATCTCACATAACATTTACATTACTCTATATATACTATTGTATTTTCATGGTAAAGGCTTTACCTCACATAATATCTCACATAACATTCACATTACTCTATATATACTATTGTATTTTCACAGTAAAGGCTTCATCTCACATAACATTTACATTACTCTATATATACTATTGTATTTTCATGGTAAAGGCTTTACCTCACATAATATCTCACATAACATTTACACTACTCTATATATACTATTGTATTTTCACAGTAAAGGCTTTACCTCACATAATATCTCACATAACATTTATATTACTCTATATTTAATACTAGGTGGTGAATTGGCAGAGTTGTTAGAACATTGGATAGAATGCTTTATTGTATTCATTCCAGCTTTCTGCTCTCTGAGTTCAAATCCCACCAAGGTCAACTTTACCTTCCATCGTTTCGAGGTCGATAAAAAAAGTACCAGTCTAGTACTGGGGTCGATTCTTCCTCTATATCTCTTTCTCCTCTCTCTCACTTTCTGTCTTTCTCTGGAAAAAATCTGCTGTACTCGGGCCTGGAGAGGAGATGAGCTCCGCCAGGTTTAAAATGCCCCCCAAAATGCTGTATGTCAACACAGCGCCCCTACGACTCTACCAAGAGTTACAGGACCATACATACATACTTACATACATATATCATTTCATTTTTTTCATTTCATTTTTTACGTCCACTTTTCCCTGCTTGCAAGGGTGGGACGGGAACTGATTCTGGCTTGATTTCTACAGCTGGATGCCCTTCCTAACACCAACCTCATTTACAGTGAGTGGTGGGTGCTTTTTTGCCGTGGCACTCCACGACCACTTTGCAGTGGAATGATAGGGACTGGGGTCCCTATCATCTCATTTCTACAGCTGAGTAAACTGGAGCAATGTGAAATAAAGTGTCTTGCTCAAGGAAACAACACATCACCCGGTCTGAGAATTGAACTTGCAACCTTTCGATTGCAAGGCCAATGCTCTAACCACTAAGCCATGTGCCTCCATATAAATCTAAAATAGATATAACTACCCCTATCTTGCTCGGAACATTGACCTCCTGGAAACTGTTCAGAGACGTGCAACCAAGCGCATACCCTCCATCAGACACCTACCATACTCTGAACGCCTTGCTTCCCTGGGCATGGATTCATTGAAGCTCCGACGTCTGGCAGTGGACTTGGTGAATACCCACAAAGTTTTTAACCATCTCGCCAACTGCAACCCTGAGCGCCTCTTTGATCTCCATGTATCTAACACACGTGGACATGCCTACAAGATAAGAAAACAGCACAGCTCCCATGACTTTCGCAGACATTTTTTCACGCTCAGAGTTGCTGAAACATGGAACAAACTGCCTGCGTCAATTGTTAGCTGCCGAGACACTGCATCCTTTAAGACACTCATGCTTCCCGAAATACGCCAAAACTACACCTGATGTGCCCCTTCCATACACATGCACACATGTGTGCACTGTTCATTTTACTGATGTTTGTGCATTGCCCTATGTACTGTACATGCACTTTTTTGATGGGTTGTGGTGCACCTGGGCACTGTGCACAATATTTCATTATTGTTATTGTTATTATATCATGACTCATACACTGTTTATTTTCCTGACATTTGTACATTATTCTATGTACTATACATGCACCTTTGATGAGTTGTAGTGCACCTGAGCACTGTACACAATAATTTCATTATTATTATAGTTTATAAGCCTTTTTGTGAAAACATAAACAAGTGTGAAACCATTCTGTTGTTCCCGTTGTACATAAGAGATTGCACCATGAAAGTAATATAAATCTGTTGTTTTACAGTTTCAACTGGAATGGGAAATATCCAGGGTAAAGGAAAAATGCAAGGTTTTGGTAATTCCCCTCTGCACCAGCCAAGTAAGTTCCCATGTTCCCCCCATCAGATGGAGGTAACAACCCTCCATTAACAACAGAAACTTCTAGATGTTTTACAGTTTCGCTTCTTTCCTCTTTTCTTTTCTTTTTTCTCTTCTTATGCTTATTCTGCCTCCCCAATTCTGTCTCTCTATCTATATCTCCCTAATCTCTCACTCGTTCCCTCTCCCCCATTCTCTCTATCTCCCTTTTTTGTCTCTGTCTCTCTTTCTGTTGGACTTTTTATCTCTCTGACAGTCTCCCTCTCTCTCTATCTCTCTCTCCTTCTCTCTCTCTCTCTCTCTCCCCTTCTCTCTCTCTCTCTCTCTCTCTCTCTCTCTGTCCCTCCTTCTCTCTCTCTCTCTCTCTCTGCCTTCAATATTTGAAATTTAATTTTTTTTCTTTTCTTACTTGTCTCACTCTATTTGATTACCAACTGTAAGGAGTATTCAATACTTCCTTCAGTCTGCCATGGCTTACCAGCTCTATACGGACGTTTAAGTTGAATAGATAAATAACAGTCAACCTTTAATGTTAGATCTATGTAAATATGAACATTGACACAACCAGATACACACACACCTCATCCCTCTATAGACACTCACACACACACACGTCATCCCTCTATGAACACACACATATCCAGACCCATCCACACACATATACACACACACACAGTTCATCCCTCTATAGACACACACATATACATGCTCACACACACACACCTCATCCCTCTATAGACACACACACATGCCTATGAACACACACATATCCACACTCACACACATATACACACTCACACACACACATATACACACTCACACACACACCTCATCCCTCTATAGACACACACATATCCACACACACATATACACGCTCACACACACATGCCTCATCCCTCTATGAACACACACATATCAACACTCACACACACACACACACACCTCTCTATTTAATAAGCAACCTTTTAACCTTAGTCTCTTATTACTCTCACTCAATTCAACAAACATTGTTTTATCTCAATAATCAATAACTTTCCCCTTCTTATGTTTATCTATGTTTGATCACTTCAACAGAAAGTACCGGTCAAATACTAAGGAACAGTATTGGTAATTTCTTCGATAAATTCACCGATTCTACACAGATCAATCAGGTTTTCATCCCAGAACTCGACAAACAATCAAATAATTTTGCTCCAGTTCAACTGAATCAGGAGATAGCTGATGAGTCTATATCTGACAGTTACACAATGCCATCACATCCAGGTAAGAGAATTTATATATGTCATGACAAAAACACCTAGTCCACTCTGTAAAGTGACCGTGTAGGTATCACAACAAAAGCACACAGTCCACACTGTAAAGTGGTCATGTAGGTGTCACGACAAAAAGTACCCAGTCCACACTGTAAAGTGGTCATGTAGGTGTCACGACAAAAAACACCCAGTCCACATTGTAAAGTGGTCATGTAGGTGTCACAACAAAAAGCACCTAGCCCACATTGTAAAGTGGTTGTGTAGGTGTCACGACAAAAAGCACCCAGCCCACACTGTAAAGTGGTCATGTAGGTGTCACGACAAAAAGCACCCAGTCCACATTGTAAAGTGGTCATGTAGGTGTCACAACAAAAAGCACCTAGCCCACATTGTAAAGTGGTCATGTAGGTGTCACGACAAAAAGCACCCAACCCACACTGTAAAGTGGTCATGTAGGTGTCACGACAAAAAGCACCCAGTCCACATTCTAAAGTGGTCATGTAGGTGTCACAACAAAAAGCACCCAGCCCACACTGTAAAGTGGTTATGTAAGTGTCACGACAAAAAGTATCCAACCCACACTGTAAAGTGGTCATGCAGATGTCACGACAAAAAGCACCCTGTCCACACTGTAAAGTGGTCATGTAGGTGTCATGACAAAAAGCACCCAATCCACACTCTAAAGTGGTCATATAGGTTCATGACAAAAAACACCCAGTCCATACTGTAAAGTGGTCGTGTAGGTGTCACGACAAAAAGCATCCAAACCACACTGTAAAGTGGTCACCACGACCACCACTTTACAGAGTGGACTGGGTGCTTTTTATCACATCACCACCACTACCACTTTACAGGGTGGACTGGGTGCTTTTTATCACATCACCACCACTACCACTTTACAGGGTGGAGTGGGTGCTTTTTATCACATCACTACCAATACCACTTTACAGGGTGGACTGGGTGCTTTTTATCACATCACTACCACTTTACAGGGTGGACTGGGTGCTTTTTATCACGTCACTACCACTACCACTTTACAGGGTGGACTAGGTGAAAATAAAAAAGTTATTTCATAATTCATTCGTATTTCATAATTCATGTGTATTATTCTATGTACTATATTGACGAGTTGTAGTGCACCTGAGCACTTTACACAATAATTTCATTATTATTATTATAAAACAATCAATACCCTTTTTTTTTTTTGTTTTTTTTTCTCCACAGTTAAAACGTTGGTACCCCACCATGTACCTGGTCGTGCAGGAGGGGGGTGGGATGATGGGGATGAAAATGATATACCATATGGTGAGGACGTAAAGAGTGGGACCTTCAAATCAACATCATCATCATCACACACATCAAGTAAAGAAACAAAAGTCAGTACGGAAATCTTAAATAGCCGGTTAGTTCTTTGTATGAATTCTCTTTCTGTCCTTAACCCTTTACCATTTACATTACTCTATATATACTATTTTGTTTTCACAGTAAAGGCTTTACCTCACATATTTCACATAACATTTACATTACTCTATATATACTATTGTATTTTCACAGTAAAGGCTTTACCTCACATAACATTTACATTACTCTATATATACTATTGTATTTTCACAGTAAAGGTTTTACCTCACATAATATCTCACATAACATTTACATTACTCTATATATACTATTGTATTTTCACAGTAAAGGTTTTACCTCACATAATATCTCACATAACATTTACATTACTCTATATATACTATAGTATTTTCATGGTAAAGGCTTTACCTCACATAATATCTACATTACTCTATATATATACTATTGTATTTTCACAGTAAAGGCTTTACCTCACATAATATCTCACATAACATTTACATTACTCTATATATAGTATTGTATTTTCATGGTAAAGGGTTTATCTCACATAATATTGAATCTATGAGATTTTGATATCATTTACTTTGAGAAAAAAATATGTTAACATAAGTATGAGCAGCCAGCTACGGGTGATTTGATGAGAAAGAGGTGAGAGAATTCTGGCTAGGTACAGCTGGTTTAAATGCTAAAGGGTTAAGGGTCTTCTCCCTATTTTATAAACTATGTTATAGCATCACCATGCCTGAGAACACCACTCTTTATATCAACTTTATCCCCTCAGCGCTTCGTAAAAGTCCGAGAGATTGACTACATATATTATTATTATTATTATCATTGAGGGCAGTTGGTTGGCAGTATCGGTAGAGTGTCAGACACCATGCTTTGTAGCATAAAGTTATGGCCCTTTATGTTCAAATCAGTCCAAATCCTGCCGAGGTTGGCTTTGCCTTTCATCCTTGCAGTGTCAATAAAATAAAGTACCAGTCACACACTGGGGTCGATTTAATTGACTTTCCCACCCCCACACCCCAAATTGTTGGCCTTGTACCTAAAGTAGAAACCATTATTATTTTGGTAGAGTGTCAGACGCTATGCTTTGTGGCATAGAGTTATTGCCCTTTATGTTCTGAATTCAAATCCCACCAAGGTTAGCTTTGCCTTTCATCGATACGGAGTCGATAAAATAAAGCACCAGTAATGCACTGGGGGTCGATTTAATCGACTTTCCTCTCCCCTCTAAATTACCTAAAAGTAAAAATCATTTTTATTATTATTAGGCGAGACTCTGAAGAGTACAGCCTGCCAGATTGGAGCAGTGAAGACCAGCTTGTGTGTGAGATGATAGAAAACACAAGACCTCTGCCGACAAGATCAGATCTGGAGACATTTGTGAACAAATGCAGTTCTCTAAACTGTGAGAAAGTTATAGATTTATTAAGTCAACACTTACAAACAGATGCACAGCAACACTCACAGCTAGTAGGTGCAGCATGCAACATGCAAAATACAGCATGTTTTTTTCTCATTTCTTCAGTAATTTTGTAATTTGTCTTAGTAATTTAATAATATAATAATGAAATTATTGTGTACAGTGCTCAGGTGCACTACAACTCATCAAAGGTGCATGTATAGTACAGTACATAGAATAATTTACAAATGTCAGGAAAGTGAACAGTGTATGAGTCATGATATACATGTGTGTGTGTGGAGGGGGGATACTGTATTATACTGTACTGTACTGTATGGAACTACTATACTATATTGTACTGTACTATACTGTATTATACTGTACCATTCTGTATTATGCTGTACTATACTGTACTATACTATAGCGGTACTGTGCTGTAGTTGAAAATTTGTTGTAACTACATATTTAACTACAATGAAACACGTGTGTTATGCAATGAAAGTTATTCCCACTCATCTGGATTATGGTGTTTTTAATGATATTTTTGTAAATTTCTATATACACTCCGTAAATTATTACAATCGGAACCTATATAACTATTACAAGAACTACCAATTGGAATAATTCATACGTTGCATAAGCAGTCTTTGATTCTTGTTGAACAATCAATTTAATTGATTACACTAACAGAATTTGAATAATTCTATATCATCATCATCATCATCATCATCATAGGTCCGCTTTTCCCTGCCTGCAAGGGTGGGACAGGTCCTATTCAGCACAACATCTCTCCACTTGTCATGATCCTTCATCAAGTCCACCGTGAGCTTCACCACCTGCTCTCACCACCTCCGTCCAAGTTTTTCATATATATATATATTAATAATTGTATATATATTGAGTGAGTGATAGAACGGTCGGAGAAACACCAGTTCTTCCAATGACTTCATTTCAATATTTATATATATATATATATATATATATATATGGCTTAGTGGTTAGAGCATTGGCCTTGCAATCGAAAGGTTGTGAGTTCGACCGGGTGATGTGTTGTTTCCTTGAGCAAGACACTTTATTTCACATTGCTCCAGTTTACTCAGCTGTAGAAATGAGATGATAGGGGCTGGGATCCCTATCATTCCACTGCAAAGTGGTCGTGGAGGTGCCACGGCAAAAAAGCACCCAGCACTCACTGTAAATGAGGTTGGTGTTAGGAAGGGCACCCAGCTGTAGAAATCAAGCCAGAATCAGTTCCCGTCCCACCCTTGCTAGCAGGGAAAAAGCGGACGTAAAATGAAATGATGATGATGAATGATGATATATATATATATATATATATATACATATATCATAGATTGAGTTAGAAACTCAAAGTAGTCTTTGCCCGATATAGGTTTGTTATTTTTATTGATTTATTACATTAAATCGAGTTAGGCAAACCATATTGTTTTAAATTAGTATTTTTCAACCTAGCTAACTTGGTCATTTGCAATTGGAACACATGTATACTGGTACTGGTATCTGTGTCCATCCCTCTCATATATCCAATTATATCATCTTCGTTTATCATCTTCGTTTAACGTCCATTTTCCATGCTAGCATGGGTTAGACGGCATATATATATGTTTCTGTCTATCTAACTATCTATCTTTTCCCTCCAGCTGTGTCTATTTATGTTGGAATGGTTATGTCGGACAGACTTCATGAACCTCAACCTCATGGCATCTGCGTGTAGAGACGGCCTGCTGCACCTCTACAACAACAGCTGCAACATCAACAATTCTGAGATGCAGATGGTGCATTCAAAGTGTCGCAAGGTAGGTGCACATTAAATTATTTCAGTAACAGCTGTTGCAAACAAAACCCTTTAATCATATAGCCCCTATATATTTTACTTTTACTTTTTTTATTTGAGTTTGTCATGAATCTTGGGTAATAACCGAAATAATGTGATTGTGAATACAATCGGCCGAAATGCGGTCCCAACAAATGGTTTATGGAGTAACATTACTCGATAAAGTGTGTAGCTTAGAGATCAGAGAGTTACTCCAGGTAGAGCCGCTACTTCTCTGAATTAAGAGATCACAGCTACCACACACCAGACATGTGGTTAGAATGTCTGAGGAGAGAATCTCTGAATTGAGAGGTCACAGCTCCCATACTATGGTCATGTGGTTAGAATCTCTGAATTGAGAGATCACAGCTCCAATACTATGGTCATGTGGTTAGAATCTCTGAATTGAGAGATCACAGCTCCCATACTATGGTCATGCGGTTAGAATCTCTGAATTGAGAGATCACAGCTCCCATACTATGGTCATGTGGTTAGAATCTCTGAATTGAGAGATCACAGCTCCCATACTATGGTCATGTGGTTAGAATCTCTGAATTGAGAGATCACAGCTCCCATACTATGGTCATGTGGTTAGAATCTCTGAATTGAGAGATCACAGCTCCCATACTATGGTCATGTGGTTAGAATCTCTGAATTGAGAGATCACAGCTCCCATACTATGGTCATGTGGTTAGAATCTCTGAATTGAGAGGTCACAGCTCCCATACTATGGTCATGTGGTTAGAATCTCTGAATTGAGAGATCACAGCTCCCATACTATGGTCATGTGGTTAGAATCTCTGAATTGAGAGATCACAGCTCTGATACTATGGTCATGTGGTTAGAATCTCTGAATTGAGAGATCACAGCTCCCATACTATGGACATGTGGTTAGAATCTCTGAATTGAGAGATCACAGCTCCCATACTATGGACATGTGGTTAGAATGTCTCAGGAAAGAATCGCTGGGCAGATTTTAAGGGCAAAACCAACCGGCAGGAGACCCAGGGGTAGACCCTGAGCAAAATGGTTGGATAACATCCATGAGCTTGGCTGGTCTCGTTTAGGGATCCAACAGGATCAATTGGAGACAGTTTCTTCTGACAGGACCTGCTGGAAGGAGTGTTTAAGGGACTCTGCCCCCAAAACCCTCTCATGAATAAGTGGGCGAAGAAGAGGAAGAAGTGTCATCACCATCACTCTACGTCCACTTTTCCATGCTTGCAGGGGTTGGGCAGGACTTTTTCAAGCACAGCATCCCTCCATTCATAGTGGTCATTTGTCAACCAGACTGTGAGATTTAATGATTTGAGATCATCTCTCACAACCTCTTCCCAGGTCCTCCTTGGTCTACCTCTACTGTAACTCCCTTCCACTGGGATTTCTTGATACTTCTCACTGATGGATTATCATCTATATACATCACATATCCATACCTGTGCAGTCTTCTCTCTGCCCAGGTCCTCCTTGGTCTACCTCTACTGTAACTCCCTTCCACTGGGATTTCTTGATACTTCTCACTGATGGATTATCATCTATATACATCACATATCCATACCTGTGCAGTCTTCTCTCTGCCCAGGTTGTCCTTGGTCTACCTCTACTGTAACTCCCTTCCACTGGGATTTCTTGGCACTTCTTCACCCAATGATCATCTATATGCCTCACATGTCCATACCAGTGCAGTCTTCTCTCCTTCTGTACTCTACATCTAATTCCTCTCACAACCACTACCCAGGTCTTCCTTGCTCTCTCTCTCTACCCCAGCTCTCTTCCACTGGGATTTCTTGGCACTTCTGCACTCAATGATCATTATCCATACCAGCACAGTCTTCTCTCTTCCTGTACACTACGTCTAATTCCTCTTATATTCAGCTTTTCTTTCAGCTCATCTCTGCTTTGCATTTCATGCATATTAACGTTGCATATTCATCGAAGTAAACTTGCTTAGTTTCTCGCCTACCTTCACACATCCTCCACACTCACTGCTGATGTGTCATAAACATTAATTTCTCATTATTTCAGATAATAAGAATCCTTGAGAAGTTAACTGTCTACAAAACTATTCTCCCATTGGCGCCTGTTGCTCAACCGACCATTTCAGACGGAGGACTTTTTGATAAAAAAAAACCTGTCTGCGACGATGGGCCACTTCTGGCCGAATCTTCGGAAGAGAAGGAGAGAAAGTTTCATAACAGTGATGGGGAAGAGAACGGTAGGAACGAGAAGATTAAAACATCGATGTTTCACTTCATTCAGGTGGAAGAAGAGGAGAGAAAATGTGAAACAGCTAACAAAAATCTGGAGAAAAATTCAGACTATTCCGGTGAAAATGGCAGCAAGCAACCAGCGGAGATGAGCTTAAAGGCCACCACAGTTGTGACCGATAACGAACTTAGTGATGTTTCATCACAACCCTCAGTCGGCTCAGAGTTTTCTTTGCTCAACGAAGATTCTTTAGAAGTCAACGAAAGCTGACTTGAATGAGGATCTTAAGACAGTTTCTATAAGATTTTTTTTTGTGGGAGGGGCTGGGCAGGGTAGGGATGAGAGGGCATGGTCCTCCCCTCTCAGACCTACCAAGGATTTCTTTATGATGGTATCTATCTATACAAGTTCCTTGCTTCTCTGTCTGTGCCCTTGCTGTACCCACAATGCTGAATTGAGTGAGAATCTTCAGACAGGGGCTGTGAGATTTTTGAGGGGTTGGATGAGAGGGCATGTTCCCCCTCTTAGACCTACCAAGGATTTTCTTTATGATGCTATCTATCTATACAAGTTCCTTGCTTCTCTATCTGTGCCCTTACTCTATCCACAGCACTGAATTGAGTGAGGATCTTCAGACAGGGGCTGTGTAACCATGTAAAGGGAGAATATGGCCCCTCTTAAAGCTATCAATGACTTCTTTTTAATAAGGTACAACAAGCTCTTTCTTCTCCTCCATGTGGCCACACTTTTGTTGTTGTTGTTTTAACTCTTAACATCCTGTAATAAAAATATCTAAAAATGGGTTACCCCACCACACCATGCCACACCACACCATATCTCACCCCACCCACCCCACCCAACCCCACCCACCACACCATATCTCACCCACCCCACCCACCCACCCCAACACACCACACCACCAAGAAGAGACTGCTGGCCCCCACACCTCTCACCCACACGCACAAATGACTGCTGCCCATCACCCTCAAAACATAAGACTGTTGCACCACCACCACACACACACCACCAACACCCACATAGACACACCACCACCAAACACCACCACCACCACACACACCACCACACCACCGCTCACACCACGCACCACCACACACACCACCATCACCACCACCACACACACCACCATCACCACACACCACCACACATACCACCACACACCACCACCACCACACACACACCACCACCACCACACACACTAGCACCACTACACCACCACCACCACCACCACCACCACACACACCACCACCACCACCACCACCACCACCACACATCCACCACTACACCACCACCACCACACACACCACCACCACCACACACACCACCACCACTACACACACCACCACCACACACACCACTACCACCACACCACCACCACCACACACACCACCACACCACACCACCACCACACCACCACCACACATACCAGAGACTGCTGCAGTGGCCCCTCCCCAACAATACTGCTGTACCCTCCTCAAACACACTCAATGACTGCTGCCCCCACAAACCCTCCACACATGCAAAATACTGCTGTCTCCCACCTCTACCACAAGACTGTTGCACACCACCACCACATGACTACCCCATCTCCACCACTACAACTACCACCACCACCACCACATGACTACCCCTTCTCCACCACTACAACTACCACCACCACCACATGACTACCCCATCTCCACCACTACAACTACCACCACCACCACATGACTACCCCATCTCCACCACCACGACCACCACTACCACCACCACACCACTACCACCACCACCATGATTACCACCACCACCACCACATGACTACCCCACCACCACCATTACAACTACCACCACCACCACATGACTACCCCATCTCCACCACTACAACTACCACCACCACCACATGACTACCCCATCTCCACCACTACAACTACCACCACCACCACATGACTACCCCACCACCACCATTACAACTACCACCACCACCACATGACTACCCCATCTCCACCACTACAACTACCACCACCACCACATGACTACCCCATCTCCACCACCACGACCACCACTACCACCACCACATGGCTACCCCACCACCACCATGACTACCACCACCACCACCACATGACTACCCCACCACCACCATTACAACTACCACCACCACCACATGACTACCCCATCTCCACCACTACAACTACCACCACCACCACATGACTACCCCACCACCACTACCACCACCATGACTACCCCATCACCACCACCATACATAAGACTATTCCACCATCACCACCACATGACTACTCCATCTCCACCACTACAACTACCACCACCACCACATGACTACCCCATCACCACCACCACCACTACCACCACCACCACATGAGTACCCCATCCCCACCACCACCATGACTACCCCATCACCACCACCATACATGACTACCCCATCATCACCACCACCATCACCACCACCATCACATGACTACCTCACCACCACCACAAGACTGCTGCACACCACACACACACACACACACACCACACACACACACACACCACACACACACACACACCACACACACACACACACACACCACACACACACACACACCACACACACACACACACACACCACACACACACACACACCACACACACACACACACACACGCACTCACCTCAACATCATGAAGATACATCAGTTACAGCTGTTGCCATAGAGACTCTCACATAAAACTACAACAACTACAACAACATCAAACTATTTATATGTTCATATTTCAAATATATTGTTTTATTCAATCATGGTTTAAATTATTTTTAACATGTTTCAAGGCCTTACCATACATTTTATTAGAGTTTCATACATACTGTTGTTGTTGCTGTTGTAGTAGTTGCTGTTGATGTTGTTGTTGTTGTTGTTGCTGCTGTTGATGTTGTTGTTGTTGTTGTTAGACTATTTTTCATAGTTAAAAACCTATGTCGAAGCTTAACTTAGCATAATAATTTTATATATATATATATATATATAGGAACGAGTAGGACCTCGACGGCTGAGCTCAAGCCGTTTCGACAGCTAATTCTGGACTAAAAATTTTAGTCCAGAATTAGCTGTCGAAACGGCTTGAGCTCAGCCATCGGGATCCTACTCGTTCCTATTACCCACTCTACTACCCTAAGTATTGAGTATTTTGGTGCGTTATGGTCCATCTGGTTCCTTACCACATTTCCTTCGTTATATATATATATATATATATATATATATATATATATATATATATATATATATATATATATATATGTACACACTTACACCTCTCCAAGACAATGTCACTGGACCGAGACCTTTGGCGGTACTCAGTAATAGAGAAGACCCGCCTTACCTAAATACATAGTAAAACCTACTACAGTCAGTAGGCATCTCTAACAAAATACACCCCCGTCCCACCACCCCCACCCCATCCACACCGCCCCCTTCTATGTAAAGTTATGTTGGTGCCACACCATCCAGGCCGAAACAAATGAGATCGTGTAGGTGTCACGACAAAAAAAACACACAGTCCACGCTGTAATGTGGCCGTGTAGGCAACACGGTAAAAACCTCCCAGTCCCACACTGTAAATGTGGTTGGTGTTAGGAAGGGCATCCAACTGTAGAAAACCTGCTAGACAGTCCTATGCGAGCAAGACAATCACTCTTGCCTCAAGTGGGAAAACCCCCGTCCAAACCCATGCAAGCGTGGAACGCGGACGTTAAACGTTGATGATGATGATGTGTGTGTATATATATATATATGTGTATATATATATATATATATATATATGCATATAGGAAAAATGTCAGGACCCCGATGACTGAGCTCTGGCCATTTCAACAGCTAGATCCGAACAGTTCGGACCTAGTTGTCAAAACGACCGGAGCTCAGCCCTTCGGTCGGGTCCTGACTCTTTTTCTATTACCCACTCTACTACTCTAAGTATTGAGTTCTCTGGTGCGTTATGGTCACCTGGTCTCTTACCACCCTTTCTTTGATATATCATCATCACCGTTTTACGTCCGTTCTTCCATGCTAGCACGGAAGAACGGACGTAAAACGGTGATGATGATATATCAAAGAAAGGGATATATATATATATAACGAAAGAAGTGTGGTAAGGAACCAGATGGACCATAACGCACCAAAGTACTCAATACTTAGGGTAGTAGAGTGGGTAATAGGAAAAAGTTTAACCCCGACGGCAGAGCTCAAGCCGTTTCGATAGCTATTTCTGGACGCCGTCTATCGTTGGCCAATTGTAGAGTCTAGAAATAGCTGTCGGGGTTAAACTTTTTCCTATATATATATCACCTTGACCACCTTGACCGACCAGTCTATCGAGCGCCGCAGGTCACAGCACGTCGTGCTGTTTTAGCCATAAGATAACGCCATCCCACTGGCTGGGCGGGCAGGCCGCTACTCATTTCTACAGCTGAGTAAACTGGAGCAATGTGAAATAAAGTGTCTTGCTCAAGGAAACAACACATCACCCGGTTCGAGAATCGAACTCACAACCTTTCGATTGCAAGGCCATTAAGCCATGCGCTGGTGGGTTATATCCGTAGTAGTAGAGCACTCAGTCCATGGGACGAGTTTGGTAGAAGTAGTTCCACTATAGTTCACCATACCGAGAACAATTGTTTCACCTTATTCTGATCATCAGTTCGTTCTAAATGAAGTTGTCCACACGTCTGGAAACACCTATTGCATAATTTTAAAGCTCCAGATTGACTAACATGAACAATCTATAATATTCTGAATAACATGAATCTCCCTACATCGATCTCTTGTGAGTTTACCTGCTCCAGCAGAAGTGACCGTTTCTACACATGCGTATGCGTACAGTTGTTTTTCCTTTTCTGTACAACTTCATTTAGACCAAGCTGATGAGCCGAATAAGGTGAAACAATTGTTGTCGGTGCAATACACTTTATTTCACATTGCTCCAGTTTACTCAGCTGTAGAAATGAGATGATAGGGACTGGGGTCCCTATCATTCCACTGTAAAGTGGTCGTGGAGGTGCCATGGCAAAAAAGCACCCAGCCCACACTGTAAAGTGGATGTGTAGGTGCAACGGGAAAAAAGCACCAAGCACTCACTGTAAATGGGGTTGGTGTCAGGAAGGGCATCCAGCTGTAGAAATCAAGCCAGAATCAGTTCCTGTACGAGCAGGACAACCCGTCTAACCCATGCTAGTGTGGAAGAACGGACGTAAAACGGTGATGATAATGATGATGATGAACTAACTGTTGTGGAACTACTTCTATATATATATATATATATATATATATGATTTAATATAGAAATGGCTTCTACAGGACTAGAACTGTTTCATTTGAAGGAAATCATCAGAAAATGGCTTACCTCATGATTTCCTTCGAATGAGACAGTTCTAGTCCTGTAGAAGCCATTTCTATATTAAATTTGTTGTATACACTTACCTTACCTACTGTGGTTACCTCCGATTGAACCTGGGACTGACACTCACAATCGTTCAAGAATTTTAACATCCATCTCTAATTAAAAACACAGCCAACGCCCTACAGTAAAACTGTGTGCACTCTGAACAGGTGATTGCAGCTGCATAACTGCAATTCACTAGATTTGTTGAGTGAGCTAGATGCTGGTTGAAGGATGCTGTATCTATACCAGCGATCTTTGTTTATATATATATATAAACATGGGTGGAGGTGGTGAGTGCAGACCCCAGATTGCTGAAGCTCACGGAGGAGATGACAAAGGACTGTGACGAATGGAGAGATGCTGTGCTGAATAGGACCCGTCCCACCCTTACAAGCAAGGAAAAGCGGACATAAAATGATGATGATGATGATCATCATCATCATCATCATTTTATGTCTGCTGTTCTCTGCTTGCAAGGGTGGGACTGTCTGATCACCTGAACATCTTATATACCAGCTCTCAACAGTTTTCCAAGAGATAGTGACCTAAATAGACCCCCCCCCCCATTTTTTTTTTCCATTTCTCACTCTCCTCTATTTTTCTATAATTTCTCATTCTATTTTCTGATGAAGGACTAGCATCCAAAACATTAAGACTCTTTTCCTACTATATCAAGCGTAAAACTAATATATTTCTTCATTGAACTGTGTTGTTTTCTTTGTTATTTCTGTTTGCCTTTTACATCTTTCTGTGACCTATCATATTGATATATATATGGCGGTGCCTTTGGTCAGTTTTCTCGGTGTCACACTTTTTAACTGTTGTGTTTACTATGGACCTTAATGTGTTTTTCAACTTTTCGCTCCATTGAGTGCTTTGTGAATACCTCAAACAAATCGAAGAGTACTTGCTGTGTGGCAGCTACAACTTCAGTTTATACCTACTGTATATATATATCATCATCATCATCATCATCATCGTTTAATGTCCTTCTTCCACGCTAGAATTGGTTAGACGGTTTTGATCCATTTGATGCGGATATGGTTGAGAGACCGTGTCTCGCTCGCACAGAAGTGTCTCTGGCAGGTTTTTTTACGGCTAGATGCCCTTCCTTACACCAACCATCTTTACAATGTGGATGGGGAGCCTTTTTACCATGTCTCCTACACGGCCACCTTACAATGTGGACTGTTGTGTCATTGACACAGTGGAGGGAACAGGAAAGGGAAGATGGGTTATATATATATATATATATATATATATATATATATAATGGAGGCACATGGCTTAGTGTTTAGAGCATTGGCCTTGCAATCGAAAGGTTGTGAGTTCAATTCTCAGACCGGGTCATGTGTTGTTTCCTCGAGCAAGACACTTTGTTTCACATTGCTTCAGTTTACTCAGCTGTAGAAATGAGATGATAGGACTGGGGTCCCTATCATTCCACTGCAAAGTGGTCATGGAGGTGCCACGGCATAAAAGCACCCAGCACTCACTGTAAATGAGGTTGGTGTTAGGAAGGGCATCCAGCTGTAGAAATCAAGCCAGAATCAGTTCCTGTCCCACCCTTGCTAGCAGGGAAAAGCGGACGTAAAATGAAATGATGAAATGATGATGATATATATATATATATATATCCATATGTGGTTGACAGCTGAGAGAAAAGATTTCTCAATACTGAAGTAGAGTTTTAATATTCAATTTATTAAGGCTAAATAGTGAGTCTTGTTACTCTGGAGATAAAGAAGTATATACTCTGGAGATAAAGAAGTATTCCGGCTTTCAGCTCTCTGCTTTCTGAGTTCAAATCCCGCTGAGGTCAACTTTACCTTTCATTCTTTCAAGGTCGATAAAAAAAAGTACCAGTCTAGTACTGGGGGCGATTCTTCCTCTATATCTCTTTCCCTTTCTCTCACTTTCTATCTTTCTCTGGAAGAAATCTGCTGTATTCAGGCCTGGCTCCGCCAGGCTTAAAATGTCCCCAAAACGCTGTATGTCAATACAGCGCCTCTACAACACTATCAGGAATTATGGGACCATACATATATATATATATATATATATATATATATATATCATCATTTAACGTCTGCTTTTCCCTGCTAGCAAGGGTGGGACGGGAACTGATTCTGGCTTGATTTCTACAGCTGGATGCCCTTCCTAACACCAACCTCATTTACAGTGAGTGCTGGGTGCTTTTTTGCCGTGGCGCCTACACGTCCACTTTGCAGTGGAATGATAGGGACCCCAGTCCCTATCATCTCATTTCTACAGCTGAGTAAACTGGAGCAATGTGAAATAAAGTGTCTTGCTCAAGGAAACAACACATCACCCGGTCTGAGAATTGAACTCACATATATATATATATATATATATATATATATATATATATATAAAAATGATAAATAAAAACATAACAGATATGTTTAGACATTTGTGTTTCTCAATAAGTAAGCTCAATAGACCTTATCTAGAGTGATAAAGACCAATTTAAAAGATATATGTTTATAGAGAGAAAGGGCCATATATTGTAAGAGAAACAGTATATTGTATATATACCAAATACATATTCTTCTATAGAATATGTATTTGGTATATATACAATATACTGTGTTTCTCTTACAAAATATGGCCCTTTCTCTCTTTTATAAACATATATCTTTTCCTCCGTGAGTTTCAGTGATCTGAGGTCTGCTCTCACCACCTCCACCCATGCCTTACGTGGTCCTCCTCCACTGCATCTTTCTTCCACCGGGAATCCCTGGCACCTATATATATATATATATATATATATATATATATATATATATATATATATATATATATATATATACACACACACACACAGATAATATACATAAATGTATACAAAGACAGGATGTTGTGTTTACATATTTTATTCTGTTGCATAATGTGCATTTCTTTCTGGTTATATCCGGTGGGTTTAGGAAGTTATGTAAACCATGTCAAGTGGACAAGTGGCCTTCACTATTGAAACCAGAGTGATTTCTAGAGTTCGACTGAGGAGATGGGACTGTCTGATTTTCCGTTGTTTTTTCCATTGTCTCTGTCCTGTGCACCCCATTTTTGAATATATATATTTAATTTAGGCACAAGGTCACCTATATATATATATATTAAATTTGCTAAGGTAAGATTCTTTTGTTATCTTAGCAATTTTAATTTTCTTTCTAGTGCATTGTTTGGTTTTCAAAAGTGTTTTAATTTGTTTCATATATATATATATATATATATATATATAACCCATGCAAACTGGAAAATGGACGTTAAATGATGATGATGATTATTATATATATATATAACTCTTTAATATATATATATCAATGACTACATTATTCCAATTCATCCCCCTTTTTTTTAAAGACCTTAAGGTATAATGCAATTTGAGGAATATTGTGGTATTTTGGTTGCTATTTTTAGCTTATCAAGCATACCAAGCCACATAGATAGCTGCCAGTTCTCTCTCTGTCACTTCCTTACCCTCACCCCATACTCATTGCATCAGCAGTAAGTTCTAGTATCAACAACAGAGAGTGCCACCATCCACCAGATGTATTGACCCAGTTCATCTCATCAACAGTAAGTAGATTGTTCTAGTATCAACAACAGAGAGTGCCACCATCCACCAGATGTATTGACCCAGTTCATGTCATCAACAGTAAGTAGATTGTTCTAGTATCAACAACAGAGAGTGCCACCATCCACCAGATGTATTGACCCAGTTCATCTCATCAACAGTAAGTAGATTGTTCTAGTATCAACAACAGAGAGTGCCACCATCCACCAGATGTATTGACCCAGTTCATGTCATCAACAGTAAGTAGATTGTTCTAGTATCAACAACAGAGAGTGCCACCATCCACCAGATGTATTGACCCAGTTGTAGAGTTGGCCTTATCACTCAGTAGAAATATCACAGAATTCACAACATCTCCAACTTCTGAAAATATAAAAGAAAAATAGACCTGAATATAATAATTATTTCTGATTTTAGGCACAAGGCCAGCAACTTTTTGGAGAGAGTGGGGAAAGTCGATTAAATTGACAAGAGTGAATTACTGGTACTTTATTTTAACTTCGATGGGATTTTAACTCAGAATGTAATAATAATGGTTTCCGATTTAGGCACAAGGCCAGCAAATTTGAGAGAGGGTAAAGTTGATTAACCCTTTAGCATTTACATTACTCTATATACTGTTATATTTTCACGGTAAAGGCTTTATCTCACATAATATTGAATCTATCCAGTGAGTCCAAGCAGGGGCTCCCACAGGACCACTGAGTACAGTGTCAACTCAGAATGTCAGTGAACATATCCATCTAACCTTAGTATCCTCTGTGACACTTTCTAGCTGACTTTTGGGAGGCTCCTGTGCAGCTCTGAGTTCATCCTCAGTGTTTACCGATTAACCCTTTAGCATTTACATTACTCCATATATACTATTGTATTTTTGTGGTAAAGGCTTTACCTTACATAATTATCTCACGTAATATCGAATCTATGAGATTTTGATATTGTTTTGAGAACAATACCTTAACATAAGTATGAGTGGCTGGTTGCAGCCGATTTGAACAGAAAGAGATGAGAGGACTCTAGCCGGATACAGCCGGTTTAAATGCTAAAGGGTTAATGTTCAGAGCCATCCTCAGCATCCCACCCATCCATCATCTGAGTAAGTCTCTTGGTCAGTGTCATTAGATAAAAGAAAACCAAAAACAAACCTGCAAATTTTCCCAGTGGGATCCTATTTAACATGGGAACAGCCTTCACAGGATCAGTCCAGTTTTTGATGCCTAATTCTGTAAGTACAACTGTAGGGTTCACACAGTTAACACGAATCTGAAAGAGAAAAAAAAGGTTCATAAATGTAGTTTCTATTTAATCTGTAGTGTTGGTCCTCCCTATATTAAATGGGTTTAAATTATCTATCTATGTTTATCTGTCTATGTCTATCTATTATGTATTTCTCCATCTATATTTGTCTCTCTTTCTCTCTCTCTATTTGTCTGTCTATCTATTTATCTATCTGTCTTTCTAATTCCGCCGAGGTTAACTTTGCCTTTCATCCTTACAGGATCGACAAAATAAAATACGAGTCACATACTGGGATCAATTTAATAAACTTTCCCTCTCCCAAATTGTTGGCCTTGTGCCTCAACCAGAAACCATCATTTCCTATCTATCTATCTATCTCCATATTTCTGTTTGTCTCACCACAAGTATTTTTAGTTAGTTTTTAAGGGTGTCTTAATGTGGTACTGTTGTCGCTTAAACACTGACCTGTGGGTTTTCACAACTAAATGTAGTATTGTTGGTCCTTTAACATTTACATTACTCTATATATACTATTGTATTTTCACGGTAAAGGCTTTACCTCACATAATATCTCACATAACATTTACATTACTCTATATATACTATTGAATTTTCACAGTAAAGGCTTTACCTCACACAATATCTCACATAACATTTACACTACTCTATATATACTATTGTATTTTCACAGTAAAGGCTTTACCTCACATAACATTTACACTACTCTATATATACTATTGTATTTTCACAGTAAAGGCTTTACCTCACATAATATCTCACATAACATTTACACTACTCTATATATACTATTGTATTTTCATGGTAAAGGTTTTACCTCACATAATATCGAATCTATGAGATTCGGATAATGTTTATTTTGAGAACAATACCTTAACGTTGGTATGAGTAGCCAGTTATGGCCGGTTTGAAAAGAAAGAGATGAAAGAATTCTGGCTGGATATGGCCTGTTAAAGAGTTAAACACTGACTTGTGAGGTTTTACATCTAAAATTCAATCTAGCTGTTGAAAGAAAGAGGCATACTTACACCATGAGGACCAAGTTCAAGGGCCATCACCTTGGTTAAGGAATCAAGAGCTCCCTTACTGCTGCTATATGCTGCATGGTCTTTTAAAGCAATCAGAGAAGCTTGACTGGAAATGTTGACGATGGAACCGTGTCTTTTGTCTGCTATCATTCCTTTAGCAATAACCTATGAACAAAATAAACATTTCAATCAACAAGAGAAACTCTACACACACACACATATATATATGTACATGTATATATATGTACATATGGCGGCACATGGCTTAGTGGTTAGAGCATTGGCCTTGCAATCGAAAGGTTGTGAGTTCAATTCTCAGACCGGGTGATGTGTTATTTCCTTGGGCAAGACACTTTATTTCACATTGCTCCAGTTTACTCAGCTGTAGAAATGAGATGATAGGGACTGGGGTCCCTATCATTCCACTGCAAAGTGGTCGTGCAGGTGACACGGCAAAAAAGCACCCAGCACTCACTGTAAATGAGGTTGGTGTTAGGAAGGGCATCCAGCTGTAGAAATCAAGCCAGAATCAGTTCCCGTCCCACCCTTGCAAGCAGGGAAAAAGCGGACGTAAAATGAAATGATGAAATGATGATGATGTATGTATATATATATATATATATATATATATCGACAGTTGATCGACTTTTGTGAATCGCGTAGCTGACTGGTTAGAGAAATGGATTCGCAATCATGAGGTTGTCAGTTTGATTTCCGGACCAGTCGATATGTTATGTCCTTGAGCAAGACACTTTATTTCATGTCGCTCCTTCTACCTGGCGTCCGATATATATGTATTTGTATGTATATGTATATATATATGTATGTATCTGTATATATGTATATGTCTGTATATATATGTATGTATCTGTATATATGTATATATCATCATCATCGTTTAACGTCCATATTCCACGCTTGCATGGGTTTGGACAGGAGTTTTCCCACTTGAGGCAAGAGTGGTTGTCTTGCTCGCATAGGACTGTCCGGCGTGTTTTCTACGGCTGGATGCCCTTCTTAACACCAACCACATTTACAGTGTGGAACTGGGAGGTTTTTACTGTGTTGCCTACACGGCCACATTACAGCGTGGACTGTGTGTTTTTTTGTCGTGACACCTACACGACCTCATTTGTTTCGGGCTGGATGTTGTGGTACCAACATAACTTTACATTGAAAGGGGTGGTGTGAATATAAATATATATTTCAATCCTTTCTATATTTCTTCTGCCTGTCTCCCACTTTGTTGATTGTCTCTCTGTTGACCAATGGCCGCTGGTCTCTGTCTTCTGAGGCATTTTTGCCCATCATTTGCCCAGCATTTAGCTGTTTTAATGGCTGTTCTAGCGATGAGTTTTCTCATTTTTGTATATATCTAATCAAATACACTCTTGCTTCATCTTGATCAGAGACAATATTGTGTTATATATATACATATATATCCAGCACACACTGTAAAGTGGTTGTGTAGGAGACAGGGTAAAAAGCACCCAACACACATTGTTAGTGTTAAGAAGGGCATCCAGCAGTAGAAAACCAGCCAGAAACAGTCATATACAAGCAAGACATAGTCACCTGACCCTACCTGCCTCAAGTGGGACAAACCTGTCTAACCCATGCTAGCGTGGAAAATAGACATTAAATGATGATGATGGGAGAAATTTGTGTGAAATCACCTAAAATATAAAAAAAATAAAGGCATAGTGATGTAGTGTTTGTGTGTGTAATGAAGTACCAGTTATATAATTGGGTACACTTACTTGTGAAACATTAACAACAGCATGGAAATTAACAGCAAATGATCTGAAATAACAATGATTAAATGTTATAAATTTTGTGAATCAGTTGAGCATCAGAGGACAAAATGCTTTCATATATTTAAACCAGCCTGTTCAAACTGGCTGCATCCGGCTGCTCATACTGATGTTAAGGTATTGTTTCAAAATAAATATCAAAATCTCATAGATTCTATATTATATAAGATAATTATGTGAGGTAAAGCCTTTACATGAAAATACAATAGTATATATAGAGTAATGTAAATGCTATGTGAGGTAAAGTCTTTACTGTGAAAATACAATAGTATATATAGAGTAATGTAAATGTTATGTGAGATATTCTGTGAGGTAAAGCCTTTACTGTGAAAATACAATAGTATATATAGAGTAATGTAAATGTTATGTGAGGTAAGCCTTTACTGTGAAAATACAATAGTATATATAGAGTAATGTAAATGTTATGTGAGGTAAAGTCTTTACTGTGAAAATACAATAGTATATATAGAGTAATGTAAATGTTATGTGAGATATTCTGTGAGGTAAAGCCTTTACTGTGAAAATACAATAGTATATATAGAGTAATGTAAATGTTATGTGAGGTAAGCCTTTACTGTGAAAATACAATAGTATATATAGAGTAATGTAAATGCTATGTGAGGTAAAGTCTTTACTGTGAAAATACAATAGTATATATAGAGTAATGTAAATGCTATGTGAGATATTCTGTGAGGTAAAGCCTTTACTGTGAAAATACAATAGTATATATAGAGTAATGTAAATGTTATGTGAGGTAAGCCTTTACTGTGAAAATACAATAGTATATATAGAGTAATGTAAATGCTATGTGAGGTAAAGTCTTTACTGTGAAAATACAATAGTATATATAGAGTAATGTAAATGCTATGTGAGATATTCTGTGAGGTAAAGCCTTTACTGTGAAAATACAATAGTATATATAGAGTAATGTAAATGTTATGTGAGGTAAGCCTTTACTGTGAAAATACAATAGTATATATAGAGTAATGTAAATGCTATGTGAGGTAAAGTCTTTACTGTGAAAATACAATAGTATATATAGAGTAATGTAAATGCTATGTGAGGTAAAGTCTTTACTGTGAAAATACAATAGTATATATAGAGTAATGTAAATGCTATGTGAGATATTCTGTGAGGTAAAGCCTTTACTGTGAAAATACAATAGTATATATAGAGTAATGTAAATGTTATGTGAGGTAAGCCTTTACTGTGAAAATACAATAGTATATATAGAGTAATGTAAATGCTATGTGAGGTAAAGTCTTTACTGTGAAAATACAATAGTATATATAGAGTAATGTAAATGCTATGTGAGGTAAAGTCTTTACTGTGAAAATACAATAGTATATATAGAGTAATGTAAATGCTATGTGAGATATTCTGTGAGGTAAAGCCTTTACTGTGAAAATACAATAGTATATATAGAGTAATGTAAATGTTATGTGAGGTAAGCCTTTACTGTGAAAATACAATAGTATATATAGAGTAATGTAAATGCTATGTGAGATATTCTGTGAGGTAAAGCCTTTACTGTGAAAATACAATAGTATATATAGAGTAATGTAAATGTTATGTGAGGTAAGCCTTTACTGTGAAAATACAATAGTATATATAGAGTAATGTAAATGTTATGTGAGGTAAAACCTTTACTGTGACAATACAATAGTATATATAGAGTAATGTAAATGCTATGTGAGATATTCTGTGAGGTAAAGCCTTTACTGTGAAAATACAATAGTATATATAGAGTAATGTAAATGTTATGTGAGGTAAGCCTTTACTGTGAAAATACAATAGTATATATAGAGTAATGTAAATGCTATGTGAGATATTCTGTGAGGTAAAGCCTTTACTGTGAAAATACAATAGTATATATAGAGTAATGTAAATGTTATGTGAGGTAAGCCTTTACTGTGAAAATACAATAGTATATATAGAGTAATGTAAATGCTATGTGAGATATTCTGTGAGGTAAAGCCTTTACTGTGAAAATACAATAGTATAAATAGAGTAATGTAAATGTTATGTGAGGTAAGCCTTTACTGTGAAAATACAATAGTATATATAGAGTAATGTAAATGCTATGTGAGATATTCTGTGAGGTAAAGCCTTTACTGTGAAAATACAATAGTATATATAGAGTAATGTAAATGTTATGTGAGGTAAGCCTTTACTGTGAAAATACAATAGTATATATAGAGTAATGTAAATGCTATGTGAGATATTCTGTGAGGTAAAGCCTTTACTGTGAAAATACAATAGTATATATAGAGTAATGTAAATGTTATGTGAGGTAAGCCTTTACTGTGAAAATACAATAGTATATATAGAGTAATGTAAATGTTATGTGAGGTAAGCCTTTACTGTGAAAATACAATAGTATATATAGAGTAATGTAAATGCTAAAGGGTTAATTATGTTTTAAGTTAAAATCCCACTGAAGTAGACTAAGCTGTTTGTTCTTCCAGATGTTGATGAAATAAGATACCAGTCATACACTGGTGTTGATCTGACTTGACTCCTGCTGAAAATTGATTTAAAATGATGATGATGAAATTTACAAAAATAGTAATAAAAAAAAGGTTCTGCGATACAAACTTCTCAAAATCTTCCTTGCTGGCATCAATAAAGGGACTAAGGAGACCGATAGCTGCATTATTAACCAACAGATCAATGGAACCAAGAGTAGTGACAATTTCACGGGTTCGATCCCAATCACTCAGGTCACACACAACAGGGGTTATCGTAGGACACTGAAGGAAAACAGAAAAAGGAAAAAAAATATGCTTTAGTCATCTGTAATTTGATGGCTCTCTATAGTGTAAGGCAGGGGTCAGTCTCAAACTGACAGAACATGAACTGCTGAGGATTTGAAAATATAGCTTGTGGAAAATGTTGTGGAGTGAAGAGCTGCCCTGGGCAACATACACTCTGGTGATATAGATGGTGATGATGGGTGTGGTGGTGGTGATAAAGACGGTGATGGTGATTGTGACGATGATTATGATGTTGGCTGTGATAATAATAATGATTATGATGATGATGATGATGATTATCATCATGATGGTGCTGATCATAATAGTGATGGTGGTGATGATGGTGGTGGTGATGATGGTGGTGGTGGTGATGATGGTGGTGGTGGTGATCATGATGCAAATTGTAATGTTAGTTATGATGATGGTGGTGGTGATGATCATGATGATGATGATGATGGTGGTGATGATAGTTCTAATGATGCTTACTTCCTCAACTAAAGTCTTCAGATGCTCTTCGGTGCGACTTAATGCATAAGTTTTTGCCCCACACTTTGACAGCATTTTTGCAACTTCTCGACCGATTCCTTAGATAAAGAAAAAGAATAAAAAGAAAACATTGAAATATGTCGTCCTCATCATCGATTTTACGTCCATTCCCCCCTACCCCCTGAGGTCAGCTGATGAGAAGGGACTCTCCTATGTCTCATTTGTTTTTCTGATGTCTCCAGTCACCTTTCTTTATTCATTTTCTATGATCTTAGCCACGCAGGATACTTTTTCAAATTGATATATATATATATATATATATATATATATATATATATATATATATCATCATCATCGTTTAATGTCTATCTTCCACACTAGCATGGGTTAGACAGGAATTGTCCCACTTGAGGCAAGATGGATTGGGTGACCGTGTCTCGCTTATATAGGACTGTATCTGGCAGGTTTTCTAGGGCTGGATGCTCTTCCTAACACCAACCACATTTACAGTGTGGACTGGGAGCCTTTTGACTGTGTCTCCTACACCATCACTTTACAGCGTGGACTGGGAGCCTTTTGACTGTGTTTCCTACACGATCACTTTACAGCGTGGACTGGGAGCCTTTTTACTGAGTCTCCTACACGATCACTTTACAGCGTGGACTGGAAGCCTTTTTACTGTGTCTCCTACACGATCACTTTACAGCATGGACTGGGAGCCTTTTTACTGTGTCTCCTACACGATCACTTTACAGCATGGACTGGGAGCCTTTTTACTGTGTCTCCTACACGATCACTTTACAGCATGGACTGGGAGCCTTTTTACTGTGTCTCCTACACGATCACTTTACAGCATGGACTGGGAGCCTTTTTACTGTGTCTCCTACACGATCACTTTACAGCATGGACTGGGAGCCTTTTTACTGTGTCTCCTACATGATCACTTTACAGCATGGACTGGGAGCCTTTTTACTGTGTCTCCTACACCATCACTTTACAGCATGGACTGGGAGCCTTTTTACTGTGTCTCCTACACGATCACTTTACAGCATGGACTGGGAGCCTTTTTACTGTGTCTCCTACACGATCACTTTACAGCATGGACTGGGAGCCTTTTTACTGTGTCTCCTACATGATCACTTTACAGCATGGACTGGGAGCCTTTTTACTGTGTCTCCTACACCATCACTTTACAGCATGGACTGTGTGTTTTTTTTGTCGTGACTCCTACACGACCTCTTTAGTTTGAACTGGATGTTGTGGAACCAACATGACTTTACAGAGAAGGAATGGTGTTGGTTAGAGTAGGGGTAGTGGGTTGGGGTGTATATTTGGTTAAGAGGTGCCAACCGACTGTAGGTTAACTTATATATATATATATATCTTAAATTAAAAAAATGGAGTTAAAGACTCACATTAATCCCCTATAATTTAATGAGTTCAAGAAATAGATTCTGGGCTCTTTATAAATCAGTATATATAGAGAATTACACAAAGAGGTATGTGTTTAATCATAGGGGATAGAAAACCACCAGAGTGAAGAACATATTGTCTATGAAAAGAAAGGAGAATACAGATCAATTAAAACAATAAATTAAAATGTACTAACCATTCATTAATAACGATTACACCTGGACATGCTCTAACTATAACATGTTTCACTACAAAAAGTGTAAATTCCATATTGTAAAGGGGTTTTCAACAGGTAGACCAAATATGGTCTACATTTCTAAAAATATATTAAATAACTATCTAATATGCCCTATGATTAAACACATACCTCTCTCTCTCTCTCTCTCTCTCTCTCTATATATATATATATATATATATATATATATATATATATATGTGTGTATATAAATGTGTGTATATATATGTGTGTGTATATAAATGTGTGTATATATATATGTGTATATATATATATATATACACACACACAGTGTTAAAACTATCAAATCTTAGTTTAATACATTTATTTGCTGACAGTTGTTTCTTCCAGTACCCTCCATATTTATAATTATATATTAAACATATATAAGTATAAATATTGTTTTTATTACTATATTGCCATTCTGAGTTCAAATCCCGCCGAGGTCAACTTTGCCTTTCATCCTTACGGGGTCGATAAAATAAAGTACCAGTAATGTACTGGTTTATTGCTCTCCTTGTGCCAAAAGTAGAAACAATTATTACTATATATATATAATTGCTTATGGTGCCTTTCTCGAACCCTATCACATAAGCAAAATTTTACGCTAATTAAATTTTATATATTCAAATGAAGTTCAGATATAAAAAAAAATAAGCTTAAAAAGAATTCATTATATCAAATAAACAAAAAATGAAACATGGTTTGTTCCCCATTCCTGAAATAGTGGGGGCGGGGGTGCCCCTGGGACCCCCCCCCCCCTGAAACAAGGCCCTTGTTTATAATATACCCTAGCAAATGGTTGTGCCTCAGCTTGATGGCTGCAACAGGTAAGAGAGAGTTCATATATATCTGCCTCTCTGTTTTGTTCCCGTTCGAGAGCATTAAAAAGATCGGAGGCCATATGAAGTTGATTTAGGTTTATTTATATCCCCGTGATACATAATTCGCTGAGGACGTCTAGATCGTGTTCATCTACCAATTCTGATGGCCTGGTCTGGTCTCGTTAGACCGTATTAAAAAAAAAATTCAAAAACTTGTCTGAGCCAGATTTCTAATTTATATATACCTAATATCTATAAACGTGTAAGGCAACTTTGTAAACTAGTTGTTGTTTTACATCAGGCTTGTTTGAACAGATTTCTAATGGTTTCTAATTAGAGTAAATAATTAAGTTTATTTGTCAACGTAACCGTCGTCGTCATGATATTACAAATAAAAAGAGAAAGGTAAAAAACACACACAAGCAGGTAATACACACATCTAGGACCACATGCAACAAAAAGTAAGCGAAAGGGGTAGACAAACGAATCGCTGCCAGAGCAAAAGATTAGGTCCAAAGTCGACAATTTTTTAAAAAAGAAAGTCGATCATACCGATTCTAGTATTTTACCGGTATTTTATTTAATCGACCTCGAAAAGATGAAAGGCAAAGTTGACCTCAGCGGGATTCGAAACCAGAACCTAATTAGGCAGGCCATAACGAAATACCGCAACGTCTCTGTCAACCGACAACCATCATTAAGTAAATATTTATAATAAAAGGCGTTACAACCACGACCATCTCGTCATTCTTTTTATCCAATTAGTGTATGTAGGAAATTAATTATTTAGTCTATAACTGTCTCCAACCGTATTTTTCTTTTTTTAATACGTAAAACTACAAAACACGATTGACATAAGTTTGTGTCATATCGTAAACAAATTTTTCAGAATAGAAATTACCTCGTCCCGCTCCAGTAACAAGAGCTTTCAGACCATGGAAAGTTATTTCCATTTCGATACTGTTGTTTTCAATACCGTTATTGTTGTTGAACTCACGCTGTCCTTTAAAAACTTAATTACCTTAAGTAGTTCGACAATATTCCTCAGTTGTCTGCCCTTTACATGTTCTTAGTTTCTGTTTTCACAAAATTTCGCAGATCAAATTACAAAAGACAGAAGTAAAGCATCCTTTAAGTAGTCGCCCGACATGCTATGCTAAAAATAGCAGCCAAAATTCTTTTTCTACTTGATTTTTCCCCCTTTCCGTGTTTAATTGTTTAAAAAAAAATGAGATTTATTATGGAAAATTCAAGGTTATGAAAACGGAAAAGGAAGAGAAGGGCTCTAGGGTCACAGAAGAATGGGGAAAGTGATGGGCATTAGGCCTAGGGTGCAGAGGCCTATGGTGCAAAAGCATTCCCGCGGAATGACCAGTGACACCTGCTACAACAGCCACCCCACCTCGCGGGCTCCTTCTTCAGACGGGTCGCCGACGTCCCGATCTTGCAGATGAGCTAGGCAGTACGGGGTCCAAGTACACCTGAGGTCACGACGGCGACCGGTGTGACGAGGAAGCGGCCTGACAATCCACGGTATTTGTTTATCTTCCTTTCACAGCATTGCAGGCTGCAGTACTGGGGTTCGTGGCCGAAGTTGATGGCGGAGAACGTGTCACACATGTGGTGCCCCTGGTGAGGGCTCTACCACACTGTTTGTGTGAACGTACGTGTGTTTGTGATGGAATGGTGCCCTGTCCAGTGGGTGAGGCGGTGTGGGGGTGAGGTGAGTCGTATTATCAGTTGCTTAACGAGCATTCGTCGTCGGATACGACTAAGGTTCAACAAACACACTTACACACACATATATATATATATATATATACGCACACAAACACACACACATATATATGTGTGTGTGATAGATCCACCATCATAGATGTTTTTTTAGCTAAAAGGTAAAGAATCTTCGATCGAAACGGCCAATTCATCAAGGTGTATTATTTTGCTGTTACACCGCCGGACAACATGGCTTCAGCCCTGATCCTTATTAACGCGATTCTTTCTAATGAGAAATACAAACCTTTTCTTTCCCTAATTAAATCATTCAGGAATGGTGTAGTGTAAGTGAGCCGTCTTTCATAATATATCTTGTTTTTTTTTTCTCGTATTATTGACAACAGATCTCGAAATATGAAAAATGATCATTTCGCAAGCACCGCTCGTATATAAATATCAATACACACACATATATATATATAAGTATATACACCGGCACATACACACATATATATATATATATATAGTGGCGCACGCACACACACATATTATATATATATATATATATATATATATATATATAAATCGTTTAAATCGAATCCAGTGCGTTATTGGTACTTTATTTTATCGATCCCGTGTAGCATTTGAACTCAGAACAAAAATAGCTGTAACTATAAACCGCCAGTGTATATATATAATATATAGAATGTGTATTGATATATATTTTTTTGTTCTGAGTTCAAATCACCCACGAGATCGATAAAATAAAGTACCAATAACGCACTGGATTCGATTTAATCCGATTTTCCCTTCTCCTTAAATTGTTGGCCTTGTGCCTCAATCCGAAATGATTATTAACATCAATACAGGACGTTAAGAGTTCAATACACGACCATGCCTGCACCTGTATATATTTGCTATGATCTGTAACACCTGATTGTGTTGTAAGAGAGGTGAGGAGGAACAGGCCAGGAGCTTGGAACTGGGTGACGCAGCTAAATTAGAAGGGACAGGCCAGTTGGTCATGCCAAACCCCTCTCACAGCAGAGACATAGTTTGGGAACTGCAACCACGTTTAGAGCCCGATACTGGATGTCACCGCTATGGGGAGGGACCGGCCAGTTGGCCACGCTGAGTCCTTACACCGGGACTACTGTTCAGGTGCTGTAACCACATTGCATTGTGGAACAGGATGGCACCACTATAAGCAGAGACAGGGCAGTTAGCCGTGCCAAACCCTTCACACAGTGGGACCACATGGCACTGTTATAAGGAGGAGCTGACCAGTGGGTGGCACTGCTATGAGGAGGAACAAGCCAGATGGCAGCGCCGAACATCTCTAACAGCATAACCAAAGACCAGAGCCTGGAACTGGATGGCCCCTTAATTTTGGAGCTGGGTACTGCTACGAGGAGGGACAGGCCAGTTGGCTGCCGTAACCACACCACTGCACTCAGCATTTGATCCCTCTTATGCTTAGTTTCGCATAGAATATACATATATAAATATGTCTGTATATGTGTATATATAGTATACACTCATATATAAATGTGTGTATATATATACATATCTAGAGGCCCGCACTGATCATGGGTTTGCACCAAGCCAGGAAAAGTTTGTCACCCATGCATACCATGTGGAGAGAGTGATTGGGAGGACTGAGGAGGTATGGGTACTTCACCACTGCAGTGGCAGAAGCAAGTGAGGCCCTGGTGCCGAGGAAGGACAGCAGCACTGCAGACCCAAAAGTGTGTACAGCCAGAAAACACCTGAGAGCTGCCAAGGACCAATTCCATGCTGATCCTATGGAGATGAGAAATGAAGTACTCTGTATCGCATACACTGAGGCCAGAGAGGAGAAGATCAGGAGTGTAGGGACAGTGGTGGACAGGTGTAAAGAGAGCTGGATGATCATCAACAAGAACACAGGGAGGAAGAGAGGGAATTTGAGTTAGATCTGGGGATAGGCAGAGGCTGGACCATTTTAAGACCCTACTAGGAGAGCCACCTTTCACAGCCCAGAATATCATGGAGATCAGACAGCTGTTTGAGGAACTGGATATTGAGACAGGACCCTTCGCCAGAGAGCTAAGAAGATCAAGGCCCATGGAGTCGCGTGAGAGGTGTGATTTTGATGATATCAAAGTTGCCCTTGACCAGTAACATCATCCCAGTGCCAAAGAAGGGAGATCTCTTTGACACCAATAACTACAGGGGAATCTCAAGGCAAAGACCCTCAAGAGGATCTGGCCTGAGATGTATATATATATATATATAAGAATTTTCTGCACTATCGCCATATATTGTTTTCTTTATTTAAGTGTTGTTTGCACCACCTTAACCCATAAACTTTGGTGTAAGCAGTATTAAGCACTCTATGTATCCAACAGTCATATAGAGTTGCTTATAACACAATGAAGTATCGGTATATATATAACAGTGTGTTGTAGTTTAAATATAAATTTAAAAGCCATACAATGCATTGAACAATTAAAGGTGCCAAGATAGCGATAGAATTTTACTGTGGTTATCCCAAATATTTTCAGGTTTAAAAACCCATTATCAAGAGATGATATATGTGGAGGTCTCTGACTGATCCTTTAATTTTTCAATGCATTGTATGGCTTTTAAACATATATAGTTTGTCCCTTTCATTACACCAAATACCTTAGGGAAAAAAAAGCAGAAGTAAGTTTATATATGTAGGGACAGTGACTAGAAAAGACTGTATATGTAGCTCTATTTATGTGCATATAAATGTGTCTAGAGAAGAGGTATATACAAATGTAGATTTATCTGTGTCTAAAGAAGATTTTGTTTTGTTTATTAGACAAAGTATGTAACAGTTGTGGATAGCATATTTTGCGGTATTCATTTGAAATCCCACCGAGGTCAACCATAAAACTACTGGGAGTCGATTTTTCTTCTATATCTCTTTCTCACTTCCATTCTTCTCTGGAAGAAATCTGCTGTATTCAGAAACTAGAGAGGAGATGGATTCTGCCAGGTTTTAAAAAATGCACTAGATACATCATATGTCAATGCAGCAACCCTACAGCTTGGAAGTTCTGCATGCCTGTATTTAAAAACACCTTATTTCACGTTGCTACAGAGTTCATCCTGAAACAGACGGGCGTCCTATCCAGGGAGAGTCTTGTACTTTCAGACACCTATATATGATACTAAATTAAGGTTTAATCAACTGACATATTGATACTAATTTCTAAGATCGATGGTTTGCATATGTAACATAAACTTTACTATCTTGAAGTAAATATACTTATATATATTTATTAAATACTAGTAGTGTCTCAATTGATATATATCGTTTAAACTTGTTATATATATAGAAACGGAATGAAAGTGAGGTAACACGGGCGTGAAAAAGTAATTTGTTTCTGAAAATATTTCGGAGACGAAGTATAATATTGATAATCATTCGGTAGAGATCTCAACTCTCACTATACGAAATATATTCAGAAAGAGATATTTCTCCACGCCCTCAGTTATCTCGTCTTCATTCCGTTTATATATATATATTTTTTAAATAGATAAAATTCTACCTATAAGTATGACTAATTACTCAGTAGAATTGCGCTCTTGCGTGGCGCTGCAGTAACGTTTCGGGCTTCGCTGTCGTACTTCGGTATGGCATGGCCATTCTATTAATTGTTCTGAAAAGATGCATCAGTCTTCTCCTCTATGGAGCAGAAACGTGGCCCCTCACAAAGACGATTGACAGCGGAGCCCTGAGGACCATCTAAAACATCAGCCCACGGCCTTACTCTCGTTCGACGCAGTAGCACCTGGCCGGCTCTACCCATGATGATGCCGGTCTATTCTAACAAGAATAGATGTACAAAATACTCGAATGTAAGGTGACCCCCCTTCCTATCTTATGTCTGAGAAGTGGGCAAAAATCCGAAGCTTATTTACGTAGAATTTGAAGTTGGCGAAAATGGTCAAACTATTGACTCCCTATATAAGTCAACCCGTTTCTACATATTCCGTTATATATGTACAAAATACTAGCAGTTCCTTAATGGCTATATGTCCTGTTATATTTATATAGAGAGAAACGGAAAGAAAGCGAGATAACACTCGGAATATGTCGTGTTATCTCGCTTTCTTTCCGTTTCTTTTTTTTTTAAAAAGAAAGAAAACTTTAGCTATAAGTATGACTATTTGACTCTGTAGAATTGCGGCTTGTGCGTGGCGCTGCACGTAGCGTTTCTGGCTTCGCTGTCGTACTTCGGTATGGCTGACCACTCGATCGTGTCTGAAGTTCGAATCGTTGCGGGGGTCGGCCGGGACCACAGCAGGCTGGCTTTATGCTGGCCTGCTCTCCCCCTCGCATGAGTTTTTGCCAAAAAACTTGATGAGAGTTATCTCCCCTTGATTTGAATTATTTGCCCTTTGTTGAGATTGAACTACTTCCGGTTTGTGGAACTCTTCTTCCTTTGTTGACATTTCTTTTCAGTGTATTGAAGACGTAACATCATTCTATTTACTCTGGGACTATTACTGATATTAGGATATTACGTTTTTGTAAAGAGGTATGTAAAGTCTTATTTGCCGTATATACACACTCACAGATATTATTGAGACACAAAAATACATACATTGTCGTAATGTTTTAGTTGCCATGTCTTTTAAATTTATTCTAAACACTCTTCACAGAACTAAACCTCCTTCCGAGAAACAAACAAAATAATATATATACACGTAGCTACCTCTTCTAACTAAACATACATGTTACTTTCCTCTATCATGAAGCATCTGTAAGTAAATATAACGAAGCCTACTCTCTATACACATTTTATTATCTTATAAACCTTATACTATACCATCGTAATTTCTACGTCCAGTTACCTCGGCATCACCACTCTCTCTTGCACACTTCATATACCTTTTTAACAACTATATATTTATATTATAATCGTATCTCTATTACATATACACCTTCTCTGTATATACTTACCTAGAAGAAAGGTATATACCCTCATCATACACAGCTATATAAGAAACTGTAGTATATAGAATACAGACGATCTCTCTATACATAAACACACTTACTTCGAAGTATTGTATATATATGCAGCATCTACATACACACAAGGCAAAGTTAAAACCCTATTCTCTACTATTTTTCAAGAGGATACTTACATAAAACTCTGGATATTTTATCAAGGCATCTATTTTCTGTATGTAGAAGACATTTTATAGAATACACTCCCTTGTTATATAAATATTGTACACACGTGTGTATATAATACACTTCTATATATATAGAAACTTACTACTAGATATTGTGTGTACACAGCAAAGAATCTACTTTTTGTATGTAGAGGCTCCTCTGTAACATCTATAAGGCTTATATTTACTATCCTTCTCTATGAAAACCCCATATATACAGTAATACCTTATCTAGAGGCATATAAGAAACTATTTCACAGCTCACTCTCCTAAGAAACTAAACTGTTCATGACAAAAAGGTTTAATTTCTGCCTCTAGAAAATTATTGGTGTTAGAGCTGTGTAATCTGGATTGTTTTTATTAATACCTTCTGTTTCTTTCCAGGTATGTTGAAGATCTCCGCCAGCTCAACTGAGTGTGTAAATACACACAGTCGTCTCAAGAAATAAAATAACTCCAACAACAAAATGTAGTTTATTTATTGATCTTTATTTCACTTAAAAGTAAGTATATTCTATAGAACATTGTTTTTTATTATATATATACACAGGTAGATCGTTTAACTTCCATTCATATTATATGTATTTAGATACTGTATATATATAGGAATCAACAGCTGTGTATACACAGTACTCTTCTGTGTATATAACTAGTGGATTGTTAAACTTCATAGTAAAACACATGCCTAGAGATAAAAAGGTATTAACATGCAAGAGAATTCAGTTTCTTATATACAGAGAGTACGTTTTCTTTCTAGAGGAGAACAAAGTAGTATTAATGTAATTAGTGAGAAACATCCCTCTTGAAAGAAGTGTATATATAGAATAGATTAATTAATGTCTGTGTATATATAATACAGTAATCCCAGCAAGTTTATTTCTTTCTGTGTATATAGGTATTCTATATATCTCCCATACTTACCAGTAAGTATATTAATAATGAAGTTTCATATTATAAACGTTTATATATATACAGTATTCTAGTAAGTTTATTTCCTTCTGTATATAGAATAAATTCGTATTCTATATCTCTCCCAGTATGTATATAGGAATAGAAGTATGAATTCAGTTCGAAACATCTTTCATGAAAGAAATGTATATATAATGCAGTATTCTAGTGAGGCCATTTCTTTCTGTATGTATACATATGCCTAGAGACAGAAGGGTGTTAATATGTATGGATTTTATAGAAGTAAGTGTATATATATATACACAGGGTTTTAAAGTAATAGTATCCTATAGAATACACATACTTATCTCTGTCTAGTGAAGAAAGTTGAACTCCTTAGCTATATTTATGTATATATATATACATATGCATGTATATATACATACATATGTATGTATATATATAAACATATGTCTAGTGTGTGTGTGTACATACAGGGAATAAATAATAAAGCAACAAAGAAAAATACTGGTTTATTCTTTTATTTCACAATTTATTTACCTTTCTTCTTGAAATAGGGATGTAGTTGTCTCCAGGTCTGGTGCTGTTCCTTAGGAATAAAAAATAGGTTAGTTGTGTATATATAAAGGTTTAGTTTTGTATCTAGTGAAGAACGTTTATATATGGATGATGTATTGAAGTTGTAACATCATTCTATTTACTCTGGGACTATGAACGATATCTGTTTGGATTTTACGTTCGTGTAAAGAGGTATGTAAAGTTTTATTTGCCGTATATACACACACATTATTGAGACACAAAAGTAAGTAGCCATGTCTTTTAAAGAAACAAAACTAAATATATACATGCAGCTACCTCTTATAACTAAACATACATGTTACCCTCCTCTATTATGAAACAAAAGTAACCATGATCTGTATATATACACACCTCTTCTAACATGTTACAACTAAATCTTCTCTCGATACTATATACATACTTGTAAGGAAATATAACCAAGCTTCCTCTCTATACACATTTTATCTTCTGTATATAAACCTTATACCTGAATACACACAGATATTCTATATACAAGAAGACACTTTTTCACGTAAATACACAAACACTTCAGGCATATTTATGTATTAGCCGTAAATTTATTCTAAACCATGTAGAGGAAGAATCCTGTTGACATACGTACACATGAAGCTATATTCATATATAAACGGTCTCCCTTCTATCATAACAGATACTTATGAGGCGCAATATACAAACTTGTTCATACTGGAATAATAGACATGAAACTAAAGCTTCTCTAGACATATGAATATAGAAGCTAAACCATACAGTTATATTTTATATCTAACGAAGCATGGTAGCTCCATTACTCTGCCGTAAGACTCCTTACTACTACTTCTAGCATCCTCACCTGCTTGATAGCTACATCATCCATATATAAACGTTCGTCACTAGATACAAAACTAAACCTTTATATATACACAACTAACCTATTTTATATTCCTAAGGAACAGCACCAGACCTGGAGACAACTACATCCCTATTTCAAGAAGAAAGGTAAATAAATTGTGAAATAAAAGAATAAACCAGTATTTTCCTTTGTTGCCTTATTATTTACTCCCTGTATATATACACACCTCTTACACTGTAGGAAGACAAAAACCTTCTGTCACTGTATACTAGATTCATATTATATAAATTATTTCCTAGATACACACCTATTAGAAACAAGCCATCTCTATATACAGGTAAATAACATCAATGTAGACATGTCTGTATATTAGAAACTGTATTCTATAGAATATATCTAAACCCGCATTGTGTGTGTCTCTTTATATTATACACGTGTATGTAGAAACCTGGAAGTGAACATCATACATATATATATCAATACATCCTCGCTAGATACTACACATACGTCTCTTAGGAAACTAATACTATTGTTCTTCTAGTTGTGTATAAGCATCTCATAGTAGAACGTGTACATGCTTCCTAAGAAGCAAGAGAGCTAACTGTATAAATACAAAGAAATTTAGTGTTCTTTACATACACACATATATAGAAAAACTGTATTCAATATGACACAAAGCTTACTTCATGTCTATAATATACCTTCTTCTCTATATTGGAAGAAGTACCTCCATTATATATTGGAGTTGAGGACAGTATGTAGAACCATATGTGCACAGATACCCTGTTCTCCTCTAGTCAGGCATACTCACCATATAAACACTTTCGTGTATATAAAGCATATCTTCATTGTAAATTTAGAAGTTACACTACACAGGTATAAAAATATAAACCTACAAACATTAATACCCTTATATCTCTAGACTACTGTATTATATAAATATAGCTAAGGAATTAAACATGTATGTATATACATACGTATATATAGATACATATGTATGTATATACATACATATGTATGTATGTATATATATATGTATGTATATATATACATACGTATGTATATATATATGTACGTATATATATATACATACGTGTGTATATATACATACGTGTGTATATATACATACATATGTATATATACACACGTATGTATATATATATACGTACATATATATACATACGTATGTATATATACGTACATATATATACATACGTATGTATATATATATATACGTACATATGTATATATATACACATACGTATGTATGCATACATACGTATGTGTGTATACATACGTATGTATGTATGCATACATACGTATGTGTGTATACATACGTATGTATATATACATACATAGGTATGTATGCATACGTACGTATATATATATATACGTATGTATATATACATACGTATGTATATATACATATACGTATGTATGCATACATATGTATATATACATACATATGTATATACACATACGTACGTATGTGTATATATATATATACATACGTATGTATATATATATATACATACATACGTATGTGTATATACATATATATATACATACGTATGTGTATATACATACGTATGTATATATACGTATGTATGTATATATATACATACGTATGTATATATATACACATACGTATGTATACATACATACGTATGTATATATATATATACGTACGTATGTATGTATACATACATACGTATGTATATATACATATGTATGTATACATACGTATGTATATATACGTATGTATGTATACATACATACCTATGTATACATACATAAGTATGTATATATACATATGTGTACATACATACGTATGTATACATACATACGTATGTATGCATGCATACGTATGTGTATATACATATGAATGTATACATACATATGTATGTATACATACATATGTACGTATATATATACATACATATGTATATATACATACGTATGTATGTATATATATACACATACGTATGTATGCATACATACGTATGTATATATATATATACATACGTATGTATGTATACATACATGTATGTATATATACATACGTATGTATGTATGTATATATACATACATATGTATATATACATACATGTATGTATATATACATACGTATGTATGTATGCATACATATGTATATACACATACGTACGTATGTGTATATATATATATATACATATGTATGTATATATATATATATACATACGTATGTGTATATATACATACGTATGTATATATATACACATACGTATGTATATATACATACATACGTATGTATACATATACATACGTATGTATATATACATACGTATGTATACATACGTATGTATATATACATACATATGTGTATACACATACGTGTATATATATATATACATACATACGTATGTATACATACATATGTATGCATACATACGTATGTGTATATACATACATATGTATATCTACGTACGTATGTATATATACATATGTATATATATATACATACGTATGTATGTATATATATACATACGTATGTATATATACATACATATGTATGTATATATACATACGTATGTATGTATATATATATATACATACACACGTATGTATGCATACATACGTATGTACGTATACATACATATGTATGTATATATACATACGTATGTATATATACATACGTATGTATATGCATACATACGTATGTATGCATACATACGTATGTATGTATACATACATATGTATGTATACATACATATGTATATATACATACGTATGTATATATATACATATGTATGTATATATATACATACGTATGTATATATATACATACGTATGTATGTATACATACGTATGTATATATATACATACGTACGTATGTATATATACATACGTATGTATATATATATACATACATATGTATGTATGTATATATATATATACATACATATGTATGTATGCATACATACGTATGTATGCATACATACATATGTATGTATACATACATATGTATGTATACATACATATGTATATATACATACGTATGTATATATATACATATGTATGTATATATATATACGTATGTATATATATACATACGTATGTATGTATACATACATACGTATGTATATATACATACGTATGTGTATATACATATACATACGTATGTATATATACATACGTATATATATATATACATACATACATATGTATGCATACGTACGTATACATACATATGTATATATACATACGTATGTATACATACATACATATGTATATATACATACACATGTATGTATATATACATACACATGTATGTATATACACATACATACTTATGTATATATATACATATGTATGTATATATACATATGGACATATGTATGTCTATATAGATATATACATATGTCTATATATATATACATACATATGTATATAGCTAAGGAGTTGAACTTTTTTCTCTAGATAGAGATAAGTATGCGTATTCTATAGGATACTATTACCTTAAAACCATGTGTGTATATATACACTTACTTCTATAGAAACCATACATATTAACACCCTTCTATCTCTAGGCATATGTATACATACAGAAAGAAATGGCCTCACTATAATACTGCATTATATACATTACTTTCATGAAAGATGTTTCGAACTGAATGCATACTTCTATTCCTATATACATACTGGGAGAGATATAGAATACAAATTTATTCTATATACAGAAGGAAATAAACTTACTAGAATACTGTATATATACACATTATAAACGTTTATAATATGAAACTTCTTTATTAATACCTCTATACCTATATACTTACTGGTAAGTATGAGAGAGATATAGATATTATAACCTCTTACAGGAGATATAGAATACCTATATACACAGAAAGAAATAAACTTGCTAGGATTACTGTATTATATATATATATATATATACAGTTTCCATTCTCAAAGAAACTTTTCTATAGCACCACACTTACTTCTTTCAGTAAGAAGGATGTTTCTTACTGAGATTCTATAGTGTACATATACATTAATTAATCTATTCTATATATACTTCTTTCAAGAAGGATGTTTCTCACCAATTACATAATAATTGAATTCTCTCGCATGTTAATACCTTTTTATCTCTAGGCATGTGTTTAACAATCCACTAGTTATATATACACAGCTGTTAATTCCTATATATTTAATATGAATGAAAGTATGTAAGATACTACCTGTGTATATATATAAGAAACGAAAATGTGAAATAAAGATCAATAAATAAACTACATTTTGTTGTTGGAGTTATTTTATTTCTTGAGACGACTGTGTGTATTTAGACACTAAGTTGAGCTGGCGGAGATCTTCAACATACCTGGAAAGAAGCAGAGGGTATTAATAAAAACAATCCAGATTACACAGCTCTAACACCAATACTTTTCTAGAGGCAGAAATTAAACCTCTTTATCATGAACAGTTTAGTTTCTTAAGAGAGTGGGTATAGGGATGTGAAATACAGTTTCTTATATGCCTCTAGATAAGGTATTACTGTATATATGGGTTTTTTTTTTAATTATAGAGAAGGATAGTAGATATAAGCCTTCTAGATGTTACAGAGGAGTCTCTACATACAAAAAGTAGATTCTTTGCTGTGTACACACAATATCTAGTAGTAAGTTTCTATATATATATAGAAGTGTATTATATACACACATGTGTACAATATTTATATAACAAGGGAGTGTATTCTATAAAAAACTGTATGTATGGGGAGTTTTTTTCCTCTATTGAGAAGGATAGTGCTGTGCTCCCGCAAAGGGTGCTCTACGCCTTGGTCGACCAGGCCCGAAACCCAGGTTAATTAGACTGTCGTTTTCAAACTCAACTGAGGCATGTTCATACCTTGTAGCCTCTGATAAAGCTAGGCGTGAAAGTCGGATTGCTTTCCGAACACGCCCTGGTCTTCCACCTGATGTCCGCCCAAAGTTGCGTGCTGCAGCTTCCCTAAACCGCAGCTCGGCAGAACATGAAAGCTTCAGCCTACAAGATGTTGGGCAGATATGGAAGTTTGTTAAGGCTGGCGAATCATGGAAAAGAGACACCAGTTGGTCTGAAAACACTGTACCCACAACAACTAACAATAAAGAAACTGAAAAAACTCTGGGAAACTAAATCAGAACAACCTGCCATCCCCTGCACATAATCATAGACTGGAATCAAGGTACAAATTGTTGTCCTTGAATGCAGGTAGTCTATGCAATAAGATTAATCTTTTTGACTCCTACGTCAAAAGTATCAACCCGGACTTCATTACAGTCACGGAAACTTGGGCACATCCCTTACTCTGTGATGGGGTTTTCAGCATGACTGGCTACAACCTGTTTCGTAAAGACCGCATTAATCATCGTGGTGGTGGTTTAATGGTCTACGTTCGGTCAAATCTGTCGGCAATTCCTTGTGCTGATTTGAACCAATCACAGCAGGAAGTTTTTTTCTGCGATATACGTATGACCATGTCAACACTGCTACTTGGAATCGTTTACCGTCCCCCAAATTACCACCAGGACACTCAACTTTGTGATATCCTCAGAGCTGCTGCCAGGAAGACAGCCACTTATGTTTTCATTGCAGGTGACTTCAATCACCCTGAGATTGACTGGGAAACCTTTCGTTGGCCGCCAAGTGCAAATGACTTCCTTGAGCTGGTGCTGGACTCGAGTTGGTCCCAGGTGGTCACCTCCCCAACGAGAGGTGACAACACTTTGGACCTACTCTTCACCACTACTCCTGAAACGGTCATTAGTGTTACTGCTGAGGAACCTTTAGGTGACTCTGATCATGCTATGATCATTGCCAATCTATCCCTCATGGGCAGTGACAAGAACCACAACGATCTCCAAACTGCTCACTTTGACTGGAACTGTTACTGCACCGAGTTGCAACGGCCAAACTGGCTTGAGTTCTACGACTCTGGAGATGTCAACACTGTACTCCAGAACATCCTGAGCTCAATATGGACAGCATGTGCAGCATCGGTGCCACGTAAGCGGAAAAAACACCCCAAAAGCGCAATTTGGGAGACTGCAGCAGTCCGTCTTGCCAGAAAAGAACGGCGCAATGCTGAACGTGAGTACAAACTTCACAAATCAGACATTAATAGGAAGAGGCGAAATAGATCGTCCAACCACCTCAAACAGGTGACAAAAAAGGCAGTGCTTCAATTTGGCAGCGCATAGCAACCAGCCCTGACAGTAAGGTGTTCTGGAAGTATGTTCACTTAAAGCAGAGGCCTCACTCTCCAGTTGGTCCTCTTCGCAATCCCCACACAAGCCAGGTTACTGACGACCCCAAGGATAGTGAATATAATGTCTTCTACATACAAAAAATAGATGCCTTGATAAAATATCCAGTTTTATGTAAGTATCCTCGGGAAAAGTAGTAGAGAATAGGGTTTTAACTTTGCCTTGTGTGTATGTAGATGTTGCACATATACAATACTTGTGTATATACAATAAGCGTGTTTATGTATAGAGAGAGGGTCTGTATTCTATATACTACAGTTTCTTATATAGCTCCGGATACTGTGTATAATGAGGAGATATACCTTTCTGCTAAGTAAGTATATACAGAGAAGGTGTAATAGAGATACGATTATAATATAAATATATATTTGATATGATGTGTGCAAGAGAGAATGCTGAGTTGGAGTAAAGGTGGTGATGCCGAGGTAACTCGACGTAGAAATTACGATGGTATAGTATAGAGAGGAAAGTAACATGTATGTTTAGTTAGAAGAGGTAGTGTATATATTATTTGCGTGTATATATTATTTGTTTTGTTTTGTTTCTCGGAAGGAGGTTTAGTTCTGTGAAGAGTGTTTAGAATAAATTTAAAAGACATGGCAACTAAAACATTACAAGAATGTATTTATATTTCGAAGATAATGAAATGTATTTTTGTGTCTCAATAATATCCGTGAGTGTGAATAAAACTTTACATACCTCTTAACACGAACGTAAAATCCAAACAGATATCGTTAATAGTCCCAGAGTAAATAGAATGATGTTACCGCTTCAATACACGGAAGAGAAATGTCAACAAAGAAAAGAGTTCCACAAACCGGAAGTAGTTCAATGTCAACAAAGGGCAAATAACTCATATCAAAGGGAGATAACTCTCGTCAAATTGTTTGGCAAAAACTCATGCGAGGGGGAGAGCAGGCCAGCATAAAGCCAGCCTGTTGTGGTCCCGGCCGACCCCCGCAACGATTCGAACTTCAAACACATACAATGGTCATGCCATACCTAAGTACTACAGCTAAGCCAAAAACGCTACGTGCAGCGCCACGCACAAGCCGCAATTCTACAGAGTCAAATAGTCATACTTATAGCTAACATTTTCCTTCTTTTTTTAAAAAAAAGAAACGGAAAGAAAGCAAGATAACACAACATATTCCGAGTGTTATCTCGTTTTCTTTCCGTTTCTCTTTCTATATAAATATAACGGGATATATAGCCATTAAGGAACTGCTAGTATTTTGTACATATATAACGGGATATACACGAATAGAAGCCAGGGAATATGTAGTAAGGGGTTGACTTATATAGGGAGTCAATAGTTTTGTAGCAAGGACCATTTTCGCCAACTTCAAATTCTACATAAATAAGGTTCACATTTTTGCCCACTTCTTAGACACAAGATAGGGAGGAGGCTCACCTTATATTCGAGTGTTTTGTACATCTAGACCGGCATCATCATGGGTAGAGCTTACCAGGTGCTACTGTGTTGAACGAGAGTAAGGCTGTGGGCTGATGATTTAGATGGTCCTCAGGGCTCTGCTGTCAATCGATTTTGTGTGGGGCCACGTTTCTGCTCCATAGAGGAGAAGACATGCATCTTTTCAGAACAATTAATATGTAGGTAACATAGCCTTAGACAGATCTGTATTTGTAATAGTTAGTATCGATTTGGGTAATCTTAAGACCATGATTCCAATCATCAATATATGTATTGATTAAACCTAAATATAGTATATATAAAATCTGTTCTCAGCTTCTCACCAGTTTCTTTGGAATTAAGTGTCTGAAAGTATAAGACTCTCCCTGGATAGGACATTGGTCTATCGCAGGATTAACTCCTCAGCTGAGTGTACTGATGAAATGTTTTTAAAGACTTACATACAGAACTGTATATATATCTTTAAAAAACATTTCATCAGTACACATATCCAAGCTGTGAGAGTTATATGTATGGACCCGTAACTCCCAAGGGAGTCATAGAGGCAACGCATTGACATACAGTGTTTCTAGGGCTCTTTTTAAAACTTGGCAGAGCCCAGGTCTGAATACAGCGGATTTCTTCTAGAGAAGTGTAGAGGAAGAATTCACCCCAGTACTAGACTGGTACTTTTTTTTATCAACCTCGATTTATTTGCCACTAGATCATTAGGCGGGGGAATTTTTTTACAAAAATCAAGTACAAACATTTAACGAGTGATTAAAAAGGAATATAAAAAAATTAAGTCCTCAATAGAGAGGCAGCCTTTTGGGTTCACACACAACCCCGTATAAAGTGTGCGACCTTTCTGCCAAGGAGCACAGAGAGAGGGGGGTGCTCCCTTCTTCTCTTACCTGTACAAGCCCATATAGAGAGATGGCCCACTTACACGGGCCATTATTGCTACTTTCGCTACCCGCCTAATGCTCTAGTGGCAAATAAATCGCAAAAAAACAAACAGACAAACAAACAAACAAAAACGTGGCAAATAAAGAAATCTATGCCCCAGTGGCAAATAAATCGCAAAAAAAAAACAATAAATAAATCTATATTTCTTTTAACGGCTAAAAAAAGGGGGAGTGTAAATTTGTTGGAATAGCCTCATACATTGAAGTAAGCAGCATTTAGTCCACTAAAATTGGACAGCAAATTAAAACATTACCTGTTAGAACGTGAAATGATTTGTTAGTGAACTACCGGTGTAACAGTAATTATGTTACCGGTGTAACTATTTCTGTTTACCTTATTTTTAAATCACACTCCTATATTAGTTTAGTAACCTTTCAATTCAAATAAATTCTTGATGATGAGTGAACTCGCATCGGAGTAGCCCAACGCCTTGGCCTCCGCGTGTGGGAGCCACATAAATGGTCTCAACGACATAGTGAGAAGAAGCCTGGACGCAGCTGAATTTCCATCTCAACTGGAGCCAGCAGGCCTAGGCCGCGGAGATGGCAAGGACCCCGAGGGAATCACCCCCTTCCCATTCGAAGGAGGTAGATCCACAAACCCCAGCATCGCTGCCCGTCTCGCAGATGAACATAAAATAAACAAATTCCGGTGTTTGTCCTGGAGCTTCTTCTACGCACCAGTCGCCGTCGAGACCCCAGGCCTACTTGGACCCATTACAGCCGAGCTCCTCCGCAACATCGGAGTGTCTGTGGCCCATCTGAGGATGAAGTCCCACGAGGTTGGATGGTTGTTGCAGCAGGTGTCACTACCCTTACATATATATACGTAAATGTTCCCTTGACTGCTATTTCTAGCATATATTAATAGACACTTTAGAAACAGCAGCTAAAAATCAGGAAACAACAGTGTGTGTCTGTATATATATACACAGAGAGAAAAAGAGAGAGAGAGATATAGAGAGAGCAGCCAAAGACACACACACACGCACATACACAAACACACAGGTGTATGTCTGCGTGTATGTATATATATGTGTGTGTCTTTGTGTTCTCTCTCTCTCTCTCTCTCTCTCTCTCTCTCTCTCTCTCTCTCTATATATATATATATATATATATATATATATATATATATATATATATATATATCAGTGATCCCCTTCGCAACCTTTATTTAAACAAACCTGCGAAGAGGCGATGATCAAAATAAACACCAAAGTGTAAACAAACGGATACACGATAACATGTGTAGACGAAGTAAAACTTTTAATATTGTAATATAAAGTAGAAACCCTTTATTGAAACAAAGCTGCGATGCAGCGATGATCAAAAGAAACTTCAAAATGTAAACAAACTTCTCGCAGGTGCTGCCAGATACACGATAACATGTGTATACGAAGTGTATCTGGAAGTTTGGTCGTATTATATCACTTTCAAATTGACCCCTATTATATTCAAATTATCCCCTGTGGGGCGTGCACCCCACGTTCAGAATCCCTCATAAATAAATATATGTGAGTGTGTTGCTATGACTGCTATTTCTAGCAGGTTTACTGCTGTCCTGTAGACGCACAACGAAAACCGGAAGTGGCAGCCATTAAAAAACTTTGGCTTAAAATCAGGCAAAAGTTTTTTTAACAAACCAGGCTGTTTTGCCAAGAAAGATAACTGTTGTCTTACTTAATCGCAAAAATCGAGGCAAAAATTTTGCGGGTGTGCAGTTTGTTTGGTGTATGTAACTGCTATTTCTAGCATGTATGGACGCTTTAGAAATAGCAGCGAAAAACGGAAAACAGCAGAAAGAAGGACACACACACATATATATATATATATATATATATATGTGTGTGTATATATATGTATATATATATATATACCAGCTATACACTCACCCATACATATATACGCGTGTATATATATATAAATATATATATTTAAATGTATATATATCTGTGCATGATATATATATGTATATGTACATTATGAAGAGAGAAGAAACATTTAGATATAATTAGTAATAAGATGTATCATACCTAAACTGCTTCTAGATTCCTCGACTACGTACTTTCGTGGCATAAACAAAAACAATACATTATATAGATACAGAGCCTTTGCGAGGTCTGCCGACTTATATATGTATATATATATATATATACATATATATATATATACATATACATAATTATATATATATACATATATACGTGTGTGTCCTTCTTCCTTATGTTTCCCGTGTTTCGCTGCTATTTCTAAAGTGTCCATATATGCTAGAAATAGCAGTCAAATACACCAAACAAACTGCACACCCGCAAAATTTTTGCTTCGATTTTTGCGATTAAGTAAGACAAGAGTTATCTTTCTTGGCAAAAACACCCTGGTTTGTTTACATTAAATTTTCTATTGTTTAAAAACTTTTGCCTGATTTTAAGCCAAAGTTTTTTAATGGCTGCCACTTCCGGTTTTCGTTGTGCGTCTACAGGACAGCAGTAAATCTGCTAGAAATAGCAGTCATAGCAACACACTCACATATATTTATTTATGAGGAATTCTCAACGTGGGGTGAACGCCCCACAGGGGATAATTTGAATATAATAGGGGTCAATTTGAAAGTGATATAATACGATCAAACTTCCAGATCCACTTCGTATACACATGTTATCGTGTATCTGGCAGCACCTGCGAGAAGTTTGTTTACATTTTGGGGTTTTGCTTTGATCATCGCTGCATCGCAGCTTTGTTTAAATAAAGGGTTTCTACTTTATATTACAGTCATAACACTTTTACAAGACTCGGATTGTTTTTATATTAAAGGGGGGACATAAACATATTTTAAACGTCGAGGTGGGGCATGGTGCAGAGAAGGTTTTAAACCACTGATATATATTTATTTATGCCCTTCTTTCTGTTGTTTTTTAAACTCTGAACTCAGCATTTTTCTGTTGTTCTCCGGGATTCTAGCAAAGTATAACAATATATATATATATGGCAGTCAACCTCAGACTCGAAAAAGCCGCCGCTAATCGTGATCGTTGGGGTTATAATTAGACTAAAGTGCTTCTACTGGGCACCATTAGCTGGTTGTGATCATTGGAGAATTCTTTCTGTGCTGAAAGAGCCTAGGACTAAAAGATATATATATAGATGTCGAAACGGCAGTAGCACAGCCCTTGGGGTCCTGAATATTTTCACATCTATATATATGTGTGTATTCTGCGATATTTATAATTACATAAGTAAGCATATTTGAATAACAAAATTTGAGGTTTAAATACTTTATCTTTTACCAATAACATACAGAAAGGCATCAACAACACCACATGTTAATTACTTTAATATTTAAAGTAGGCTTATAAATATTAAATTCAGCAGATTTTTTCAGCCTTCATGGTGGTCTGGTGGGTGATACCAGAGATGGTGGAGGTCCTGGTTTCGGGTTCAATACTGTTCTTGGGTTACATATAAGGCTTCATGCATTTTTTTTTTTTTTTATCCTCTTTTCTTCTTATCCCTAGATATAAATATATATACATAAGGTAATTTGGTAGAATTGTTACAACATCCGATAAAATTCTTTGCAGTATTTTTCCAGTTCTTTACTCTGAGTTCAACTTTACCTTTCTTCCATTCGGTGTCGATAAGTCTTGAATATGTCTAACGTAGCAACAACTGGAGCTACTTAACCAAGTTTTCCCAACCTAGTTGGTATCACCTACCGGTTGGCGATTTAAACTGTTGGCTGGGACAATGACACACTAATCAGTCAGATTCCAACTCACTATGTCTGGCATATATTTTATACTTTATATTTCAATGAAGTTCTGTAAGTAACCTGGTGGCTTAGATGGCAATACTGCTCGAATAGATGGCTTCTATTATGAAGTTATAAGTTCATTCCCTATCCACGATTGTAGAATTAATTTTATTTAGTTATTATTTAATCAATTCTTTTAACAAACAAATTATATCTATAAAACGCCAAATATAGTGAGTTCAAATCTGACTGACATGCATGGTATATATTTATGTTTCATTATACAGCAAACTTATAAAGATATGTATATATTGTCCAGGAGTTTCGAGTTTAGTGGGAATTGGTACAACTCTCAATTGGAGCTAGTCCCTGCAAGATCAGCATAAATAATGTTATACCTTTTCATGAAATCTTGCACACCCGATATTTTATACATGATTATTTAAAGGTGAACAAAAACCAAAGAACATTGAGCAGCATTTCTCAACCTTTCTACCCATGTTGATCTCTTGAAATAGTTTTTATGTCTCAGCGAAGCCCTGCATAAAATATACTTTTTCTATCTCTAGAACAGTGGTTCCCAAATCGTGTGCTGCGAGATGAAACTAGATGAGCTGCAAAAGACTAAGATTAAATTTAAGATGTGAAAAATATAAAACTGAAATTTCATATAAAAGTTAAAATATAGCTACAGCCACAAACCTAGGCTCCACACCCCGCAACGCAGAGGAGAGTAAGATAGTACCGAGGCCTGACTCACCTCTTCCACTCCATTGAGACCTCTGCCATACTTGGTCCCCGTACTGCTGATTTCCTCCATAAAGTCGGGAGGAAAGATGGCACGTGCGACTATTGTAGCAGGTGTTTCTGTTCTTGCTCCGAGGTAATGCTTTTACGTTTCTTCCACGGGTTGCGGCTGAGGGACCACTTAGACTGGGGTGAAGTGTCTGTCCCTCCCCCGACTTCTTATTTCTTTTCTCTTCTCTTCTTGCTTATCTCTGCTATACCACGGCATCAAAAACATATATGATATATGTATGTATGGTATAGGTGTATTTATATTTAGGATAGTTATCGAAGGTAAATAGACTGGTTGGAGCAATAACAGTCTTGTTTATGTATATAAATATATATATATATATATGTTTGTTCTTGTATTTCCATAGAAAAGGTAAAGAAAAGAAGAATGCTCTATGTATTGTACAGAGCTATTTAATTACATAATAAACAACTGAATATAATTATTCCATGCAAATAGACTTAGAATGGAAAACATTCAGACAGAGAAGAATGGATAATGGGAATGTAGAAGAATTTCATATTAGTGATATGAATGTTTCGTGTGATCAGTGTGGAGCTTTGAAATTTAGAAATGAAAATTGTAACTGTTGTAATAAAGGAAAGGTTGTGTTGCCTCCATTGCAAATATACCCTGAGAGACTGAGAAATCTCTTTGAAAGAGGCCAGGAAGCAGTTGATTTCACAGAAACATCTGCAATTAAAACTACATTCATTTCACTTCATTTGGTGTTAAACTTGCCTTACCACCCGGCAGAGGCCCCTATAGCTTTCATATTCAGGGTCAAACATATCACTACACCCCCACCTCTGTAACCTGCAGAAAATACACCACAATATGGCCAGTTATATATTATTGATGGGAATGAAGGTGTGTAGCACAGATTGGAAGTACCACCAAATAATTGTTTCTGACATAAGGCCAGCAATTACTGGTACTTTATTCTATCGACCTCATAAGGATGAAAACAAAGTCAACCTTGGAGGGATTTGAACCCAGAACGTAAAGGGCCATAACCCTATGCTGTAAAGCATGGTGTCTGACGCTCTACCGATACTGCCAATCCACTGCCCTAGTACCAACAAATAATGACTGCTCACCACAAAAAATGACTATGATAAGAGAGGTGTTGCATGAATGTAATCCATATGTCGAAGTGTACAATACAATGCATGGCATCAAACAGCAAAGTGCAAGAAGAGAAAATTGTCGTGTACAGACTGTGAATTAAGATATAGAAGACGATCAGATATGAGCTGCTATAATTTACCAACTAGTAATGATAGCTGTTGTTTTGTGGGGGATTGAGGGCACACCACCTGTCATCATCATCATCATCATCACCGTTTTACGTCCGTTCTTCCACGCTAGCATGGGTTAGACGGGTTGTCCTGTTGTGTGCAGTGTCTGGTCGGCTGACCATGCCTTGCTCATACAGGAACTGATCTGGCTTGATTTCTACAGCTGGATGCCCTTCCTAACACCAACCTCATTTACAGTGAGTGCTGGGTGCTTTTTCGTGGCGCCTACACGTCCACTTTACAGTGTGGGCTGGGTGCTTTTTTGCCGTGGCACCTCCACGACCACCTTGCGGTGGGGGGTGTGGGGGCATATTGTTTATATGCTTCAGCATGTACCCATGGGATGTCGGGTACTCTGTATTACTGCGTGACGCCAGAAGTAACGGTCGTGTGTCATTGTCTTTGAGAGGTGTAATTGGGTAAGGTCGGCTTTTATCACCTCATCCCAGGTCATCTTGGGTCTCCCCACTCCGCGGTTTCCATCAACTTCTAGTGCTCTGCACCTTTTTATGCAGCTGTCATCCTTCATACGCATCACATGTCCATACCAGCGCAACCGCCTCTCCTGCACACAGCAGTTGATTCCTCTTATGCTCAGTCTCTCTCTCAATTCATTTATGCTTTGTCGTTCACGTATATTACTGTTACACATCCATCGGAGCATGCAGGCTTCGTTTCTCTCTAATCTACGTAAGTCTTCCACCTTCAGCGCCCAGGTCTCATTACCATGCAACATCGCTGTTCGGATACACGCATCATACAGTCTGCCTTTCATTCTGAGGGAGAAGCCTTTTGCAGCTAGCAGTGGTAGTAGTTCCCTAAACTTCTTCCATCCCGTTCTTACCCTAGTTATTGTACTTTCTGAACACCCACCTCCGTTGCTAATTCGGTCACCTAGGTAGCAGAAGCTGTCTACTGTTTCTACAGGGCCCTCCCAGAGATTGGTGGTACTTGTTTCCTGTGGCTGTTTGCTGCTTGCTGTTTCAGCACAGCTGCTGCATGTGAATCCTACATTCTTAATTAAGCTTCCTGAGATCCCGCTACATCTCTTGTGTACCCATTGTTTGCATTTGGGGCAGAGAATGTAGTTCCTACCTACACCTTTCCTACATACTGAGCAAGGCCATTTCCCTGAGGGGATCTGGGTTCTGTTTTCTCGTCTACTTACAAGGACCTTAGTCTTTGTCATGTTGACTTTGAGACCCTTTCTCTCTAGTCCCTGCTTCCAGGTTTGGAATTTATTCTCTAGTTCTATCATAGATTCAGCTATGAGTGCGAGGTCATCAGCATACAGGAGTTCCCATGGGCATCCGGTCTGAAATTCCTCCGTTATTGCCTGCAGGACTATGATGAACAGGAAGGGCTAAGAACAGAGCCCTAGTGAACCCCAACCTGTACGCTAAATTCCTCGCTATACTCATTGCTAATCCTAACTTTGCTGACTGCTCCCCTATACATGGCTTGTACCGCTTTCACAAGCCATTCGTCTACTCCTAGTTTTCTAAGAGCCCACCAGATTACAGCACGTGGAACTCTGTCAAAGGCTTTCTCAAGGTCGACAAATGCCAAGTAGAGTGGCTTACTTTTAGTTAGGTACTTTTCCTGTAATTGCCTCACAAGGAAGAGGGCATCAGTGGTGCCTCTTCCTGGTACAAACCCAAATTGCATCTCGTCTATATTCACCCAGTCCCTAATCAGCTGTGCTATAACTCTTTGTTACTTTCATGACCTGGTCCATTAACTTTATACCTCTATAGTTTCCTCTATCTAGTGTATCGCCTTTGCCTTTGTAGCAGTTGACAATGATGCTACTGCACCAATCTTTTGGTATGGCCCCTTCTAGTATTACCTGGTTAACGATACATCTGGTTATAGTGTGACCTACAGACCCAGATGCCTTCAGCATCTCGGCAGCTATACCGATGGACCGGTTGCCTTCCCCATCTTCATATCTCTGATTGCCTTACTTACTACGCTGCCGCTGACTTCTACTGTTGGTCCCTCTATAGGGTCTACTTGGGGTAGGGTCTCTTCTTCCCATGCATTCTCCTCATTTAGTAATCTATCATAATGACTCTTCCATGCATCTTTCTTCTCAGCACTTGTGAGGGCAAGCTTACCTTTATCATTCCGGATACACTTCTCTCCAATGACATCACAACTATCTCTGACACGCTGCCTCGCAATCTTGAATACCTCCTGTTTCTGGTCCTCACGTTGTAAAACATGCTTGAATTTTCTATCCTCTGCTTCCCTCCTAGCTAAGTATACTTGTCGCCTAGCTTCCCTCTTGGTCTCTATGTAATGTACCCTGCTCCCCCCCGTTCTTCCATTCTTTCCATGCCTGTCTCTTGGCCCTGACTACTTCATCTACCTTATTCTTCCACCACCAAGTCACTCTCCTCCTGCTTGAGGTCTTACTCCAGCCACAGACCTCGTCCGTCGCCTCTAGTAAATTATTTTTTAGGAACTCCCAGTTCTCTTCTACATTAAATGTCTCTATCTGTTCTTCTTTACTGTCGTAGGCGTTGAGTAAAATATCTTTAAATCTGTTACTGGTTGAGGGGACTTTCAGCTTCCAGATCTTTCTTCTCCAGGTTGGCCTCTGTTTCAGGGCTCGTCTAGTTCTGACCGTGAGGTTGCTGACAACTAAGCTATGTTGGGATGTACATTCCTCACTAGGGAAGGCTTTTGTGTTTACGACCGTCCATCTGTCACGGCCTCTGATGAGGATAAAATCTAACTGACTAGAGTGCTCCCCTGATATATAGGTGATCAGGTGGTTGTCGGGTTTTCTAAAGTTTGTGTTACATATCGACATGTCATTGGCGTCGCAGAATTCTAGAAGTCTGAATCCTTCCTCATTCCTTGTGCCAACTCTATAGCCTCCATGTACTCTATTGAAGCCGTCGCAGTGTTTACCTATGTGTCCGTTAAAATCTCCTGCGATGATTAGGAAGTCCTTGTCGTCTGTTAGAGCAGTAGTGTGTACAAAGAGATATTATCATCTTTCCTAAAGACCATCGCCTCAGAAAATACCGCATAATTCATGCCACTTGGACCTCACGACCGACCCATAATGGTTAATTTTAGTGGCAGAGTGACATGGAGAGGAATGCAGGACCTGTGTTTGCAATAGACTGACAATGCAGGAGTATTACATATACTGTATAGCATATAGAGGAGGATTTAGTGCGATATATAGGGCAGGTAAATTATTTTAGCAGTATTTAGTGGAAGCCTATATGAAAGTAGAGGGATGCAGGCTTCAATATTTGAGGAACAATCAAGCCCAATTGTGAGTGGATGAGTATAATGGTTTAATGAATTATCTAAACAGATGATAACACTGAGCCTTAAGAAATGAAGACAAGATAAGAAACAGAGAAGACATTGACAAACTCCAATTAAAAGCAGGATCAATAATAATGCTTCTATGGAATATTTCAATCCAGAACAGATTATGCAATGGCACAAGATTAGAAGTAGTGGAACTGCATAAACATTTTATCGAAGCTTCTCATATCTATGGTCCTTTGATGGGCAGGTGTGTTTTGATCCCAAGACTGAAGTTAGCCCCCAGTGGTGCCATCATCCCTTTTACTTTGGAAAGACCCCAGTTTCCATTAAGACTGTCATATGCCATGACAATCAACAAGAACCATGTTCAAATACATGATAAAGTGGGTCTGTTTCTCCCTGAGCAAGTATTTAACCCTGGAGAATTGTATGTTGCTTTTTCAAGAGTTCACAGACAGATGTAAAAATTAATCCTACCAACCCCACCACTCCTACAACTGTTAGCCCACCCCCAGCACCACCCAACCTCCGTTCTAGTCCCACCGTTAGAACCAATGCTGCTTACCCAACCCACTTTTACTAGTTCACTCACTCCGTCGCTCGAATTTCAAAGCTGGCCCTCTACACTTGGTCGTTGCCAGGTCACCACCTGATTGTGCTCTCTGTGTCTGCATTAGCCGGTACCTAAACGCAATGAAATGTTACCTGTGCTACCAAAACTACCACAGGAACTGTGTCGGCATCAGCAAGGCTTCAATACTAGACCTTTAATCAGGGCCACTTTAGCTCCGACGATCAGCTCTCTACCTAGTGTGTGTAGGTGGAGGGGACATGAGACCAGCAAAGTCGTAGGAGTAGAGACTAGTAAATAATATACGGTCCTAGCTATGTTAAGAATATATATAAGAAACATGTTCTTTACATTTAAGAAGACAAGAGAAATAAATATTTACCTCTTTCATGTAGGTAATATAGCAGTGTTATAAAACTAATTATACGACCGGTGTAACAGTCGGTATAAATGAAAGATGTAGAAATAAAAGTTTTAACAATGACATGAATAAAGATACAGTAATTTAATATGAGCAAGAATAAATATTTAATGGAATTAAATGTAATTTAATAAGAAATAAGTAAAAGAATGAATTGCTTAGGTAAAAGAAAAAAGCAAAATGAAGAAACAGAAAATTTGGTTTGTCTTTATAAACCTTATTTAGACTAATTAATCGGGCTGGAAGAAGTTTATGGAGCTGCTTCCTCTCGTGACAAAGAAGGGTTTCTCCCTGCGTACAAAAGGTTGGTTGTTTGATGCCTGTGTGAGATGCACAATGTTGCATGGTAGTGAGACATGGGCAGCAACTGCAGAGGATATGCGAAGGCTGGAGAGAAATGAAGCAAACATGCTCCATTGGATGTGCAATGTCAATGTGCGTGAAAGACCAAGCATGGACGAGTTGAGAGTGAAACTCTATAAGAAGGATAGACTGTAGTGTGCGGGAGAGAAGACTGTGTTGGTATGGCCATGCGATGCGTATGCAGGATTACCGCAGGGTGAAGAAGTGCCAAGTAATCCCAGTGGGAGGAAGACCAAGCAAGATATGGGCAGAGGTAGTGAGAGCTGACCTCAGATCGTTGAAGCTCAGAGGAGATGATGAAGGAGAGATGCTGCGCTGAAGAGGATCTGTCCCACCCTTATAAGCAGGGAAAAGTGGATGTATAATGATGATGATATATATATGTCCCACCCTTGCAAAAAGGAAAAAGCAGACGTAAAATGAAAATGCTGATATATATATAGATAGATATGTATATATATATATATATATACTTATACGTCATGGTGGCTACAGGTGCCAAGAGGAAGAAGCCGGACAATCTTCTGATATTTGTTTATCTTCCTTTCCTTCGTGGGCCGCGGTAGCCGGGTTTGTGGCCGAAGCAACCAAGTTGAAATCGGCCACCGGTGGTTGATATCACCAGGTTAGGAAACCCTGGTTTAGTAGCTCCAGTTATTACTTCGTTAGATATAGTCCGTAATTGAAATTAAAGCCTAAAGGTGTACTAAAGCCACAAACGTTTTTCTATCTATGAATTATTAGTGGTGTAAACAGATGAATTAAAGTCAAAGCTAATAAATATATCACCAAGAAGAATATCTAAGGATTTCCAAAGTGTAAAGTCAGCTCAAGCCTGGAGACTTATCAAGCAGGTGCCTGTCCCAGTTCCTGTAGCGTAAAGGGACTGAGAGTACATGACTTCCCCCTGGACATGATGTCAGTCCATCGCAGGGTTAACACCCCACCTATATGAAATGAAGTTTTTGCTCAAGTAAAACAACTAACAACGCAGTCCAGGAATCGAATACACATATGATCGTAAGACCAACACACTTACCACAAGAATTATTTTGACAAGCCTACATCCTACTGAGCCCAAGAAAGGGGCCTCATAACTAGAACAGGCATCATTTGTCCTAAATACGGAGCTGACTTTACATATAAATATATATAGATATATAATTATATATATATATATAGTATGTGTGTGTGTATGAAGATGTATGACCCCCTAGCAAGCCAAACTACAGTTACTCCCCAACATGGACAGCAAATTAAAATATTACCTGTTAGAGACGAACGTAAAATGATTTGTTAGTGAACTACCGGTGTAACAGTAATTATGTTACCGGTGTAACTATTTCTGTTTACCTTATTTTTAAATCACACTCCTATATTAGTTTAGTGACCTTTCAATTCAAATAAATTCTTGATGATGAGTGAACTCGCATCGGAGTAGCCCAACGCCTTGGCCTCCGCGTGTGTGAGCCACATAAATGGTCTCAACGACATAGTGAGAAGAAGCCTGGACGCAGCTGAATTTCCATCTCAACTGGAGCCAGCAGGCCTAGACCGCGGAGATGGCAAGCACCCCGAGGGAATCACCCTCTTCCCATTCGAAGGAGGTAGATCCACAAACCCCAGCATCGCAGCCCGTCTCGCAGATGAATATAAAATAAACAAATTCCGGTGTTTGTCCTGGAGCTTCTTCTACGCACCAGCCGCTGTCGAGACCCCCAGGCCTACTTGGACCCATTACAGCCGAGCTCCTCCGCAACATCGGAGTGTCTGTGGCCCGTCTGAAGATGAAGTGCCACGAGGTTGGATGGTTGTTGCAGCAGGTGTCACTGCCCTTACATATATATACGTAAATGTTCCCTTGACTGCTATTTCTAGCATATATTAATAGACACTTTAGAAACAGCAGCTAAAAATCAGGAAACAACAGTGGCTGTCTGTATATATATACACAGAGAGAAAAAGAGAGAGAGAGAGATAGAGAGAGCAGCCAAAGACACACACACACGCACATACACACAGGTGTATGTATATATATGTGTGTCTTTGCGTTCTCTCTCTCTCTCTCTCTCTCTCTCTCTCTCTCTATATATATATATATATATATATATATATATATATATATATATATATATATATATATATATATATATATATATATATATTTATATCAGTGATCCCCTTCGCAACCTTTAATTAAACAAACCTGCGATGAGGCGATGATCAAAATAACCACCAAAATGTCAACAAACGGATACACGATAACATGTGTAGACGAAGTAAAACTTTTATTACTGTAATATAAAGTAGAAACCCTTTATTTAAACAAAGCTGCGATGCAGCAAGGATCAAAAGAAACTTCAAAATGTAAACAAACTTCTCGTAGGTGCTGCCAGATACACGATAACATGTGTATACGAAGTGTATCTGGAAGTTTGGTCGTATTATATCGCTTTCAAATTGACCCCTATTATATTCAAATTATCCCCTGTGGGGCGTGCACCCCACGTTGAGAATCCCTCATAAATAAATATATGTGAGTGTGTTGCTATGACTGCTATTTCTAGCAGGTTTACTGCTGTCCTGTAGACGCACAACGAAAACCGGAAGTGGCAGCCATTAAAAAACTTTGGCTTAAAATCAGGCAAAAGTTTTTTAACAATTTGCCAAGAAAGATAACTGTTGTCTTACTTAATCGCAAAAATCGAGGCAAAAATTTTGCGGGTGTGCAGTTTGTTTGGTGTATTTGACTGCTATTTCTAGCATGTATGGACGCTTTAGAAATAGCAGCGAAACACGGAAAACAGCAGAAAGAAGGACACACACCTATATATATATATATATAGGTGTGTGTCCTTCTTTCTGCTGTATATATGTGTGTGTGTGTATATATATATATATATATATATATATATATATATATATATGTATATACCAGGTATACACTCACCCATACTTATATATACGCGTGTATATATATATAAATATATATATTTAAATGTATATATATCTGTGCATATATGTATATGTATATATGTATATATATATATATATATATATACAGATACATAATTATATATATATATACGTGTGTGTCCTTCTTTCTGTTGTTTTCCGTGTTTCGCTGCTATTTCAAAAGCGTCCATACATGCTAGAAATAGCAGTCGAATACACCAAACAAACTGCACACCCGCAAAATTTTTGCCTCCATTTTTGCGATTAAGTAAGACAAGAGTTATCTTTCTTGGCAAATTGTTAAAAAACTTTTGCCTGATTTTAAGCCAAAGTTTTTTAATGGCTGCCACTTCCGGTTTTCGTTGTGCGTCTACAGGACAGCAGTAAACCTGCTAGAAATAGCAGTCAAATACACCAAACAAACTGCACACCCGCAAAATTTTTGCCTCGATTTTTGCGATTAAGTAAGACAACAGTTATCTTTCTTGGCAAAACAGCCTGGTTTGTTAAAAAAATTTTGCCTGATTTTAAGCCAAAGTTTTTTAATGGCTGCCACTTCCGGTTTTCGTTGTGCGTCTACAGGACAGCAGTAAACCTGCTAGAAATAGCAGTCATAGCAACACACTCACATATATTTATTTATGAGGAATTCTCAACGTGGGGTGAACGCCCCACAGGGGATAATTTGAATATAATAGGGGTCAATTTGAAAGTGATATAATACGACCAAACTTCCAGATCCACTTCGTATACACATGTTATCGTGTATCTGGCAGCACCTGCGAGAAGTTTGTTTACACTTTGGGGTTTGCTCTGATCATCGCTGCATCGCAGCTTTGTTTAAATAAAGGGTTTCTACTTTATATTACAGTCATAACACTTTTACAAGACTCGGATTGTTTTTATATTAAAGGGGGGACATAAACATATTTTAAATGTCGAGGTGGGGCATGGTGCAGAGAAGGTTTTAAACCACTGATATATATTTATTTATGCCCTTCTTTCTGTTGTTTTTTAAACTCTGAACTCAGCATTTTTCTGTTGTTCTCCGGGATTCTAGCAAAGTATAACAATATATATATATATATATATATATATATGGCAGTCAACCTCAGACTCGAAAAAGCCGCCGCTAATCGTGATCGTTGGGGTTATAATTAGACTAAACTGCTTCCACTGGGCACCATTAGCTGGTTGTGATCATTGGAGAATTCTTTCTGCGCTGAAAGAGCCTAGGACTAAAAGATATATATACAGATGTCGAAACGGCAGTAGCACAGCCGTTGGGGTCCTGAATATTTTCACATCTATATATATGTGTGTATTCTGCGATATTTATAATTACATAAGTAAGCATATTTGAATAACAAAATTTGAGGTTTAAATACTTTATTTTTTACCAATAACATACAGAAAGGCATGAATAACACCACATGTTAATTACTTTAATATTGAAAGTGGGCTTATAAATATTAAATTCAGCAGATTTTTGTAGCCTTCATGGTGGTCTGGTGGGTGATACCAGAGATGGTGGAGGTCCTGGTCTCGGGTTCAATACTGTTCATGGGTTACATATAAGGTTTCATGCTTCTTTTTTTTTTTTTTTTTTTTATATCCTCTTTTCTTCTTATCCCTAGATATAAATATATATACATAAGGTAATTTGGTAGAATTGTTACAACATCCGATAAAATTCTTTGCAGTATTTTTCCAGTTCTTTACTCCGAGTTCAACTTTACCTTTCTTCCATTCGGTGTCGATAAGTCTTGAATATTTCTAACGTAGCAACAACTGGAGCTACTTAACCAAGTTTTCCTAACCTAGTTGATATCACCTACCGGTTGGAGATTTAAACTGTTGGCTGGGACAATGACACACTAATCAGTCAGATTCCAACTCACTATGTCTGGCATATATTTTATACTTTATATTTCAATGAAGTTCTGTAAGTAACCTGGTGGCTTAGATGGCAATACTGCTCGAATAGATGGCTTCTATTATGAAGTTATAAGTTCATTCCCTATCCAGGATTGTAGAATTAATTTTATTTAGTTATTATTTAATCAATTCTTTTAACAAACAAATTATATCTATAAAACGCCAAATATAGTGAGTTCAAATCTGACTGACATGCATGGTATATATTTATGTTTCATTATACAGCAAACTTATAAAGATATATATATATTGTCCAGGAGTTTCGAGTTTAGTGGGAATTGGTACAACTCTCAATTGGAGCTAGTCCCTGCAAGATCAGCATAAATAATGTTATACCTTTTCATGAAATCTTGCACACCCGATATTTTATACATGATTATTTAAAGGTGAACAAAAACCAAAGAACATTGAGCAGCATTTCTCAACCTTTCTACCCATGTTGATCTCTTGAAATAGTTTTTATGTCTCAGGGAAGCCCTGCATAAAATATACTTTTTCTATCTCTAGAGCAGTGGTTCCCAAATCGTGTGCTGCGAGATGAAACTAGATGAGCTGCAAAAGACTAAGATTAAGTTTTAAGATGTGAAAAATATAAAACTGAAATTTCATATAAAAGTTCAAATATAGCTACAGCCACAAACCTAGGCTCCACACCCCGCAACGCAGAGGAGAGTAAGATAGTACCGAGGCCTGACTCACCTCTTCCACTCCATTGAGACCTCTGCCATACTTGGTCCCCGTACTGCTGATTTTCTCCATAAAGTCGGGAGGAAAGACGGCAGGTGCGACTATTGTAGCAGGTGTTTCTGTTCTTGCTCCGAGGTAACGCTTTTACGTTTCTTCCACGGGTTGCGGCTGAGGGACCACTTAGACTGGGGTGAAGTGTCTGTCCCTCCCCCGACTTCTTATTTCTTTTCTTTTCTCTTCTTGCTTATCTCTGCTATACCACGGCATCAAAAATATATATGATATATGTATGTATGGTATAGGTGTATTTATATTTAGGATAGTTATCGAAGGTAAATAGACTGGTTGGAGCAATAACAGTCTTGTTTATGTATATAAATATATATATATATATATATGTTTGTTCTTGTATTTCCATAGAAAAGGTAAAGAAAAGAAGAATGCTCTATGTATTGTACAGAGCTATTTAATTACATAATAAACAACTGAATATAATTATTCCATGCAAATAGACTTAGAATGGAAAACATTCAGACAGAGAAGAATGGATAATGGGAATGTAGAAGAATTTCATATTAGTGATATGAATGTTTCGTGTGATCACTGTGGAGCTTTGAAATTTAGAAATGAAAATTGTAACTGTTGTAATAAAGGAAAGGTTGTGTTGCCTTCATTGCAAATATACCCTGAGAGACTGAGAAATCTCTTTGAAAGAGGCCAGGAAGCAGTTGATTTCACAGAAGCATCTGCAATTAAAACTACATTCATTTCACTTCATTTGGTGTTAAACTTGCCTTACCACCCGGCAGAGGCTCGTATAGCTTTCATATTCAGGGTCAAACATATCACTACACCCCCACTTCTGTAACCTGCAGAAAATACACCACAATATGGCCAGTTATATATTATTGATGGGAATGAAGGTGTGTAGCACAGATTGGAAGTACCACCAAATAATTGTTTCTGGCATAAGGCCAGCAATTACTGGTACTTTATTCTATCGACCTCATAAGGATGAAAACAAAGTCAACCTTGGAGGGATTTGAACCCAGAACACAAAGGGCCATAACCCTATGCTGTAAAGCATGGTGTCTGACGCTCTACCGATACTGCCAATCCACCGCCCTAGTACCAACAAATAATGACTGTTCACCACAAAAAATGACTATGATAAGAGAGGTGTTGCATGAATGTAATCCATATGTCGAAGTGTACAATACAATGCATGGCATCAAACAGCAAAGTGCAAGAAGAGAAAATTTTCGTGTACAGAACTGTGAATTAAGATATAGAAGACGATCAGATATGAGCTGCTATAATTTACCAACTAGTAATGATAGCTGTTGTTTTGTGGGGGATTGAGGGCACACCACCTGTACAAAGAGATATTATCATCTTTCCTAAAGACCATCCTCCTCAGAAAATACCACATAATTCATGCCACTTGGACCTCACGACCGACCCATAATGGTTAATTTTAGTGGCATAGTGACATGGAGAGGAATGCAGGACCTGTGTTTGCAATAGACTGACAATGCAGGAGTATTACATATACTGTATAGCATATAGAGGAGGATTTAGTGCGATATATAGGGCAGGTAAATTATTTTAGCAGTATTTAGTGGAAGCCTATATGAAAGTAGAGGGATGCAGGCTTCAATATTTGAGGAACAATCAAGCCCAATTGTGAGTGGATGAGTATAATGGTTTAATGAATTATCTAAACAGATGATAACACTGAGCCTTAAGAAATGAAGACAAGATAAGAAACAGAGAAGACATTGACAAACTCCAATTAAAAGCAGGATCAATAATAATGCTTCTATGGAATATTTCAATCCAGAACAGATTATGTAATGGCACAAGATTAGAAGTAGTGGAACTGCATAAACATTTTATCGAAGCTTCTCATATCTATGGTCCTTTGATGGGCAGGTGTGTTTTGATCCCAAGACTGAAGTTAGCCCCCAGTGGTGCCAACATCCCTTTTACTTTGGAAAGACCCCAGTTTCCATTAAGACTGTCATATGCCATGACAATCAACAAGAACCATGGTCAAATACATGATAAAGTGGGTCTGTTTCTCCCTGAGCAAGTATTTAACCCTGGAGAATTGTATGTTGCTTTTTCAAGAATTCACAGACAGATGTAAAAATTAATCCTACCAACCCCACCACTCCTACAACTGTTAGCCCACCCCCAGCACCACCCAACCTCTGTTCTAGTCCCACCGTTAGAACCAATGCTGCTTACCCAGCCTCTTTTACTAGTTCACTCACTCCGTCGCTCGAATTTCAAAGCTGGCCCTCTACACTTGGTCGTTGCCAGGTCACCACCTGATTGTGCTCTCTGTGTCTGCATTAGCCGGTACCTAAACACAATGAAATGTCACCTGTGCTACCAAAACTACCACAGGAACTGTGTCGGCATCAGCAAGGCTTCAATACTAGACCTTTAATCAGGGCCACTTTAGCTCCGACGACCAGCTCTCTACCGAGTGTGTGTTGGTGGAGTGGACATGAGACCAGCAAAGTCGTAGGAGTAGAGACTAGTAAATAATATACGGTCCTAGCTATGTTAAGAATATATATAAGAAACATGTTCTTTACATTTAAGAAGACAAGAGAAATAAATATTTACCTCTTTCATGTAGGTAATATAGCGGTGTTATAAAACTAATTATACGACCGGTGTAACAGTCGGTATAAATGAAAGATGTAGAAATAAAAGTTTGAACAATGACATGAATAAAGATACAGTAATTTAATATGAGCAAGAATAAATATTTAATGGAATTAAATGTAATTTAATAAGAAATAAGTAAAAGAGTGAATTGCTTAGGTAAAAGAAAAAAGCAAAATGAAGAAACAGAAAATTTGGTTTGTCTTTATAAACCTTATTTAGACTAATTAATCGGGCTGGAAGAAGTTTATGGAGCTGCTTCCTCTCGTGACAAAGAAGGGTTTCTCCCTGCGTACAAAAGGTAGGTTGTTTGATGCCTGTGTGAGATGCACAATGTTGCATGGTAGTGAGACATGGGCAGCAACTGCAGAGGATATGCGAAGGCTGGAGAGAAATGAAGCAAACATGCTCCATTGGATGTGCAATGTCAATGTGCGTGAAAGACCAAGCATGGACGAGTTGAGAGTGAAACTCTATAAGAAGGATAGACTGTAGTGTGCGGGAGAGAAGACTGTGTTGGTATGGCCATGCGATGCGTATGCAGGATTACCGCAGGGTGAAGAAGTGCCAAGTAATCCCAGTGGGAGGAAGACGCAGTAGAGGAAGACCAAGCAAGATATGGGCAGAGGTAGTGAGAGCTGACCTCAGATCGTTGAAGCTCAGAGGAGATGATGAAGGAGAGATGCTGCGCTGAAGAGGATCTGTCCCACCCTTATAAGCAGGGAAAAGTGGATGTATAATGATGATGATATATATATGTCCCACCCTTGCAAAAAGGAAAAAGCAGACGTAAAATGAAAATGCTGATATATATAGATAGATATGTATATATATATATATATATACTTATACGTCATGGTGGCTACAGGTGCCAAGAGGAAGAAGCCGGACAATCCTCTGATATTTGTTTATCTTCCTTTCCTTCGTGGGCCGCGGTAGCCAGGTTTGTGGCCGAAGCAACCAAGTTGAAATCGGCCACCGGTGGTTGATATCACCAGGTTAGGAAACCCTGGTTTAGTAGCTCCAGTTATTACTTCGTTAGATATAGTCCGTAATTGAAATTAAAGCCTAAAGGTGTACTAAAGCCACAAACGTTTTTCTATCTATGAATTATTAGTGGTGTAAACAGATGAATTAAAGTCAAAGCTAATAAATATATCACCAAGAAGAATATCTAAGGATTTCCAAAGTGTAAAGTCAGCTCAAGCCTGGAGACTTATCAAGCAGGTGCCTGTCCCAGTTCCTGTAGCGTAAAGGGACTGAGAGTACATGACTTCCCCCTGGACATGATGTCAGTCCATCGCAGGGTTAACACCCCACCTATATGAAATGAAGTTTTTGCTCAAGTAAAACAACTAACAATGCAGTCCAGGAATCGAATACACATATGATCGTAAGACCAACACACTTACCACAAGAATTATTTTGACAAGCCTACATCCTACTGAGCCCAAGAAAGGGGCCTCATAACTAGAACAGGCATCATTTGTCCTAAATACGGAGCTGACTTTACATATAAATATATATAGATATATATATAATTATATATATATATATAGTATGTGTGTGTGTATGAAGATGTATGACCCCCTAGCAAGCCAAACTACAGTTACTCCCCAACATGGACAGCAAATTAAAATATTACCTGTTAGAGACGAACGTGAAATGATTTGTTAGTGTACTACCGGTGTAACAGTAATTATGTTACCGGTGTAACTATTTCTGTTTACCTTCTTTTTAAATCACACTCCTATATTAGTTTAGTGACCTTTCAATTCAAATAAATTCTTGATGATGAGTGAACTCGCATCGGAGTAGCCCAACGCCTTGGCCTCCGCGTGTGTGAGCCACATAAATGGTCTCAACCACATAGTGAGAAGAAGCCTGGACGCAGCTGAATTTCCATCTCAACTGGAGCCAGCAGGCCTAGGCCGCGGAGATGGCAAGCACCCCGAGGGAATCACCCTCTTCCCATTCGAAGGAGGTAGATCCACAAACCCCAGCATCGCAGCCCGTCTCGCAGATGAACATAAAATAAACAAATTCCGGTGTTTGTCCTGGAGCTTCTTCTACGCACCAGCCACTGTCGAGACCCCCAGGCCTACTTGGACCCATTACAGCCGAGCTCCTCCGCAACATCGGAGTGTCTGTGGCCCGTCTGAAGATGAAGTCCCACGAGGTTGGATGGTTGTTGCAGCAGGTGTCACTGCCCTTACATATATATACGTAAATGTTCCCTTGACTGCTATTTCTAGCATATATTAATAGACACTTTAGAAACCCCAGCTAAAAATCAGGAAACAACAGTGGGTGTCTGTATATATTTACACAGAGAGAAAAAGAGAGAGAGAGAGATAGAGAGAGCAGCCAAAGACACACACACACGCACATACACACAGGTGTATGTATATATATGTGTGTGTCTTTGCTTTCTCTCTCTCTCTCTCTCTCTCTCTCTCTCTCTCTCTCTCTATATATATATATATATATATATATATATATATATATATATATATTTATATCAGTGATCCCCTTTGCAACCTTTAATTAAACAAACCTGCGACGAGGCGATGATCAAAATAACCAGCAAAATGTCAACAAACGGATACACGATAACATGTGTAGACGAAGTAAAACTTTTATTACTGTAATATAAAGTAGAAACCCTTTATTTAAACAAAGCTGCGATGCAGCGATGATCAAAAGAAACTTCAAAATGTAAACAAACTTCTCGTAGGTGCTGCCAGATACACGATAACATGTGTATACGAAGTGTATCTTGAAGTTTGGTCGTATTATATCGCTTTCAAATTGACCCCTATTATATTCAAATTATCCCCTGTGGGGCGTGCACCCCACGTTGAGAATCCCTCATAAATAAATATATGTGAGTGTGTTGCTATGACTGCTATTTCTAGCAGGTTTACTGCTGTCCTGTAGACGCACAACGAAAACCGGAAGTGGCAGCCATTAAAAAACTTTGGCTTAAAATCAGGCAAAAGTTTTTTAACAATTTGCCAAGAAAGATAACTCTTGTCTTACTTAATCGCAAAAATCGAGGCAAAAACTTTGCGGGTGTGCAGTTTGTTTGGTGTATTTGACTGCTATTTCTAGCATGTATGGACGCTTTAGAAATAGCAGCGAAACACGGAAAACAGCAGAAAGAAGAACAAAAACATATATATATATATATATATATAGGTGTGTATCCTTCTTTCTGCTGTATATATGTGTGTGTGTATATATGTATATATATATATATATATATATATATATATATATATATATATGTATATACCAGGTATACACTCACCCATACATATATATACGCGTGTATATATATATAAATATATATATTTAAACGTATATATATTTGTGCATATATGTATATGTATATATGTATATATATATATATATATATATATATATACAGATACATAATTATATATATATATATACGTGTGTGTCCTTCTTTCTATTGTTTTCCCTGTTTCGCTGCTATTTCTAAAGCGTCCATACATGCTAGAAATAGCAGTCGAATACACCAAACAAACTGCACACCAGCAAAATTTTTGCCTCGATTTTTGCGATTAAGTAAGACAAGAGTTATCTTTCTTGGCAAATTGTTAAAAAACTTTTGCCTGATTTTAAGCCAAAGTTTTTTAATGGCTGCCACTTCCGGTTTTCGTTGTGCGTCTACAGGACAGCAGTAAACCTGCTAGAAATAGCAGTCAAATACACCAAACAAACTGCACACCCGCAAAAATTTTGCCTCGATTTTTGCGATTAAGTAAGACAACAGTTATCTTTCTTGGCAAAACAGCCTGGTTTGTTAAAAAAAATTTGCCTGATTTTAAGCCAAAGTTTTTTAATGGCTGCCACTTCCGGTTTTCGTTGTGCGTCTACAGGACAGCAGTAAACCTGCTAGAAATAGCAGTCATAGCAACACACTCACATATATTTATTTATGAGGAATTCTCAACGTGGGGTGAACGCCCCACAGGGGATAATTTAAATATAATAGGGGTCAATTTGAAAGTGATATAATACGACCAAACTTCCAGATCCACTTCGTATACACATGTTATCGTGTATCTGGCAGCACCTGCGAGAAGTTTGTTTACATTTTGGGGTCTGCTTTGATCATCGCTGCATCGCAGCTTTGTTTAAATAAAGGGTTTCTACTTTATATTACAGTCATAACACTTTTACAAGACTCGGATTGTTTTTATATTAAAGGGGGGACATAAACATATTTTAAATGTCGAGGTGGGGCATGGTGCAGAGAAGGTTTTAAACCACTGATATATATTTATTTATACCCTTCTTTCTGTTGTTTTTTAAACTCTGAACGCAGCATTTTTCTGTTGTTCTCCGGGATTCTAGCAAAGTATAATATATATATATATATATATATATATATGGCAGTCAACCTCAGACTCGAAAAAGCCGCCGCTAATCGTGATCGTTGGGGTTATAATTAGACTAAACTGCTTCCACTGGGCACCATTAGCTGGTTGTGATCATTGGAGAATTCTTTCTGCGCTGAAAGAGCCTAGGACTAAAAGATATATATATAGATGTCGAAACGGCAGTAGCACAGCCGTTGGGGTCCTGAATATTTTCACATCTATATATATGTGTGTATTCTGCGATATTTATAATTACATAAGTAAGCATATTTGAATAACAAAATTTGAGGTTTAAATACTTTATTTTTTACCAATAACATACAGAAAGGCATGAATAACACCACATGTTAATTACTTTAATATTGAAAGTGGGCTTATAAATATTAAATTCAGCAGATTTTTGTAGCCTTCATGGTGGTCTGGTGGGTGATACCAGAGATGGTGGAGGTCCTGGTCTCGGGTTCAATACTGTTCATGGGTTACATATAAGGTTTCATGCTTCTTTTTTTTTTTTTTTTTTTTTTTTATATCCTCTTTTCTTCTTATCCCTAGATATAAATATATATACATAAGGTAATTTGGTAGAATTGTTACAACATCCGATAAAATTCTTTGCAGTATTTTTCCAGTTCTTTACTCCGAGTTCAACTTTACCTTTCTTCCATTCGGTGTCGATAAGTCTTGAATATTTCTAACGTAGCAACAACTGGAGCTACTTAACCAAGTTTTCCTAACCTAGTTGATATCACCTACCGGTTGGAGATTTAAACTGTTGGCTGGGACAATGACACACTAATCAGTCAGATTCCAACTCACTATGTCTGGCATATATTTTATACTTTATATTTCAATGAAGTTCTGTAAGTAACCTGGTGACTTAGATGGCAATACTGCTCGAATAGATGGCTTCTATTATGAAGTTATAAGTTCATTCCCTATCCAGGATTGTAGAATTAATTTTATTTAGTTATTATTTAATCAATTCTTTTAACAAACAAATTATATCTATAAAACGCCAAATATAGTGAGTTCAAATCTGACTGACATGCATGGTATATATTTATGTTTCATTATACAGCAAACTTATAAAGATATATATATATTGTCCAGGAGTTTCGAGTTTAGTGGGAATTGGTACAACTCTCAATTGGAGCTAGTCCCTGCAAGATCAGCATAAATAATGTTATACCTTTTCATGAAATCTTGCACACCCGATATTTTATACATGATTATTTAAAGGTGAACAAAAACCAAAGAACATTGAGCAGCATTTCTCAACCTTTCTACCCATGTTGATCTCTTGAAATAGTTTTTATGTCTCAGGGAAGCCCTGCATAAAATATACTTTTTCTATCTCTAGAGCAGTGGTTCCCAAATCGTGTGCTGCGAGATGAAACTAGATGAGCTGCAAAAGACTAAGATTAAGTTTTAAGATGTGAAAAATATAAAACTGAAATTTCATATAAAAGTTCAAATATAGCTACAGCCACAAACCTAGGCTCCACACCCCGCAACGCAGAGGAGAGTAAGATAGTACCGAGGCCTGACTCACCTCTTCCACTCCATTGAGACCTCTGCCATACTTGGTCCCCGTACTACTGATTTTCTCCATAAAGTCGGGAGGAAAGACGGCAGGTGCGACTATTGTAGCAGGTGTTTCTGTTCTTGCTCCGAGGTAACGCTTTTACGTTTCTTCCACGGGTTGCGGCTGAGGGACCACTTAGACTGGGGTGAAGTGTCTGTCCCTCCCCCGACTTCTTATTTCTTTTCTTTTCTCTTCTTGCTTATCTCTGCTATACCACGGCATCAAAAACATATATGATATATGTATGTATGGTATAGGTGTATTTATATTTAGGATAGTTATCGAAGGTAAATAGACTGGTTGGAGCAATAACAGTCTTGTTTATGTATATAAATATATATATATATGTTTGTTCTTGTATTTCCATAGAAAAGGTAAAGAAAAGAAGAATGCTCTATGTATTGTACAGAGCTATTTAATTACATAATAAACAACTGAATATAATTATTCCATGCAAATAGACTTAGAATGGAAAACATTCAGACAGAGAAGAATGGATAATGGGAATGTAGAAGAATTTCATATTAGTGATATGAATGTTTCGTGTGATCACTGTGGAGCTTTGAAATTTAGAAATGAAAATTGTAACTGTTGTAATAAAGGAAAGGTTGTGTTGCCTCCATTGCAAATATACCCTGAGAGACTGAGAAATCTCTTTGAAAGAGGCCAGGAAGCAGTTGATTTCACAGAAACATTAAAACTACATTCATTTCACTTCATTTGGTGTTAAACTTGCCTTACCACCCGGCAGAGGCCCGTATAGCTTTCATATTCAGGGTCAAACATATCACTACACCCCCACCTCTGTAACCTGCAGAAAATACACCACAATATGGCCAGTTATATATTATTGATGGGAATGAAGGTGTGTAGCACAGATTGGAAGTACCACCAAATAATTGTTTCTGGCATAAGGCCAGCAATTACTGGTACTTTATTCTATCGACCTCATAAGGATGAAAACAAAGTCAACCTTGGAGGGATTTGAACCCAGAACGTAAAGGGCCATAACCCTATGCTGTAAAGCATGGTGTCTGACGCTCTACCGATACTGCCAATCCACCGCCCTAGTACCAACAAATAATGACTGCTCACCACAAAAAATGACTATGATAAGAGAGGTGTTATCATCACCGTTTTACGTCCGTTCTTCCACGCTAGCATGGGTTAGACGGGTTGTCCTGTTGTGTGCAGTGTCTGGTCGGCTGACCATGCCTTGCTCATACAGGAACTGATCTGGCTTGATTTCTACAGCTGGATGCCCTTCCTAACACCAACCTCATTTACAGTGAGTGCTGGGTGCTTTTTCGTGGCGCCTACACGTCCACTTTACAGTGTGGGCTGGGTGCTTTTTTGCCGTGGCACCTCCACGACCACCTTGCGGTGGGGGGTGTGGGGGCATATTGTTTATATGCTTCAGCATGTACCCATGGGATGTCGGGTACTCTGTATTACTGCGTGACGCCAGAAGTAACGGTCGTGTGTCATTGTCTTTGAGAGGTGTAATTGGGTAAGGTCGGCTTTTATCACCTCATCCCAGGTCATCTTGGGTCTCCCCACTCCGCGGTTTCCATCAACTTCTAGTGCTCTGCACCTTTTTATGCAGCTGTCATCCTTCATACGCATCACATGTCCATACCAGCGCAACCGCCTCTCCTGCACACAGCAGTTGATTCCTCTTATGCTCAGTCTCTCTCTCAATTCATTTATGCTTTGTCGTTCACGTATATTACTGTTACACATCCATCGGAGCATGCAGGCTTCGTTTCTCTCTAATCTACGTAAGTCTTCCACCTTCAGCGCCCAGGTCTCATTACCATGCAACATCGCTGTTCGGATACACGCATCATACAGTCTGCCTTTTATTCTGAGGGAGAAGCCTTTTGCAGCTAACAGTGGTAGTAGTTCCCTAAACTTCTTCCATCCCGTTCTTACCCTAGTTATTGTACTTTCTGAACACCCACCTCCGTTGCTAATTCGGTCACCTAGGTAGCAGAAGCTGTCTACTGTTTCTACAGGGCCCTCCCAGAGATTGGTGGTACTTGTTTCCTGTGGCTGTTTGCTGCTTGCTGTTTCAGCACAGCTGCTGCATGTGAATCCTACATTCTTAATTAAGCTTCCTGAGATCCCGCTACATCTCTTGTGTACCCATTGTTTGCATTTGGGGCAGAGAATGTAGTTCCTACCTACACCTTTCCTACATACTGAGCAAGGCCATTTCCCTGAGGGGATCTGGGTTCTGTTTTCTCGTCTACTTACAAGGACCTTAGTCTTTGTCATGTTGACTTTGAGACCCTTTCTCTCTAGTCCCTGCTTCCAGGTTTGGAATTTATTCTCTAGTTCTATCATAGATTCAGCTATGAGTGCGAGGTCATCAGCATACAGGAGTTCCCATGGGCATCCGGTCTTAAATTCCTCCGTTATTGCCTGCAGGACTATGATGAACAGGAAGGGCTAAGAACAGAGCCCTGGTGAACCCCAACCTGTACGCTAAATTCCTCGCTATACTCATTGCTAATCCTAACTTTGCTGACTGCTCCCCTATACATGGCTTGTACCGCTTTCACAAGCCATTCATCTACTCCTAGTTTTCTAAGAGCCCACCAGATTACAGCACGTGGAACTCTGTCAAAGGCTTTCTCAAGGTCGACAAATGCCAAGTAGAGTGGCTTACTTTTAGTTAGGTACTTTTCCTGTAATTGCCTCACAAGGAAGAGGGCATCAGTGGTGCCTCTTCCTGGTACAAACCCAAATTGCATCTCGTCTATATTCACCCAGTCCCTAATCAGCTGTGCTATAACTCTTTGTTACTTTCATGACCTGGTCCATTAACTTTATACCTCTATAGTTTCCTCTATCTAGTGCATCGCCTTTGCCTTTGTAGCAGTTGACAATGATGCTACTGCACCAATCTTTTGGTATGGCCCCTTCTAGTATTACCTGGTTAACGATACATGTGGTTATAGTGTGACCTACAGACCCAGATGCCTTCAGCATCTCGGCAGCTATACCCGATGGACCGGTTGCCTTCCCCATCTTCATATCTCTGATTGCCTTACTTACTATGCTGCCGCTGACTTGTACTGTTGGTCCCTCTATAGGGTCTACTTGGGGTAGGGTCTCTTCTTCCCATGCATTCTCCTCATTTAGTAATCTATCATAATGACTCTTCCATGCATCTTTCTTCTCAGCACTTGTGAGGGCAAGCTTACCTTTATCATTCCGGATACACTTCTCTCCAATGACATCACAACTATCTCTGACACGCTGCCTCGCAATCTTGAATACCTCCTGTTTCTGGTCCTCACGTAAAACATGCTTGAATTTTCTATCCTCTGCTTCCCTCCTAGCTAAGTATACTTGTCGCCTAGCTTCCCTCTTGGTCTCTATGTAATGTACCCTGCTCCCCCCGTTCTTCCATTCTTTCCATGCCTGTCTCTTGGCCCTGACTGCTTCATCTACCTTATTCTTCCACCACCAAGTCACTCTCCTCCTGCTTGAGGTCTTACTCCAGCCACAGACCTCGTCCGTCGCCTCTAGTAAATTATTTTTTAGGAACTCCCAGTTCTCTTCTACATTAAATGTCTCTATCTGTTCTTCTTTACTGTCGTAGGCGTTGAGTAAAATATCTTTAAATCTGTTACTGGTTGAGGGGACTTTCAGCTTCCAGATCTTTCTTCTCCAGGTTGGCCTCTGTTTCAGGGCTTGTCTAGTTCTGACCGTGAGGTCGCTGACAACTAAGCTATGTTGAGATGTACATTCCTCACTAGGGAAGGCTTTTGTGTTTACGACCGTCCATCTGTCACGGCCTCTGATGAGGATAAAATCTAACTGACTAGAGTGCTCCCCTGATATATAGGTGATCAGGTGGTTGTCGGGTTTTCTAAAGTTTGTGTTACATATCGACATGTCATTGGCGTCGCAGAATTCTAGAAGTCTGAATCCTTCCTCATTCCTTGTGCCAACTCTATGGCCTCCATGTACTCTATTGAAGCCGTCGCAGTGTTTACCTATGTGTCCGTTAAAATCTCCTGCGATGATTAGGAAGTCCTTGTCGTCTGTTAGAGCAGTAGTGTGTACAAAGAGATATTATCATCTTTCCTAAAGACCATCCTCCTCAGAAAATACCGCATAATTCATGCCACTTGGACCTCACGACCGACCCATAATGGTTAATTTTAGTGGCAGAGTGACATGGAGAGGAATGCAGGACCTGTGTTTGCAATAGACTGACAATGCAGGAGTATTACATATACTGTATAGCATATAGAGGAGGATTTAGTGCGATATATAGGGCAGGTAAATTATTTTAGCAGTATTTAGTGGAAGCCTATATGAAAGTAGAGGGATGCAGGCTTCAATATTTGAGGAACAATCAAGCCCAATTGTGAGTGGATGAGTATAATGGTTTAATGAATTATCTAAACAGATGATAACACTGAGCCTTAAGAAATGAAGACAAGATAAGAAACAGAGAAGACATTGACAAACTCCAATTAAAAGCAGGATCAATAATAATGCTTCTATGGAATATTTCAATCCAGAACAGATTATGTAATGGCACAAGATTAGAAGTAGTGGAACTGCATAAACATTTTATTGAAGCTTCTCATATCTATGGTCCTTTGATGGGCAGGTGTGTTTTGATCCCAAGACTGAAGTTAGCCCCCAGTGGTGCCATCATCCCTTTTACTTTGGAAAGACCCCAGTTTCCATTAAGACTGTCATATGCCATGACAATCAACAAGAACCATGTTCAAATACATGATAAAGTGGGTCTGTTTCTCCCTGAGCAAGTATTTAACCCTGGAGAATTGTATGTTGCTTTTTCAAGAGTTCACAGACAGATGTAAAAATTAATCCTACCAACCCCACCACTCCTACAACTGTTAGCCCACCTAACCTCCGTTCTAGTCCCACCGTTAGAACCAATGCTGCTTACCCAGCCTCTTTTACTAGTTCACTCACTCCGTCGCTCGAATTTCAAAGCTGGCCCTCTACACTTGGTCGTTGCCAGGTCACCACCTGATTGTGCTCTCTGTGTCTGCACTAGCCGGTACCTAAACGCAATGAAATGTCACCTGTGCTACCAAAACTACCACAGGAACTGTGTCGGCATCAGCAAGGCTTCAATACTAGACCTTTAATCAGGGCCACTTTAGCTCCGACGATCAGCTCTCTACCTAGTGTGTGTAGGTGGAGGGGACATGAGACCAGGAAAGTCGTAGGAGTAGAGACTAGTAAATAATATACGGTCCTAGCTATGTTAAGAATATATATAAGAAACATGTTCTTTACATTTAAGAAGACAAGAGAAATAAATATTTACCTCTTTCATGTAGGTAATATAGCAGTGTTATAAAACTAATTATACGACCGGTGTAACAGTCGGTATAAATGAAAGATGTAGAAATAAAAGTTTTAACAATGACATGAATAAAGATACAGTAATTTAATATGAGCAAGAATAAATATTTAATGTAATTAAATGTAATTTAATAAGAAATAAGTAAAAGAATGAATTGCTTAGGTAAAAGAAAAAAGCAAAATGAAGAAACAGAAAATTTGGTTTGTCTTTATAAACCTTATTTAGACTAATTAATCGGGCTGGAAGAAGTTTATGGAGCTGCTTCCTCTCGTGACAAAGAAGGGTTTCTCCCTGCGTACAAAAGGTTGGTTGTTTGATGCCTGTGTGAGATGCACAATGTTGCATGGTAGTGAGACATGGGCAGCAACTGCAGAGGATATGCGAAGGCTGGAGAGAAATGAAGCAAACATGCTCCATTGGATGTGCAATGTCAATGTGCGTGAAAGACCAAGCATGGACGAGTTGAGAGTGAAACTCTATAAGAAGGATAAACTGTAGTGTGCGAGAGAGAAGACTGTGTTGGTATGGCCATGCGATGCGTATGCAGGATTACCGCAGGGTGAAGAAGTGCCAAGTAATCCCAGTGGGAGGAAGACCAAGCAAGATATGGGCAGAGGTAGTGAGAGCTGACCTCAGATCGTTGAAGCTCAGAGGAGATGATGAAGGAGAGATGCTGCGCTGAAGAGGATCTGTCCCACCCTTATAAGCAGGGAAAAGTGGATGTATAATGATGATGATATATATATGTCCCACCCTTGCAAAAAGGAAAAAGCAGACGTAAAATGAAAATGCTGATATATATAGATAGATATGTATATATATATATATATACTTATACGTCATGGTGGCTACAGGTGCCAAGAGGAAGAAGCCGGACAATCTTCTGATATTTGTTTATCTTCCTTTCCTTCGTGGGCCGCGGTAGCCGGGTTTGTGGCCGAAGCAACCAAGTTGAAATCGGCCACCGGTGGTTGATATCACCAGGTTAGGAAACCCTGGTTTAGTAGCTCCAGTTATTACTTCGTTAGATATAGTCCGTAATTGAAATTAAAGCCTAAAGGTGTACTAAAGCCACAAACGTTTTTCTATCTATGAATTATTAGTGGTGTAAACAGATGAATTAAAGTCAAAGCTAATAAATATATCATCAAGAAGAATATCTAAGGATTTCCAAAGTGTAAAGTCAGCTCAAGCCTGGAGACTTATCAAGCAGGTGCCTGTCCCAGTTCCTGTAGCGTAAAGGGACTGAGAGTACATGACTTCCCCCTGGACATGATGTCAGTCCATCGCAGGGTTAATACCCCACCTATATGAAATGAAGTTTTTGCTCAAGTAAAACAACTAACAACGCAGTCCAGGAATCGAATACACATATGATCGTAAGACCAACACACTTACCACAAGAATTATTTTAACAATCCTACATCCTACTGAGCCCAAGAAAGGGGCCTCATAACTAGAACAGGCATCATTTGTCCTAAATACGGAGCTGACTTTACATATAATTATATATATATATATATAATTATATATATATATATAGTATGTGTGTGTGTATGACGATGTATGACCCCCTAGCAAGCCAAACTACAGTTACTCCCCAACATGGACAGCAAATTAAAATATTACCTGTTAGAGACGAACGTGAAATGATTTGTTAGTGAACTACCGGTGTAACAGTAATTATGTTACCGGTGTAACTATTTCTGTTTACCTTATTTTTAAATCACACTCCTATATTAGTTTAGTGAACTTTCAATTCAAATAAATTCTTGATGATGAGTGAACTCGCATCGGAGTAGCCCAACGCCTTGGCCTCCGCGTGTGTGAGCCACATAAATGGTCTCAACGACAAAGTGAGAAGAAGCCTGGACGCAGCTGAATTTCCATCTCAACTGGAGCCAGCAAGCCTAGGCCGCGGAGATGGCAAGCACCCCGAGGGAATCACCCTCTTCCCATTCGAAGGAGGTAGATCCACAAACCCCAGCATCGCAGCCCGTCTCGCAGATGAACATAAAATAAACAAATTCCGGTGTTTGTCCTGGAGCTTCTTCTACGCACCAGCCGCTGTCGAGACCCCCAGGCCTACTTGGACCCATTACAGCCGAGCTCCTCCGCAACATCGGAGTGTCTGTGGCCCGTCTGAAGATGAAGTCCCACGAGGTTGGATGGTTGTTGCAGCAGGTGTCACTGCCCTTACATATATATACGTATATGTTCCCTTGACTGCTATTTCTAGCATATATTAATAGACACTTTAGAAACAGCAGCTAAAAATCAGGAAACAACAGTGGGTGTCTGTATATATATATAAACACAGAGAAAGAGAGAGAGAGAGAGAGATAGAGAGAGCAGCCAAAGACACATACACACGCACATACACACAGGTGTGTATGTACGTGTGTGTGTGTATCTAGCATGTATGGACGCTTTAGAAATAGCAGCGAAACACGGAAAACAGCAGAAAGAAGGACACACACCTATATATATATATATATAGGTGTGTGTCCTTCTTTCTGCTGTATATATGTGTGTGTGTATATATGTATATATATATATATATATATATATATATATATATATATATATATATATGTATATACCAGGTATACACTCACCCATACATATATATACGCGTGTATATATATATAAATATATATATTTAAATATATATATATCTGTGCATATATGTATATGTATATATGTATATATATATATATATATATATATATACAGATACATAATTATATATATATATACGTGTGTGTCCTTCTTTCTGTTGTTTTCCGTGTTTCGCTGCTATTTCTAAAGCGTCCATACATGCTAGAAATAGCAGTCGAATACACCAAACAAACTGCACACCCGCAAAATTTTTGCCTCGATCTTTGCGATTAAGTAAGACAAGAGTTATCTTTCTTGGCAAATTGTTAAAAAACTTTTGCCTGATTTTAAGCCAAAGTTTTTTAATGGCTGCCACTTCCGGTTTTCGTTGTGCGTCTACAGGACAGCAGTAAACCTGCTAGAAATAGCAGTCAAATACACCAAACAAACTGCACACCCGCAAAATTTTTGCCTCGATTTTTGCGATTAAGTAAGACAACAGTTATCTTTCTTGGCAAAACAGCCTGGTTTGTTAAAAAAATTTTGCCTGATTTTAAGCCAAAGTTTTTTAATGGCTGCCACTTCCGGTTTTCGTTGTGCGTCTACAGGACAGCAGTAAACCTGCTAGAAATAGCAGTCATAGCAACACACTCACATATATTTATTTATGAGGAATTCTCAACGTGGGGTGAACGCCCCACAGGGGATAATTTGAATATAATAGGGGTCAATTTGAAAGTGATATAATACGACCAAACTTCCAGATCCACTTCGTATACACATGTTATCGTGTATCTGGCAGCACCTGCTAGAAGTTTGTTTACATTTTGGGGTTTGCTTTGATCATCGCTGCATCGCAGCTTTGTTTAAATAAAGGGTTTCTACTTTATATTACAGTCATAACACTTTTACAAGACTCGGATTGTTTTTATATTAAATGGGGGACATAAACATATTTTAAATGTCGAGGTGGGGCATGGTGCAGAGAAGGTTTTAAACCACTGATATATATTTATTTATGCCCTTCTTTCTGTTGTTTTTTAAACTCTGAACTCAGTATTTTTCTGTTGTTCTCCGGGATTCTAGCAAAGTATAACAATATATATATATATATATATGGCAGTCAACCTCAGACTCGAAAAAGCCGCTGCTAATCGTGATCGTTGGGGTTATAATTAGACTAAAGTGCTTCCACTGGGCACCATTAGCTGGTTGTGATAATTGGAGAATTCTTTCTGCGCTGAAAGAGCCTAGGACTAAAAGATATATATATAGATGTCGAAACGGCAGTAGCACAGCCGTTGGGGTCCTGAATATTTTCACATCTATATATATGTGTAAATTCTGCGATATTTATAATTACATAAGTAAGCATATTTGAATAACAAAATTTGAGGTTTAAATACTTTATTTTTTACCAATAACATACAGAAAGGCATGAACAACACCACATGTTAATTACTTTAATATTGAAAGTGGGCTTATAAAATTAAAATCAGCAGATTTTTGTAGCCTTCATGGTGGTCTGGTGGGTGATACCGGAAATGGTGGAGGTCCTGGTTTCGGGTTCAATACTGTTCATGGGTTACATATAAGGTTTCATGCTTTTTTTTTTATTTTTTTTTTTTTTATATCCTCTTTTCTTCTTATCCCTAGATATAAATATATATACATAAGGTAATTTGGTAGAATTGTTACAACATCCGATAAAATTCTTTGCAGTATTTTTCCAGTTCTTTACTCTGAGTTCAACTTTACCTTTCTTCCATTCGGTGTCGATAAGTCTTGAATATGTCTAACGTAGCAACAACTGGAGCTACTTAACCAAGTTTTCCTAACCTAGTTGATATCACCTACCGGTTGGAGATTTAAAATGTTGGCTGGGACAATGACACACTAATCAGTCAGATTCCAACTCACTATGTCTGGCATATATTTTATACTTTATATTTCAATGAAGTTCTGTAAGTAACCTGGTGGCTTAGATGGCAATACTGCTCGAATAGATGGCTTCTATTATGAAGTTATAAGTTCATTCCCTATCCAGGATTGTAGAATTAATTTTATTTAGTTATTATTTAATCAATTCTTTTAACAAACAAATTATATCTATAAAACGCCAAATATAGTGAGTTCAAATCTGACTGACATGCATGGTATATATTTATGTTTCATTATACAGCAAACTTATAAAGATATGTATATATTGTCCAGGAGTTTCGAGTTTAGTGGGAATTGGTACAACTCTCAATTGGAGCTAGTCCCTGCAAGATCAGCATAAATAATGTTATACCTTTTCATGAAATCTTGCACACCCGATATTTTATACATGATTATTTAAAGGTGAACAAAAACCAAAGAACATTGAGCAGCATTTCTCAACCTTTCTACCCATGTTGATCTCTTGAAATAGTTTTTATGTCTCAGGGAAGCCCTGCATAAAATATACTTTTTCTATCTCTAGAGCAGTGGTTCCCAAATCGTGTGCTGCGAGATGAAACTAGATGAGCTGCAAAAGACTAAGATTAAGTTTTAAGATGTGAAAAATATAAAACTGAAATTTCATATAAAAGTTCAAATATAGCTACAGCCACAAACCTAGGCTCCACACCCCGCAACGCAGAGGAGAGTAAGATAGTACCGAGGCCTGACTCACCTCTTCCACTCCATTGAGACCTCTGCCATACTTGGTCCCCGTACTGCTGATTTTCTCCATAAAGTCGGGAGGAAAGACGGCAGGTGCGACTATTGTAGCAGGTGTTTCTGTTCTTGCTCCGAGGTAACGCTTTTACGTTTCTTCCACGGGTTGCGGCTGAGGGACCACTTAGACTGGGGTGAAGTGTCTGTCCCTCCCCCGACTTCTTATTTCTTTTCTTTTCTCTTCTTGCTTATCTCTGCTATACCACGGCATCAAAAACATATATGATATATGTATGTATGGTATAGGTGTATTTATATTTAGGATAGTTATCGAAGGTAAATAGACTGGTTGGAGCAATAACAGTCTTGTTTATGTATATAAATATATATATATATATATATATATGTTTGTTCTTGTATTTCCATAGAAAAGGTAAAAAAAAGAAGAATGCTCTATGTATTGTACAGAGCTATTTAATTACATAATAAACAACTGAATATAATTATTCCATGCAAATAGACTTAGAATGGAAAACATTCAGACAGAGAAGAATGGATAATGGGAATGTAGAAGAATTTCATATTAGTGATATGAATGTTTCGTGTGATCACTGTGGAGCTTTGAAATTTAGAAATGAAAATTGTAACTGTTGTAATAAAGGAAAGGTTGTGTTGCCTTCATTGCAAATATACCCTGAGAGACTGAGAAATCTCTTTGAAAGAGGCCAGGAAGCAGTTGATTTCACAGAAACATCTGCAATTAAAACTACATTCATTTCACTTCATTTGGTGTTAAACTTGCCTTACCACCCGGCAGAGGCCCGTATAGCTTTCATATTCAGGGTCAAACATATCACTACACCCCCACTTCTGTAACCTGCAGAAAATACACCACAATATGGCCAGTTATATATTATTGATGGGAATGAAGGTGTGTAGCACAGATTGGAAGTACCACCAAATAATTGTTTCTGGCATAAGGCCAGCAATTACTGGTACTTTATTCTATCGACCTCATAAGGATGAAAACAAAGTCAACCTTGGAGGGATTTGAACCCAGAACGCAAAGGGCCATAACCCTATGCTGTAAAGCATGGTGTCTGACGCTCTACCGATACTGCCAATCCACTGCCCTAGTACCAACAAATAATGACTGTTCACCACAAAAAATGACTATGATAAGAGAGGTGTTGCATGAATGTAATCCATATGGCGAAGTGTACCATACAATGCATGGCATCAAACAGCAAAGTGCAAGAAGAGAAAATTGTCGTGTACAGAACTGTGAATTAAGATATAGAAGACGATCAGATATGAGCTGCTATAATTTACCAACTAGTAATGATAGCTGTTGTTTTGTGGGGGATTGAGGGCACACCACCTGTACAAAGAGATATTATCACCTTTCCTAAAGACCATCCTCCTCAGAAAATACCACATAATTCATGCCACTTGGACCTCACGACCGACCTATAATGGTTAATTTTAGTGGCATAGTGACATGGAGAGGAATGCAGGACCCGTGTTTGCAATAGACTGACAATGCAGGAGTATTACATATACTGTATAGCATATAGAGGAGGATTTAGTGCGATATATAGGGCAGGTAAATTATTTTAGCAGTATTTAGTGGAAGCCTATATGAAAGTAGAGGGATGCAGGCTTCAATATTTGAGGAACAATCAAGCCCAATTGTGAGTGGATGAGTACAATGGTTTAATGAATTATCTAAACAGATGATAACACTGAGCCTTAAGAAATGAAGACAAGATAAGAAACAGAGAAGACATTGACAAACTCCAATTAAAAGCAGGATCAATAATAATGCTTCTATGGAATATTTCAATCCAGAACAGATTATGTAATGGCACAAGATTAGAAGTAGTGGAACTGCATAAACATTTTATCGAAGCTTCTCATATCTATGGTCCTTTGATGGGCAGGTGTGTTTTGATCCCAAGACTGAAGTTAGCCCCCAGTGGTGCCAACATCCCTTTTACTTTGGAAAGACCCCAGTTTCCATTAAGACTGTCATATGCCATGACAATCAACAAGAACCATGGTCAAATACATGATAAAGTGGGTCTGTTTCTCCCTGAGCAAGTATTTAACCCTGGAGAATTGTATGTTGCTTTTTCAAGAATTCACAGACAGATGTAAAAATTAATCCTACCAACCCCACCACTCCTACAACTGTTAGCCCACCCCCAGCACCACCCAACCTCTGTTCTAGTCCCACCGTTAGAACCAATGCTGCTTACCCAGCCTCTTTTACTAGTTCACTCACTCCGTCGCTCGAATTTCAAAGCTGGCCCTCTACACTTGGTCGTTGCCAGGTCACCACCTGATTGTGCTCTCTGAGTCTGCATTAGCCAGTACCTAAACACAATGAAATGTCACCTGTGCTACCAAAACTACCACAGGAACTGTGTCGGCATCAGCAAGGCTTCAATACTAGACCTTTAATCAGGGCCACTTTAGCTCCGACGACCAGCTCTCTACCGAGTGTGTGTTGGTGGAGTGGACATGAGACCAGCAAAGTCGTAGGAGTAGAGACTAGTAAATAATATACGGTCCTAGCTATGTTAAGAATATATATAAGAAACATGTTCTTTACATTTAAGAAGACAAGAGAAATAAATATTTACCTCTTTCATGTAGGTAATATAGCAGTGTTATAAAACTAATTATACGACCGGTGTAACAGTCGGTATAAATGAAAGATGTAGAAATAAAAGTTTTAACAATGACATGAATAAAGATACAGTAATTTAATATGAGCAAGAATAAATATTTAATGTAATTAAATGTAATTTAATAAGAAATAAGTAAAAGAATGAATTGCTTAGGTAAAAGAAAAAAGCAAAATGAAGAAACAGAAAATTTGGTTTGTCTTTATAAACCTTATTTAGACTAATTAATCGGGCTGGAAGAAGTTTATGGAGCTGCTTCCTCTCGTGACAAAGAAGGGTTTCTCCCTGCGTACAAAAGGTTGGTTGTTTGATGCCTGTGTGAGATGCACAATGTTGCATGGTAGTGAGACATGGGCAGCAACTGCAGAGGATATGCGAAGGCTGGAGAGAAATGAAGCAAACATGCTCCATTGGATGTGCAATGTCAATGTGCGTAAAAGACCAAGCATGGACGAGTTGAGAGTGAAACTCTATAAGAAGGATAGACTGTAGTGTGCGGGAGAGAAGACTGTGTTTGTATGGCCATGCGATGCGTATGCAGGATTACCGCAGGGTGAAGAAGTGCCAAGTAATCCCAGTGGGAGGAAGACGCAGTAGAGGAAGACCAAGCAAGATATGGGCAGAGGTAGTGAGAGCTGACCTCAGATAGTTGAAGCTCAGAGGAGATGATGAAGGAGAGATGCTGCGCTGAAGAGGATCTGTCCCACCCTTATAAGCAGGGAAAAGTGGATGTATAATGATGATGATATATATATGTCCCACCCTTGCAAAAAGGAAAAAGCAGACGTAAAATGAAAATGCTGATATATATAGATAGATATGTATATATATATATATATACTTATACGTCATGGTGGCTACAGGTGCCAAGAGGAAGAAGCCGGACAATCCTCTGATATTTGTTTATCTTCCTTTCCTTCGTGGGCCGCGGTAGCCAGGTTTGTGGCCGAAGCAACCAAGTTGAAATCGGCCACCGGTGGTTGATATCACCAGGTTAGGAAACCCTGGTTTAGTAGCTCCAGTTATTACTTCGTTAGATATAGTCCGTAATTGAAATTAAAGCCTAAAGGTGTACTAAAGCCACAAACGTTTTTCTATCTATGAATTATTAGTGGTGTAAACAGATGAATTAAAGTCAAAGCTAATAAATATATCACCAAGAAGAATATCTAAGGATTTCCAAAGTGTAAAGTCAGCTCAAGCCTGGAGACTTATCAAGCAGGTGCCTGTCCCAGTTCCTGTAGCGTAAAGGGACTGAGAGTACATGACTTCCCCCTGGACATGATGTCAGTCCATCGCAGGGTTAACACCCCACCTATATGAAATGAAGTTTTTGCTCAAGTAAAACAACTAACAACGCAGTCCAGGAATCGAATACACATATGATCGTAAGACCAACACACTTACCACAAGAATTATTTTGACAAGCCTACATCCTACTGAGCCCAAGAAAGGGGCCTCATAACTAGAACAGGCATCATTTGTCCTAAATACGGAGCTGACTTTACATATAAATATATATAGATATATATATAATTATATATATATAGTATGTGTGTGTGTATGAAGATGTATGACCCCCTAGCAAGCCAAACTACAGTTACTCCCCAACATGGACAGCAAATTAAAATATTACCTGTTAGAGACGAACGTGAAATGATTTGTTAGTGTACTACCGGTGTAACAGTAATTATGTTACCGGTGTAACTATTTCTGTTTACCTTATTTTTAAATCACACTCCTATATTAGTTTAGTGACCTTTCAATTCAAATAAATTCTTGATGATGAGTGAACTAGCATCGGAGTAGCCCAACGCCTTGGCCTCCGTGTGTGTGAGCCACATAAATGGTCTCAACCACATAGTGAGAAGAAGCCTGGACGCAGCTGAATTTCCATCTCAACTGGAGCCAGCAGGCCTAGGCCGCGGAGATGGCAAGCACCCCGAGGGAATCACCCTCTTCCCATTCGAAGGAGGTAGATCCACAAACCCCAGCATCGCAGCCCGTCTCGCAGATGAACATAAAATAAACAAATTCCGGTGTTTGTCCTGGAGCTTCTTCTACGCACCAGCCACTGTCGAGACCCCCAGGCCTACTTGGACCCATTACAGCCGAGCTCCTCCGCAACATCGGAGTGTCTGTGGCCCGTCTGAAGATGAAGTGCCACGAGGTTGGATGGTTGTTGCAGCAGGTGTCACTGCCCTTACATATATATACGTAAATGTTCCCTTGACTGCTATTTCTAGCATATATTAATAGACACTTTAGAAACCCCAGCTAAAAATCAGGAAACAACAGTGGGTGTCTGTATATATATACACAGAGAGAAAAAGAGAGAGAGAGAGATAGAGAGAGCAGCCAAAGACACACACACACGCACATACACACAGGTGCATGTATATATATGTGTGTGTCTTTGCGTTCTCTCTCTCTCTCTCTCTATATATATATATATATATATATTTATATCAGTGATCCCCTTCGCAACCTTTAATTAAACAAACCTGCGATGAGGCGATGATCAAAATAACCACCAAAATGTCAACAAACGGATACACGATAACATGTGTAGACGAAGTAAAACTTTTATTACTGTAATATAAAGTAGAAACCCTTTATTTAAACAAAGCTGCGATGCAGCGATGATCAAAAGAAACTTCAAAATGTAAACAAACTTCTCGTAGGTGCTGCCAGATACACGATAACATGTGTATACGAAGTGTATCTGGAAGTTTGGTCGTATTATATCGCTTTCAAATTGACCCCTATTATATTCAAATTATCCCCTGTGGGGCGTGCACCCCACGTTGAGAATCCCTCATAAATAAATATATGTGAGTGCGTTGCTATGACTGCTATTTCTAGCAGGTTTACTGCTGTCCTGTAGACGCACAACGAAAACCGGAAGTGGCAGCCATTAAAAAACTTTGGCTTAAAATCAGGCAAAAGTTTTTTAACAATTTGCCAAGAAAGATAACTCTTGTCTTACTTAATCGCAAAAATCGAGGCAAAAATTTTGCGGGTGTGCAGTTTGTTTGGTGTATTTGACTGCTATTTCTAGCATGTATGGACGCTTTAGAAATAGCAGCGAAACACGGAAAACAGCAGAAAGAAGAACAAAAACATATATATATATATATATAGGTGTGTATCCTTCTTTCTGCTGTATATATGTGTGTGTGCATATATGTATATATATATATATATATATATATATATGTATATACAAGGTATACACTCACCCATACATATATATACGCGTGTATATATATATAAATATATATATTTAAATGTATATATATCTGTGCATATATGTATATGTATATATGTATATATATATATATATATATATATATACAGATACATAATTATATATATATATACGTGTGTGTCCTTCTTTCTGTTGTTTTCCGTGTTTCGCTGCTATTTCTAAAGCGTCCATACATGCTAGAAATAGCAGTCGAATACACCAAACAAACTGCACACCCGCAACATTTTTGCCTCGATTTTTGCGATTAAGTAAGACAAGAGTTATCTTTCTTGGCAAATTGTTAAAAAACTTTTGCCTGATTTTAAGCCAAAGTTTTTTAATGGCTGCCACTTCCGGTTTTCGTTGTGCGTCTACAGGACAGCAGTAAACCTGCTAGAAACAGCAGTCAAATACACCAAACAAACTGCACACCCGCAAAATTTTTGCCTCGATTTTTGCGATTAAGTAAGACAACAGTTATCTTTCTTGGCAAAACAGCCTGGTTTGTTAAAAAAATTTTGCCTGATTTTAAGCCAAAGTTTTTTAATGGCTGCCACTTCCGGTTTTCGTTGTGCGTCTACAGGACAGCAGTAAACCTGCTAGAAATAGCAGTCATAGCAACACACTCACATATATTTATTTATGAGGAATTCTCAACGTGGGGTGAACGCCCCACAGGGGATAATTTGAATATAATAGGGGTCAATTTGAAAGTGATATAATACGACCAAACTTCCAGATCCACTTCGTATACACATGTTATCGTGTATCTGGCAGCACCTGCTAGAAGTTTGTTTACATTTTGGGGTTTGCTTTGATCATCGCTGCATCGCAGCTTTGTTTAAATAAAGGGTTTCTACTTTATATTACAGTCATAACACTTTTACAAGACTCGGATTGTTTTTATATTAAAGGGGGGACATAAACATATTTTAAATGTCGAGGTGGGGCATGGTGCAGAGAAGGTTTTAAACCACTGATATATATTTATTTATGCCCTTCTTTCTGTTGTTTTTTAAACTCTGAACTCAGCATTTTTCTGTTGTTCTCCGGGATTCTAGCAAAGTATAACAATATATATATATATATATATATATATATGGCAGTCAACCTCAGACTCGAAAAAGCCGCTGCTAATCGTGATCGTTGGGGTTATAATTAGACTAAAGTGCTTCCACTGGGCACCATTAGCTGGTTGTGATAATTGGAGAATTCTTTCTGCACTGAAAGAGCCTAGGACTAAAAGATATATATATACAGATGTCGAAACGGCAGTAGCACAGCCGTTGGGGTCCTGAATATTTTCACATCTATATATATGTGTGTATTCTGCGATATTTATAATTACATAAGTAAGCATATTTGAATAACAAAATTTGAGGTTTAAATACTTTATTTTTTACCAATAACATAGAGAAAGGCATGAATAACACCACATGTTAATTACTTTAATATTGAAAGTAGGCTTATAAATATTAAATTCAGCAGATTTTTGTAGCCTTCATGGTGGTCTGGTGGGTGATACCAGAGATGGTGGAGGTCCTGGTTTCGGGTTCAATACTGTTCATGGGTTACATATACTTTTTTTTTTTTTTTTATATCCTCTTTTCTTCTTATCCCTAGATATAAATATATATTCATAAGGTAATTTGGTAGAATTCTTGCAACATCCGATAAAATTCTTTGCAGTATTTTTCCAGTTCTTTACTCCGAGTTCAACTTTACCTTTCTTCCATTCGGTGTCGATAAGTCTTGAATATGTCTAACGTAGCAACAACTGGAGCTACTTAACCAAGTTTTCCCAACCTAGTTGATATCACCTATCGGTTGGCGATTTAAACTGTTGGCTGGGACAATGACCAACTAATCAGTCAGATTCCAACTCACTATGTCTGGCATATATTTTATACTTTATATTTCAATGAAGTTCTGTAAGTAACCTGGTGGCTTAGATGGCAATACTGCTCGAATAGATGGCTTCTATTATGAAGTTATAAGTTCATTCCCTATCCACGATTGTAGAATTAATTTTATTTAGTTATTATTTAATCAATTCTTTTAACAAACAAATTATATCTATAAAACGCCAAATATAGTGAGTTCAAATCTGACTGACATGCATGGTATATATTTATGTTTCATTATACAGCAAACTTATAAAGATATATATAAATTGTCCAGGAGTTTCGAGTTTAGTGGGAATTGGTACAACTCTCAATTGGAGCTAGTCCCTGCAAGATCAGCATAAATAATGTTATACCTTTTCATGAAATCTTGCACACCCGATATTTTATACATGATTATTTAAAGGTGAACAAAAACCAAAGAACATTGAGCAGCATTTCTCAACCTTTCTACCCATGTTGATCTCTTGAAATAGTTTTTATATCTCAGGGAAGCCCTGCATAAAATATACTTTTTCTATCTCTAGAGCAGTGGTTCCCAAATCGTGTGCTGCGAGATGAAACTAGATGAGCTGCAAAAGACTAAGATTAAGTTTTAAGATGTGAAAAATATAAAACTGAAATTTCATATAAAAGTTCAAATATAGCTACAGCCACAAACCTAGGCTCCACACCCCGCAACGCAGAGGAGAGTAAGATAGTACCGAGGCCTGACTCACCTCTTCCACTCCATTGAGACCTCTGCCATACTTGGTCCCCGTACTGCTGATTTTCTCCATAAAGTCGGGAGGAAAGACGGCAGGTGCGACTATTGTAGCAGGTGTTTCTGTTCTTGCTCCGAGGTAACGCTTTTACGTTTCTTCCACGGGTTGCGGCTGAGGGACCACTTAGACTGGGGTGAAGTGTCTGTCCCTCCCCCGACTTCTTATTTCTTTTCTTTTCTCTTCTTGCTTATCTCTGCTATACCACGGCATCAAAAACATATATGATATATGTATGTATGGTATAGGTGTATTTATATTTAGGATAGTTATCGAAGGTAAATAGACTGGTTGGAGCAATAACAGTCTTGTTTATGTATATAAATATATATATATATATATATGTTTGTTCTTGTATTTCCATAGAAAAGGTAAAGAAAAGAAGAATGCTCTATGTATTGTACAGAGCTATTTAATTACATAATAAACAACTGAATATAATTATTCCATGCAAATAGACTTAGAATGGAAAACATTCAGACAGAGAAGAATGGATAATGGGAATGTAGAAGAATTTCATATTAGTGATATGAATGTTTCGTGTGATCACTGTGGAGCTTTGAAATTTAGAAATGAAAATTGTAACTGTTGTAATAAAGGAAAGGTTGTGTTGCCTTCATTGCAAATATACCCTGAGAGACTGAGAAATCTCTTTGAAAGAGGCCAGGAAGCAGTTGATTTCACAGAAGCATCTGCAATTAAAACTACATTCATTTCACTTCATTTGGTGTTAAACTTGCCTTACCACCCGGCAGAGGCCCGTATAGCTTTCATATTCAGGGTCAAACATATCACTACACCCCCACTTCTGTAACCTGCAGAAAATACACCACAATATGGCCAGTTATATATTATTGATGGGAATGAAGGTGTGTAGCACAGATTGGAAGTACCACCAAATAATTGTTTCTGGCATAAGGCCAGCAATTACTGGTACTTTATTCTATCGACCTCATAAGGATGAAAACAAAGTCAACCTTGGAGGGATTTGAACCCAGAACGCAAAGGGCCATAACCCTATGCTGTAAAGCATGGTGTCTGACGCTCTACCGATACTGCCAATCCACTGCCCTAGTACCAACAAATAATGACTGTTCACCACAAAAAATGACTATGATAAGAGAGGTGTTGCATGAATGTAATCCATATGTCGAAGTGTATAATACAATGCATGGCATCAAACAGCAAAGTGCAAGAAGAGAAAATTGTCGTGTACAGAACTGTGAATTAAGATATAGAAGACGATCAGATATGAGCTGCTATAATTTACCAACTAGTAATGATAGATCTTGTTTTGTGGGGGATTGAGGGCACACCACCTGTACAAAGAGATATTATCATCTATCCTAAAGACCATCCTCCTCAGAAAATACCACATAATTCATGCCACTTGGACCTCACGACCGACCCATAATGGTTAATTTTAGTGGCATAGTGACATGGAGAGGAATGCAGGACCTGTGTTTGCAATAGACTGACAATGCAGGAGTATTACATATACTGTATAGCATATAGAGGAGGATTTAGTGCGATATATAGGGCAGGTAAATTATTTTAGCAGTATTTAGTGGAAGCCTATATGAAAGTAGAGGGATGCAGGCTTCAATATTTGAGGAACAATCAAGCCCAATTGTGAGTGGATGAGTATAATGGTTTAATGAATTATCTAAACAGATGATAACACTGAGCCTTAAGAAATGAAGACAAGATAAGAAACAGAGAAGACATTGACAAACTCCAATTAAAAGCAGGATCAATAATAATGCTTCTATGGAATATTTCAATCCAGAACAGATTATGTAATGGCACAAGATTAGAAGTAGTGGAACTGCATAAACATTTTATCGAAGCTTCTCATATCTATGGTCCTTTGATGGGCAGGTGTGTTTTGATCCCAAGACTGAAGTTAGCCCCCAGTGGTGCCAACATCCCTTTTACTTTGGAAAGACCCCAGTTTCCATTAAGACTGTCATATGCCATGACAATCAACAAGAACCATGGTCAAATACATGATAAAGTGGGTCTGTTTCTCCCTGAGCAAGTATTTAACCCTGGAGAATTGTATGTTGCTTTTTCAAGAATTCACAGACAGATGTAAAAATTAATCCTACCAACCCCACCACTCCTACAACTGTTAGCCCACCCCCAGCACCACCCAACCTCTGTTCTAGTCCCACCGTTAGAACCAATGCTGCTTACCCAGCCTCTTTTACTAGTTCACTCACTCCGTCGCTCGAATTTCAAAGCTGGCCCTCTACACTTGGTCGTTGCCAGGTCACCACCTGATTGTGCTCTCTGTGTCTGCATTAGCCGGTACCTAAACACAATGAAATGTCACCTGTGCTACCAAAACTACCACAGGAACTGTGTCGGCATCAGCAAGGCTTCAATACTAGACCTTTAATCAGGGCCACTTTAGCTCCGACGACCAGCTCTCTACCGAGTGTGTGTTGGTGGAGTGGACATGAGACCAGCAAAGTCGTAGGAGTAGAGACTAGTAAATAATATACGGTCCTAGCTATGTTAAGAATATATATAAGAAACATGTTCTTTACATTTAAGAAGACAAGAGAAATAAATATTTACCTCTTTCATGTAGGTAATATAGCGGTGTTATAAAACTAATTATACGACCGGTGTAACAGTCGGTATAAATGAAAGATGTAGAAATAAAAGTTTGAACAATGACATGAATAAAGATACAGTAATTTAATATGAGCAAGAATAAATATTTAATGGAATTAAATGTAATTTAATAAGAAATAAGTAAAAGAGTGAATTGCTTAGGTAAAAGAAAAAAGCAAAATGAAGAAACAGAAAATTTGGTTTGTCTTTATAAACCTTATTTAGACTAATTAATCGGGCTGGAAGAAGTTTATGGAGCTGCTTCCTCTCGTGACAAAGAAGGGTTTCTCCCTGCGTACAAAAGGTAGGTTGTTTGATGCCTGTGTGAGATGCACAATGTTGCATGGTAGTGAGACATGGGCAGCAACTGCAGAGGATATGCGAAGGCTGGAGAGAAATGAAGCAAACATGCTCCATTGGATGTGCAATGTCAATGTGCGTGAAAGACCAAGCATGGACGAGTTGAGAGTGAAACTCTATAAGAAGGATAGACTGTAGTGTGCGGGAGAGAAGACTGTGTTGGTATGGCCATGCGATGCGTATGCAGGATTACCGCAGGGTGAAGAAGTGCCAAGTAATCCCAGTGGGAGGAAGACGCAGTAGAGGAAGACCAAGCAAGATATGGGCAGAGGTAGTGAGAGCTGACCTCAGATCGTTGAAGCTCAGAGGAGATGATGAAGGAGAGATGCTGCGCTGAAGAGGATCTGTCCCACCCTTATAAGCAGGGAAAAGTGGATGTATAATGATGATGATATATATATGTCCCACCCTTGCAAAAAGGAAAAAGCAGACGTAAAATGAAAATGCTGATATATATAGATAGATATGTATATATATATATATATACTTATACGTCATGGTGGCTACAGGTGCCAAGAGGAAGAAGCCGGACAATCTTCTGATATTTGTTTATCTTCCTTTCCTTCGTGGGCCGCGGTAGCCGGGTTTGTGGCCGAAGCAACCAAGTTGAAATCGGCCACCGGTGGTTGATATCACCAGATTAGGAAACCCTGGTTTAGTAGCTCCAGTTATTACTTCGTTAGATATAGTCCGTAATTGAAATTAAAGCCTAAAGGTGTACTAAAGCCACAAACGTTTTTCTATCTATGAATTATTAGTGGTGTAAACAGATGAATTAAAGTCAAAGCTAATAAATATATCACCAAGAAGAATATCTAAGGATTTCCAAAGTGTAAAGTCAGCTCAAGCCTGGAGACTTATCAAGCAGGTGCCTGTCCCAGTTCCTGTAGCGTAAAGGGACTGAGAGTACATGACTTCCCCCTGGACATGATGTCAGTCCATCGCAGGGTTAACACCCCACCTATATGAAATGAAGTTTTTGCTCAAGTAAAACAACTAACAACGCAGTCCAGGAATCGAATACACATATGATCGTAAGACCAACACACTTACCACAAGAATTATTTTAACAATCCTACATCCTACTGAGCCCAAGAAAGGGGCCTCATAACTAGAACAGGCATCATTTGTCCTAAATACGGAGCTGACTTTACATATAATTATATATATATATATAATTATATATATATATATATAGTATGTGTGTGTGTGTATGAAGATGTATTACCCCCTAGCAAGCCAAACTACAGTTACTCCCCAACATAGACAGAAAATTAAAATATTACCTGTTAGAGACGAACGTGAAATGATTTGTTAGTGAACTACCGGTGTAACAGTAATTATGTTACCGGTGTAACTATTTCTGTTTACCTTATTTTTAAATCACACTCCTATATTAGTTTAGTGACCTTTCAATTCAAATAAATTCTTGATGATGAGTGAACTCGCATCGGAGTAGCCCAACGCCTTGGCCTCCGCGTGTGTGAGCCACATAAATGGTCTCAACGACATAGTGAGAAGAAGCCTGGACGCAGCTGAATTTCCATCTCAACTGGAGCCAGCAGGCCTAGGCCGCGGAGATGGCAAGCACCCCGAGGGAATCACCCTCTTCCCATTCGAAGGAGGTAGATCCACAAACCCCAGCATCGCAGCCCGTCTCGCAGATGAACATAAAATAAACAAATTCCGGTGTTTGTCCTGGAGCTTCTTCTACGCACCAGCCGCTGTCGAGACCCCCAGGCCTACTTGGACCCATTACAGCCGAGCTCCTCCGCAACATCGGAGTGTCTGTGGCCCGTCTGAAGATGAAGTCCCACGAGGTTGGATGGTTGTTGCAGCAGGTGTCACTGCCATTACATATATATACGTAAATGTTCCCTTGACTGCTATTTCTAGCATATATTAATAGACACTTTAGAAACAGCAGCTAAAAATCAGGAAACAACAGTGGGTGTCTGTATATATATACACAGAGAGAAAAAGAGAGAGAGAGAGAGATAGAGTGAGAGCAGCCAAAGACACACACACACGCACATACACACAGGTGTATGTATATATATGTGTGTGTCTTTGCGTTCTCTCTCTCTCTCTCTCTCTCTCTCTCTCTATATATATATATATATATATATATATATATATATATATATATATATATATATTTATATCAGTGATCCCCTTCGCAACCTTTAATTAAACAAACCTGCGACGAGGCGATGATCAAAATAACCAGCAAAATGTCAACAAACGGATACACGATAACATGTGTAGACGAAGTAAAACTTTTATTACTGTAATATAAAGTAGAAACCCTTTATTTAAACAAAGCTGCGATGCAGCGATGATCAAAAGAAACTTCAAAATGTAAACAAACTTCTCGTAGGTGCTGCCAGATACACGATAACATGTGTATACGAAGTGTATCTGGAAGTTTGGTCGTATTATATCGCTTTCAAATTGACCCCTATTATATTCAAATTATCCCCTGTGGGGCGTGCACCCCACGTTGAGAATCGCTCATAAATAAATATATGTGAGTGTGTTGCTATGACTGCTATTTCTAGCAGGTTTACTGCTGTCCTGTAGACGCACAACGAAAACCGGAAGTGGCAGCCATTAAAAAACTTTGGCTTAAAATCCGGCAAAAGTTTTTTAACAATTTGCCAAGAAAGATAACTCTTGTCTTACTTAATCGCAAAAATCGAGGCAAAAATGTTGCTGGTGTGCAGTTTGTTTGGTGTATTTGACTGCTATTTCTAGCATGTATGGACGCTTTAGAAATGGCAGCGAAACACGGAAAACAGCAGAAAGAAGGACACACACCTATATATATATATATATATAGGTGTGTGTCCTTCTTTCTGCTGTATATATGTGTGTGTGTATATATGTGTATATATATATATATATATATATATATATATATATATATATATATATATATATATATATATGTATATACCAGGTATACACTCACCCATACATATATATACGCGTGTATATATATATAAATATATATATTTAAATATATATATATCTGTGCATATATGTATATGTATATATGTATATATATATATATATATATATATATACAGATACATAATTATATATATATATACGTGTGTTTCCTTCTTTCTGTTGTTGTCCGTGTTTCGCTGCTATTTCTAAAGCGTCCATACATGCTAGAAATAGCAGTCGAATACACCAAACAAACTGCACACCCGCAAAATTTTTGCCTCGATTTTTGCGATTAAGTAAGACAACAGTTATCTTTCTTGGCAAAACAGCCTGGTTTGTTAAAAAAATTTTGCCTGATTTTAAGCCAAAGTTTTTTAATGGCTGCCACTTCCGGTTTTCGTTGTGCGTCTACAGGACAGCAGTAAACCTGCTAGAAATAGCAGTCATAGCAACACACTCACATATATTTATTTATGAGGAATTCTCAACGTGGGGTGAACGCCCCACAGGGGATAATTTGAATATAATAGGGGTCAATTTGAAAGTGATATAATACGACCAAACTTCCAGATACACTTCGTATACACATGTTATCGTGTATCTGGCAGCACCTGCGAGAAGTTTGTTTACATTTTGGGGTTTGCTTTGATCATCGCTGCATCGCAGCTTTGTTTAAATAAAGGGTTTCTACTTTATATTACAGTCATAACACTTTTACAAGACTCGGATTGTTTTTATATTAAAGGGGGGACATAAACATATTTTAAATGTCGAGGTGGGGCATGGTGCAGAGAAGGTTTTAAACCACTGATATATATTTATTTATGCCCTTCTTTCTGTTGTTTTTTAAACTCTGAACTCAGTATTTTTCTGTTGTTCTCCGGGATTCTAGCAAAGTATAACAATATATATATATATATATATATATATATGGCAGTCAACCTCAGACTCGAAAAAGCCGTTGCTAATCGTGATCGTTGAGGTTATAATTAGACTAAAGTGCTTCCACTGGGCACCATTAGCTGGTTGTGATAATTGGAGAATTCTTTCTGCGCTGAAAGAGCCTAGGACTAAAAGATATATATATAGATGTCGAAACGGCAGTAGCACAGCCGTTGGGGTCCTGAATATTTTCACATCTATATATATGTGTGTATTCTGCGATATTTATAATTACATAAGTAAACATATTTGAATAACAAAATTTGAGGTTTAAATACTTTATTTTTTACCAATAACATACAGAAAGGCATGAATAACACCACATGTTAATTACTTTAATATTGAAAGTAGGCTTATAAATATTAAATTCAGCAGATTTTTGTAGCCTTCATGGTGGTCTGGTGGGTGATACCAGAGATGGTGGAGGTCCTGGTCTCGGGTTCAATACTGTTCATGGGTTACATGTAAGGTTTCATGCTTTTTTATATATATCCTCTTTTCTTCTTATCCCTAGATATAAATATATATACATAAGGTAATTTGGTAGAATTGTTACAACATCCGATAAAATTCTTTGCAGTATTTTTCCAGTTCTTTACTCCGAGTTCAACTTTACCTTTCTTCCATTCGGTGTCGATAAGTCTTGAATATGTCTAACGTAGCAACAACTGGAGCCAGTTAACCAAGTTTTCCCAACCTAGTTGATATCACCTATCGGTTGGCGATTTAAACTGTTGGCTGGGACAATGACCAACTAATCAGTCAGATTCCAACTCACTATGTCTGGCATATATTTTATACTTTATATTTCAATGAAGTTCTGTAAGTAACCTGGTGGCTTAGATGGCAATACTGCTCGAATAGATGGCTTCTATTATGAAGTTATAAGTTCATTCCCTATCCACGATTGTAGAATTAATTTTATTTAGTTATTATTTAATCAATTCTTTTAACAAACAAATTATATCTATAAAACGCCAAATATAGTGAGTTCAAATCTGACTGACATGCATGGTATATATTTATGTTTCATTATACAGCGAACTTATAAAGATATGTATATATTGTCCAGGAGTTTCGAGTTTAGTGGGAATTGGTACAATTTTCAATTGGAGCTAGTCCCTGCAAGATCAGCATAAATAATGTTATACCGTTTCATGAAATCTTGCACACCCGATATTTTATACATGATTATTTAAAGGTGAACAAAAACCAAAGAACATTGAGCAGCATTTCTCAACCTTTCTACCCATGTTGATCTCTTGAAATAGTTTTTATGTCTCAGGGAAGCCCTGCATAAAATATACTTTTTCTATCTCTAGAGCAGTGGTTCCCAAATCGTGTGCTGCGAGATGAAACTAGATGAGCTGCAAAAGACTAAGATTAAGTTTTAAGATGTGAAAAATATAAAACTGAAATTTCATATAAAAGTTCAAATATAGCTACAGCCACAAACCTAGGCTCCACACCCCGCAACGCAGAGGAGAGTACAACAGTACCGAGGCCTGACTCACCTCTTCCACTCCATTGAGCCCTCTGCCATACTTGGTCCCCGTACTGCTGATTTCCTCCATAAAGTCGGGAGGAAAGACGGCAGGTGCGACTATTGTAGCAGGTGTTTCTGTTCTTGCTCCGAGGTAACGCTTTTACGTTTCTTCCACGGGTTGCGGCTGAGGGACCACTTAGACTGGGGTGAAGTGTCTGTCACTCCCCCGACTTCTTATTTCTTTTTTTTCTCCTTTTCATTTTTTTTTCTCTTCTTGCTTATCTCTGCTATACCACGGCATCAAAAACATATATGATATATGTATGTATGGTATAGGTGTATTTATATTGAGGATAGTTATCGAAGGTAAATAGACTGGTTGGAGCAATAACAGTTTGTTTATGTATATAAATATATATATATATATATATATATATATGTTTGTTCTTGTATTTCCATAGAAAAGGTAAAGAAAAGAAGAATGCTCTATGTATTGTACAGAGCTATTTAATTACATAATAAACAACTGAATATAATTATTCCATGCAAATAGACTTAGAATGGAAAACATTCAGACAGAGAAGAATGGATAATGGGAATGTAGAAGAATTTCATATTAGTGATATGAATGTTTCGTGTGATCACTGTGGAGCTTTGAAATTTAGAAATGAAAATTGTAACTGTTGTAATAAAGGAAAGGGTGTGTTGCCTCCATTGCAAATATATCCTGAGAGACTGAGAAATCTCTTTGAAAGAGACCAGGAAGCAGTTGATTTCCAGAAACATCTGCAATTAAAACTACATTCATTTCACTTCATTTGGTGTTAAACTTGCCTTACCACCCGGCAGAGGCCCGTATAGCTTTCATATTCAGGGTCAAACATATCACTACACCCCCACTTCTGTAACCTGCAGAAAATACACCACAATATGGCCAGTTATATATTATTGATGGGAATGAAGGTGTGTAGCACAGATTGGAAGTACCACCAAATAATTGTTTCTGGCATAAGGCCAGCAATTACTGGTACTTTATTCTATCGACCTCATAAGGATGAAAACAAAGTCAACCTTGGAGGGATTTGAACCCAGAACGTAAAGGGCCATAACCCTATGCTGTAAAGCATGGTGTCTGACGCTCTACCGATACTGCCAATCCACCACCCTAGTACCAACAAATAATGACTGCTCACCACAAAAAATACTATGATAAGAGAGGTGTTGCATGAATGTAATCCATATGTCGAAGTGTATAATACAATGCATGGCATCAAACAGCAAAGTGCAAGAAGAGAAAATTGTCGTGTACAGACTGTGAATTAAGATATAGAAGACGATCAGATATGAGCTGCTATAATTTACCAACTAGTAATGATAGATCTTGTTTTGTGGGGGATTGAGGGCACACCACATGTACAAAGAGATATTATCATCTTTCCTAAAGACCATACTCCTCAGAAAATACCACATAATTCATGCCACTTGGACCTCACGACCGACCCATAATGGTTAATTTTAGTGGCATAGTGACATGGAGAGGAATGCAGGACCTGTGTTTGCAATAGACTGACAATGCAGGAGTATTACATATACTGTATAGCATATAGAGGAGGATTTAGTGCGATATATAGGGCAGGTAAATTATTTTAGCAGTATTTAGTGGAAGCCTATATGAAAGTAGAGGGATGCAGGCTTCAATATTTGAGGAACAATCAAGCCCAATTGTGAGTGGATGAGTATAATGGTTTAATGAATTATCTAAACAGATGATAACACTGAGCCTTAAGAAATGAAGACAAGATAAGAAACAGAGAAGACATTGACAAACTCCAATTAAAAGCAGGATCAATAATAATGCTTCTATGGAATATTTCAATCCAGAACAGATTATGTAATGGCACAAGATTAGAAGTAGTGGAACTGCATAAACATTTTATCGACGCTTCTCATATCTATGGTCCTTTGATGGGCAGGTGTGTTTTGATCCCAAGACTGAAGTTAGCCCCCAGTGGTGCCAACATCCCTTTTACTTTGGAAAGACCCCAGTTTCCATTAAGACTGTCATATGCCATGACAATCAACAAGAACCATGGTCAAATACATGATAAAGTGGGTCTGTTTCTCCCTGAGCAAGTATTTAACCCTGGACAATTGTATGTTGCTTTTTAAAGAGTTCACAGACAAATGTAAAAATTAATCCTACCAACCCCACCACTCCTACAACTGTTAGCCCACCCCCAGCACCACCCAACCTCTGTTCTAGTCCCACCGTTAGAACCAATTCTGCTTACCCAGCTTCTTTTACTAGTTCACTCACTCCGTCGCTCGAATTTCAAAGCTGGCCCTCTACACTTGGTCGTTGCCAGGTCACCACCTGATTGTGCTCTCTGTGTCTGCATTAGCCGGTACCTAAACACAATGAAATGTCACCTGTGCTACCAAAACTACCACAGGAACTGTGTCGGCATCAGCAAGGCTTCAATACTAGACCTTTAATCAGCGCCACTTTAGCTCCGACGACCAGCTCTCTACCGAGTGTGTGTTGGTGGAGGGGACATGAGACCAGCAAAGTCGTAGGAGTAGAGACTAGTAAATAATATACGGTCCTAGCTATGTTAAGAATATATATAAGAAACATGTTCTTTACATTTAAGAAGACAAGAGAAATAAATATTTACCTCTTTCATGTAGGTAATATAGCGGTGTTATAAAACTAATTATACAATCGGTGTAACAGTCGGTATAAATGAAAGATGTAGAAATAAAAGTTTTAACAATGACATGAATAAAGATACAGTAATTTAATATGAGCAAGAATAAATATTTAATGGAATTAAATGTAATTTAATAAGAAATAAGTAAAAGAATGAATTGCTTAGGTAAAAGAAAAAAGCAAAATGAAGAAACAGAAAATTTGGTTTGTCTTTATAAACCTTATTTAGACTAATTAATCGGGCTGGAAGAAGTTTATGGAGCTGCTTCCTCTCGTGACAAAGAAGGGTTTCTCCCTGCGTACAAAAGGTTGGTTGTTTGATGCCTGTGTGAGATGCACAATGTTGCATGGTAGTGAGACATGGGCAGCAACTGCAGAGGATATGCGAAGGCTGGAGAGAAATGAAGCAAACATGCTCCATTGGATGTGCAATGTCAATGTGCGTGAAAGACCAAGCATGGACGAGTTGAGAGTGAAACTCTATAAGAAGGATAAACTGTAGTGTGCGGGAGAGAAGACTGTGTTAGTATGGCCATGCGATGCGTATGCAGGATTACCGCAGGGTGAAGAAGTGCCAAGTAATCCCAGTGGGAGGAAGACGCAGTAGAGGAAGACCAAGCAAGATATGGGCAGAGGTAGTGAGAGCTGACCTCAGATCGTTGAAGCTCAGAGGAGATGATGAAGGAGAGATGCTGCGCTGAAGAGGATCTGTCCCACCCTTATAAGCAGGGAAAAGTGGATGTATAATGATGATGATATATATATGTCCCACCCTTGCAAAAAGGAAAAAGCAGACGTAAAATGAAAATGCTGATATATATAGATAGATATGTATATATATATATATATACTTATACGTCATGGTGGCTACAGGTGCCAAGAGGAAGAAGCCGGACAATCCTCTGATATTTGTTTATCTTCCTTTCCTTCGTGGGCCGCGGTAGCCGGGTTTGTGGCCGAAGCAACCAAGTTGAAATCGGCCACCGGTGGTTGATATCACCAGGTTAGGAAACCCTGGTTTAGTAGCTCCAGTTATTACTTCGTTAGATATAGTCCGTAATTGAAATTAAAGCCTAAAGGTGTACTAAAGCCACAAACGTTTTTCTATCTATGAATTATTAGTGGTGTAAACAGATGAATTAAAGTCAAAGCTAATAAATATATCACCAAGAAGAATATCTAAGGATTTCCAAAGTGTAAAGTCAGCTCAAGCCTGGAGACTTATCAAGCAGGTGCCTGTCCCAGTTCCTGTAGCGTAAAGGGACTGAGAGTACATGACTTCCCCCTGGACATGATGTCAGTCCATCGCAGGGTTAACACCCCACCTATATGAAATGAAGTTTTTGTTCAAGTAAAACAACTAACAACGCAGTCCAGGAATCGAATACATATATGATCGTAAGACCAACACACTTACCACAAGAATTATTTTAACAAGCCTACATCCTACTGAGCCCAAGAAAGGGGCCTCATAACTAGAACAGGCATCATTTGTCCTAAATACGGAGCTGACTTTACATATAATTATATATATATATATAATTATATATATATATATAGTATGTGTGTGTGTATGAAGATGTATGACCCCCTAGCAAGCCAAACTACAGTTACTCCCCAACATGGACAGCAAATTAAAATATTACCTGTTAGAGACGAACGTAAAATGATTTGTTAGTGAACTACCGGTGTAACAGTAATTATGTTACCGGTGTAACTATTTCTGTTTACCTTATTTTTAAATCACACTCCTATATTAGTTTAGTGACCTTTCAATTCAAATAAATTCTTGATGATGAGTGAACTCGCATCGGAGTAGCCCAACGCCTTGGCCTCCGCGTGTGTGAGCCACATAAATGGTCTCAACGACATAGTGAGAAGAAGCCTGGACGCAGCTGAATTTCCATCTCAACTGGAGCCAGCAGGCCTAGGCCGCGGAGATGGCAAGCACCCCGAGGGAATCACCCTCTTCCCATTCGAAGGAGGTAGATCCACAAACCCCAGCATCGCAGCCCGTCTCGCAGATGAACATAAAATAAACAAATTCCGGTGTTTGTCCTGGAGCTTCTTCTACGCACCAGCCGCTGTCGAGACCCCCAGGCCTACTTGGACCCATTACAGCCGAGCTCCTCCGCAACATCGGAGTGTCTGTGGCCCGTCTGAAGATGAAGTGCCACGAGGTTGGATGGTTGTTGCAGCAGGTGTCACTGCCCTTACATATATATACGTAAATGTTCCCTTGACTGCTATTTCTAGCATATATTAATAGACACTTTAGAAACAGCAGCTAAAAATCAGGAAACAACAGTGGGTGTCTGTATATATATACACAGAGAGAAAAAGAGAGAGAGAGAGATAGAGAGAGCAGCCAAAGACACACACACACGCACATACAGACAGGTGTATGTATATATATGTGTGTGTCTTTGCGTTCTCTCTCTCTCTCTCTCTCTCTCTATATATATATATATATATATATATTTATATCAGTGATCCCCTTCGCAACCTTTAATTAAACAAACCTGCGATGAGGCGATGATCAAAATAACCACCAAAATGTCAACAAACGGATACACGATAACATGTGTAGACGAAGTAAAACTTTTATTACTGTAATATAAAGTAGAAACCCTTTATTTAAACAAAGATGCGATGCAGCAATGATCAAAAGAAACTTCAAAATGTAAACAAACTTCTCGTAGGTGCTGCCAGATACACGATAACATGTGTATACGAAGTGTATCTGGAAGTTTGGTCGTATTATATCGCTTTCAAATTGACCCCTATTATATTCAAATTATCCCCTGTGGGGCGTGCACCCCACGTTGAGAATCCCTCATAAATAAATATATGTGAGTGTGTTGCTATGACTGCTATTTCTAGCAGGTTTACTGCTGTCCTGTAGACGCACAACGAAAACCGGAAGTGGCAGCCATTAAAAAACTTTGGCTTAAAATCAGGCAAAAGTTTTTTAACAATTTGCCAAGAAAGATAACTGTTGTCTTACTTAATCGCAAAAATCGAGGCAAAAATTTTGCGGGTGTGCAGTCTGTTTGGTGTATTTGACTGCTATTTCTAGCATGTATGGACGCTTTAGAAATAGCAGCGAAACACGGAAAACAGCAGAAAGAAGGACACACACCTATATATATATATATATATATATATATATATATATAGGTGTGTGTCCTTCTTTCTGCTGCATATATGTGTGTGTGTGTATATATATATATATATATATATATATATATATATATATATATATATATATGTATATACCAGGTATACACTCACCCATACATATATATACGCGTGTATATATATATAAATATATATATTTAAATGTATATATATCTGTGCATATATGTATATATGTATATATATATATATATATATATACAGATACATAATTATATATATATATACGTGTGTGTCCTTCTTTCTGTTGTTTTCCCTGTTTCGCTGCTATTTCTAAAGCGTCCATACATGCTAGAAATAGCAGTCGAATACATCAAACATACTGCACACCCGCAAAATTTTTGCCTCGATTTTTGCGATTAAGTAAGACAAGAGTTATCTTTCTTGGCAAATTGTTAAAAAACTTTTGCCTGATTTTAAGCCAAAGTTTTTTAATGGCTGCCACTTCCGGTTTTCGTTGTGCGTCTACAGGACAGCAGTAAACCTGCTAGAAATAGCAGTCAAATACACCAAACAAACTGCACACCCGCAAAATTTTTGCCTCGATTTTTGCGATTAAGTAAGACAACAGTTATCTTTCTTGGCAAAACAGCCTGGTTTGTTAAAAAAATTTTGCCTGATTTTAAGCCAAAGTTTTTTAATGGCTGCCACTTCCGGTTTTCGTTGTGCGTCTACAGGACAGCAGTAAACCTGCTAGAAATAGCAGTCATAGCAACACACTCACATATATTTATTTATGAGGGATTCTCAACGTGGGGTGCACGCCCCACAGGGGATAATTTGAATATAATAGGGGTCAATTTGAAAGTGATATAATACGACCAAACTTCCAGATCCACTTCGTATACACATGTTATCGTGTATCTGGCAGCACCTGCGAGAAGTTTGTTTACATTTTGGGGTTTGCTTTGATCATCGCTGCATCGCAGCTTTGTTTAAATAAAGGGTTTCTACTTTATATTACAGTCATAACACTTTTACAAGACTCGGATTGTTTTTATATTAAAGGGGGGACATAAACATATTTTAAATGTCGAGGTGGGGCATGGTGCAGAGAAGGTTTTAAACCACTGATATATATTTATTTATGCCCTTCTTTCTGTTGTTTTTTAAACTCTGAACTCAGCATTTTTCTGTTGTTCTCCGGGATTCTAGCAAAGTATAGCAATATATATATATATATATATATGGCAGTCAACCTCAGACTCGAAAAAGCCGCCGCTAATCGTGATCGTTGGGGTTATAATTAGACTAAACTGCTTCCACTGGGCACCATTAGCTGGTTGTGATCATTGGAGAATTCTTTCTGCGCTGAAAGAGCCTAGGACTAAAAGATATATATATAGATGTCGAAACGGCAGTAGCACAGCCGTTGGGGTCCTGAATATTTTCACATCTATATATATGTGTGTATTCTGCGATATTTATAATTACATAAGTAAACATATTTGAATAACAAAATTTGAGGTTTAAATACTTTATTTTTTACCAATAACATAGAGAAAGGCATGAACAACACCACATGTTAATTACTTTAATATTGAAAGTGGGCTTATAAAATTAAATTCAGCAGATTTTTGTAGCCTTCATGGTGGTCTGGTGGGTGATACCAGAGATGGTGGAGGTCCTGGTCTCGGGTTCAATACTGTTCATAGGTTACATATAAGGTTTCATGCTTTTTTTTAATATATATCCTCTTTTCTTCTTATCCCTAGATATAAATATATATACATAAGGTAATTTGGTAGAATTGTTACAACATCCGATAAAATTCTTTGCAGTATTTTTCCAGTTCTTTACTCCGAGTTCAACTTTACCTTTCTTCCATTCGGTGTCGATAAGTCTTGAATATGTCTAACGTAGCAACAACTGGAGCTACTTAACCAAGTTTTCCCAACCTAGTTGATATCACCTATCGGTTGGCGATTTAAACTGTTGGCTGGGACAATGACACACTAATCAGTCAGATTCCAACTCACTATGTCTGGCATATATTTTATACTTTATATTTCAATGAAGTTCTGTAAGTAACCTGGTGGCTTAGATGGCAATACTGCTCGAATAGATGGCTTCTATTATGAAGTTATAAGTTCATTCCCTATCCACGATTGTAGAATTAATTTTATTTAGTTATTATTTAATCAATTCTTTTAACAAACAAATTATATCTATAAAACGCCAAATATAGTGAGTTCAAATCTGACTGACATGCATGGTATATATTTATGTTTCATTATACAGCGAACTTATAAAGATATGTATATATTGTCCAGGAGTTTCGAGTTTAGTGGGAATTGGTACAATTCTCAATTGGAGCTAGTCCCTGCAATATCAGCATAAATAATGTTATACCGTTTCATGAAATCTTGCACACCCGATATTTTATACATGATTATTTAAAGGTGAACAAAAACCAAAGAACATTGAGCAGCATTTCTCAACCTTTCTACCCATGTTGATCTCTTGAAATAGTTTTTATGTCTCAGGGAAGCCCTGCATAAAATATACTTTTTCTATCTCTAGAGCAGTGGTTCCCAAATCGTGTGCTGCGAGATGAAACTAGATGAGCTGCAAAAGACTAAGATTAAGTTATAAGATGTGAAAAATATAAAACTGAAATTTCATATAAAAGTTCAAATATAGCTACAGCCACAAACCTAGGCTCCACACCCCGCAACGCAGAGGAGAGTACGACAGTACCGAGGCCTGACTCACCTCTTCCACTCCATTGAGACCTCTGCCATACTTGGTCCCCGTACTGCTGATTTCCTCCATAAAGTCGGGAGGAAAGACGGCAGGTGCGACTATTGTAGCAGGTGTTTCTGTTCTTGCTCCGAGGTAACGCTTTTACGTTTCTTCCACGGGTTGCGGCTGAGGGACCACTTAGACTGGGGTGAAGTGTCTGTCACTCCCCCGACTTCTTATTTCTTTTTTTTCTCCTTTTCATTTTCTTTTCTCTTCTTGCTTATCTCTGCTATACCACGGCATCAAAAACATATATGATATATGTATGTATGGTATAGGTGTATTTATATTGAGGATAGTTATCGAAGGTAAATAGACTGGTTGGAGCAATAACAGTTTGTTTATGTATATAAATATATATATATATATATATATATATATGTTTGTTCTTGTATTTCCATAGAAAAGGTAAAGAAAAGAAGAATGCTCTATGTATTGTACAGAGCTATTTAATTACATAATAAACAACTGAATATAATTATTCCATGCAAATAGACTTAGAATGGAAAACATTCAGACAGAGAAGAATGGATAATGGGAATGTAGAAGAATTTCATATTAGTGATATGAATGTTTCGTGTGATCACTGTGGAGCTTTGAAATTTAGAAATGAAAATTGTAACTGTGGTAATAAAGGAAAGGTTGTGTTGCCTCCATTGCAAATATACCCTGAGAGACTGAGAAATCTCTTTGAAAGAGACCAGGAAGCAGTTGATTTCCAGAAACATCTGCAATTAAAACTACATTCATTTCACTTCATTTGGTGTTAAACTTGCCTTACCACCTGGCAGAGGCCCGTATAGCTTTCATATTCAGGGTCAAACATATCACTACACCCCCACTTCTGTAACCTGCAGAAAATACACCACAATATGGCCAGTTATATATTATTGATGGGAATGAAGGTGTGTAGCACAGATTGGAAGTACCACCAAATAATTGTTTCTGGCATAAGGCCAGCAATTACTGGTACTTTATTCTATCGACCTCATAAGGATGAAAACAAAGTCAACCTTGGAGGGATTTGAACCCAGAACGTAAAGGGCCATAACCCTATGCTGTAAAGCATGGTGTCTGACGCTCTACCGATACTGCCAATCCACCACCCTAGTACCAACAAATAATGACTGCTCACCACAAAAAATACTATGATAAGAGAGGTGTTGCATGAATGTAATCCATATGTCGAAGTGTATAATACAATGCATGGCATCAAACAGCAAAGTGCAAGAAGAGAAAATTGTCGTGTACAGACTGTGAATTAAGATATAGAAGACGATCAGATATGAGCTGCTATAATTTACCAACTAGTAATGATAGATCTTGTTTTGTGGGGGATTGAGGGCACACCACATGTACAAAGAGATATTATCATCTTTCCTAAAGACCATACTCCTCAGAAAATACCACATAATTCATGCCACTTGGACCTCACGACCGACCCATAATGGTTAATTTTAGTGGCATAGTGACATGGAGAGGAATGCAGGACCTGTGTTTGCAATAGACTGACAATGCAGGAGTATTACATATACTGTATAGCATATAGAGGAGGATTTAGTGCGATATATAGGGCAGGTAAATTATTTTAGCAGTATTTAGTGGAAGCCTATATGAAAGTAGAGGGATGCCTATATGAAAGTAGAGGGAAGTAGAGGGATTCAATATTTGAGGAACAATCAAGCCCAATTGTGAGTGGATGAGTATAATGGTTTAATGAATTATCTAAACAGATGATAACACTGAGCCTTAAGAAATGAAGACAAGATAAGAAACAGAGAAGACATTGACAAACTCCAATTAAAAGCAGGATCAATAATAATGCTTCTATGGAATATTTCAATCCAGAACAGATTATGTAATGGCACAAGATTAGAAGTAGTGGAACTGCATAAACATTTTATCGAAGCTTCTCATATCTATGGTCCTTTGATGGGCAGGTGTGTTTTGATCCCAAGACTGAAGTTAGCCCCCAGTGGTGCCAACATCCCTTTTACTTTGGAAAGACCCCAGTTTCCATTAAGACTGTCATATGCCATGACAATCAACAAGAACCATGGTCAAATACATGATAAAGTGGGTCTGTTTCTCCCTGAGCAAGTATTTAACCCTGGACAATTGTATGTTGCTTTTTAAAGAGTTCACAGACAAATGTAAAAATTAATCCTACCAACCCCACCACTCCTACAACTGTTAGCCCACCCCCAGCACCACCCAACCTCTGTTCTAGTCCCACCGTTAGAACCAATTCTGCTTACCCAGCTTCTTTTACTAGTTCACTCACTCCGTCGCTCGAATTTCAAAGCTGGCCCTCTACACTTGGTCGTTGCCAGGTCACCACCTGATTGTGCTCTCTGTGTCTGCATTAGCCGGTACCTAAACACAATGAAATGTCACCTGTGCTACCAAAACTACCACAGGAACTGTGTCGGCATCAGCAAGGCTTCAATACTAGACCTTTAATCAGCGCCACTTTAGCTCCGACGACCAGCTCTCTACCGAGTGTGTGTTGGTGGAGGGGACATGAGACCAGCAAAGTCGTAGGAGTAGAGACTAGTAAATAATATACGGTCCTAGCTATGTTAAGAATATATATAAGAAACATGTTCTTTACATTTAAGAAGACAAGAGAAATAAATATTTACCTCTTTCATGTAGGTAATATAGCGGTGTTATAAAACTAATTATACGACCGGTGTAACAGTCGGTATAAATGAAAGATGTAGAAATAAAAGTTTTAACAATGACATGAATAAAGATACAGTAATTTAATATGAGCAAGAATAAATATTTAATGGAATTAAATGTAATTTAATAAGAAATAAGTAAAAGAATGAATTGCTTAGGTAAAAGAAAAAAGCAAAATGAAGAAACAGAAAATTTGGTTTGTCTTTATAAACCTTATTTAGACTAATTAATCGGGCTGGAAGAAGTTTATGGAGCTGCTTCCTCTCGTGACAAAGAAGGGTTTCTCCCTGCGTACAAAAGGTTGGTTGTTTGATGCCTGTGTGAGATGCACAATGTTGCATGGTAGTGAGACATGGGCAGCAACTGCAGAGGATATGCGAAGGCTGGAGAGAAATGAAGCAAACATGCTCCATTGGATGTGCAATGTCAATGTGCGTGAAAGACCAAGCATGGACGAGTTGAGAGTGAAACTCTATAAGAAGGATAAACTGTAGTGTGCGGGAGAGAAGACTGTGTTAGTATGGCCATGCGATGCGTATGCAGGATTACCGCAGGGTGAAGAAGTGCCAAGTAATCCCAGTGGGAGGAAGACGCAGTAGAGGAAGACCAAGCAAGATATGGGCAGAGGTAGTGAGAGCTGACCTCAGATCGTTGAAGCTCAGAGGAGATGATGAAGGAGAGATGCTGCGCTGAAGAGGATCTGTCCCACCCTTATAAGCAGGGAAAAGTGGATGTATAATGATGATGATATATATATGTCCCACCCTTGCAAAAAGGAAAAAGCAGACGTAAAATGAAAATGCTGATATATATAGATAGATATGTATATATATATATATATACTTATACGTCATGGTGGCTACAGGTGCCAAGAGGAAGAAGCCGGACAATCCTCTGATATTTGTTTATCTTCCTTTCCTTCGTGGGCCGCGGTAGCCGGGTTTGTGGCCGAAGCAACCAAGTTGAAATCGGCCACCGGTGGTTGATATCACCAGGTTAGGAAACCCTGGTTTAGTAGCTCCAGTTATTACTTCGTTAGATATAGTCCGTAATTGAAATTAAAGCCTAAAGGTGTACTAAAGCCACAAACGTTTTTCTATCTATGAATTATTAGTGGTGTAAACAGATGAATTAAAGTCAAAGCTAATAAATATATCACCAAGAAGAATATCTAAGGATTTCCAAAGTGTAAAGTCAGCTCAAGCCTGGAGACTTATCAAGCAGGTGCCTGTCCCAGTTCCTGTAGCGTAAAGGGACTGAGAGTACATGACTTCCCCCTGGACATGATGTCAGTCCATCGCAGGGTTAACACCCCACCTATATGAAATGAAGTTTTTGTTCAAGTAAAACAACTAACAACGCAGTCCAGGAATCGAATACATATATGATCGTAAGACCAACACACTTACCACAAGAATTATTTTAACAAGCCTACATCCTACTGAGCCCAAGAAAGGGGCCTCATAACTAGAACAGGCATCATTTGTCCTAAATACGGAGCTGACTTTACATATAATTATATATATATATATAATTATATATATATATATAGTATGTGTGTGTGTATGAAGATGTATGACCCCCTAGCAAGCCAAACTACAGTTACTCCCCAACATGGACAGCAAATTAAAATATTACCTGTTAGAGACGAACGTAAAATGATTTGTTAGTGAACTACCGGTGTAACAGTAATTATGTTACCGGTGTAACTATTTCTGTTTACCTTATTTTTAAATCACACTCCTATATTAGTTTAGTGACCTTTCAATTCAAATAAATTCTTGATGATGAGTGAACTCGCATCGGAGTAGCCCAACGCCTTGGCCTCCGCGTGTGTGAGCCACATAAATGGTCTCAACGACATAGTGAGAAGAAGCCTGGACGCAGCTGAATTTCCATCTCAACTGGAGCCAGCAGGCCTAGGCCGCGGAGATGGCAAGCACCCCGAGGGAATCACCCTCTTCCCATTCGAAGGAGGTAGATCCACAAACCCCAGCATCGCAGCCCGTCTCGCAGATGAACATAAAATAAACAAATTCCGGTGTTTGTCCTGGAGCTTCTTCTACGCACCAGCCGCTGTCGAGACCCCCAGGCCTACTTGGACCCATTACAGCCGAGCTCCTCCGCAACATCGGAGTGTCTGTGGCCCGTCTGAAGATGAAGTGCCACGAGGTTGGATGGTTGTTGCAGCAGGTGTCACTGCCCTTACATATATATACGTAAATGTTCCCTTGACTGCTATTTCTAGCATATATTAATAGACACTTTAGAAACAGCAGCTAAAAATCAGGAAACAACAGTGGGTGTCTGTATATATATACACAGAGAGAAAAAGAGAGAGAGAGAGATAGAGAGAGCAGCCAAAGACACACACACACGCACATACAGACAGGTGTATGTATATATATGTGTGTGTCTTTGCGTTCTCTCTCTCTCTCTCTCTCTATATATATATATATATATATATATATATTTATATCAGTGATCCCCTTCGCAACCTTTAATTAAACAAACCTGCGATGAGGCGATGATCAAAATAACCACCAAAATGTCAACAAACGGATACACGATAACATGTGTAGACGAAGTAAAACTTTTATTACTGTAATATAAAGTAGAAACCCTTTATTTAAACAAAGCTGCGATGCAGCAATGATCAAAAGAAACTTCAAAATGTAAACAAACTTCTCGTAGGTGCTGCCAGATACACGATAACATGTGTATACGAAGTGTATCTGGAAGTTTGGTCGTATTATATCGCTTTCAAATTGACCCCTATTATATTCAAATTATCCCCTGTGGGGCGTGCACCCCACGTTGAGAATCCCTCATAAATAAATATATGTGAGTGTGTTGCTATGACTGCTATTTCTAGCAGGTTTACTGCTGTCCTGTAGACGCACAACAAAAACCGGAAGTGGCAGCCATTAAAAAACTTTGGCTTAAAATCAGGCAAAAGTTTTTTAACAATTTGCCAAGAAAGATAACTGTTGTCTTACTTAATCGCAAAAATCGAGGCAAAAATTTTGCGGGTGTGCAGTTTGTTTGGTGTATTTGACTGCTATTTCTAGCATGTATGGACGCTTTAGAAATAGCAGCGAAACACGGAAAACAGCAGAAAGAAGGACACACACCTATATATATATATATATATAGGTGTGTGTCCTTCTTTCTGCTGTATATATGTGTGTGTGTGTATATATATATATATATATATATATATATATATATATATGTATATACCAGGTATACACTCACCCATACATATACGCGTGTATATATATATAAATATATATATTTAAATGTATATATATCTGTGCATATATGTATATGTATATATGTATATATATATATATATATATACAGATACATAATTATATATATATATATACGTGTGTGTCCTTCTTTCTATTGTTTTCCGTGTTTCGCTGCTATTTCAAAAGCGTCCATACATGCTAGAAATAGCAGTCGAATACACCAAACAAACTGCACACCCGCAAAATTTTTGCCTCGATTTTTGCGATTAAGTAAGACAAGAGTTATCTTTCTTGGCAAATTGTTAAAAAACTTTTGCCTGATTTTAAGCCAAAGTTTTTTAATGGCTGCCACTTCCGGTTTTCGTTGTGCGTCTACAGGACAGCAGTAAACCTGCTAGAAATAGCAGTCAAATACACCAAACAAACTGCACACCCGCAAAATTTTTGCCTCGATTTTTGCGATTAAGTAAGACAACAGTTATCTTTCTTGGCAAAACAGCCTGGTTTGTTAAAAAAATTTTGCCTGATTTTAAGCCAAAGTTTTTTAATGGCTGCCACTTCCGGTTTTCGTTGTGCGTCTACAGGACAGCAGTAAACCTGCTAGAAATAGCAGTCATAGCAACACACTCACATATATTTATTTATGAGGAATTCTCAACGTGGGGTGCACGCCCCACAGGGGATAATTTGAATATAATAGGGGTCAATTTGAAAGTGATATAATACGACCAAACTTCCAGATCCACTTCGTATACACATGTTATCGTGTATCTGGCAGCACCTTGCGAGAAGTTTGTTTACATTTTGGGGTTTGCTCTGATCATCGCTGCATCGCAGCTTTGTTTAAATAAAGGGTTTCTACTTTATATTACAGTAATAACACTTTTACAAGACTCGGATTGTTTTTATATTAAAGGGGGGACATAAACATATTTTAAATGTCGAGGTGGGGCATGGTGCAGAGAAGGTTTTAAACCACTGATATATATTTATTTATGCCCTTCTTTCTGTTGTTTTTTAAACTCTGAACTCAGCATTTTTCTGTTGTTCTCCGGGATTCTAGCAAAGTATAACAATATATATATATATATATATATATATGGCAGTCAACCTCAGACTCGAAAAAGCCGCCGCTAATCGTGATCGTTGGGGTTATAATTAGACTAAAGTGCTTCCACTGGGCACCATTAGCTGGTTGTGATCATTGGAGAATTCTTTCTGCGCTGAAAGAGCCTAGGACTAAAAGATATATATATAGATGTCGAAACGGCAATAGCACAGCCGTTGGGGTCCTGAATATTTTCACATCTATATATATGTGTGTATTCTGCGATATTTATAATTACATAAGTAAGCATATTTGAATAACAAAATTTGAGGTTTAAATACTTTATTTTTTACCAATAACATACAGAAAGGCATGAATAACACCACATGTTAATTACTTTAATATTGAAAGTGGGCTTATAAATATTAAATTCAGCAGATTTTTGTAGCCTTCATGGTGGTCTGGTGGGTGATACCAGAGATGGTGGAGGTCCTGGTCTCGGGTTCAATACTGTTCATGGGATACGTATAAGGCTTCATGCTTTTTTTTTTTTTTTTTTTTTTTCTTATATATATCCTCTTTTCTTCTTATCCCTAGATATAAATATATATACATAAGGTAATTTGGTAGAATTGTTACAACATCCGATAAAATTCTTTGCAGTATTTTTCCAGTTCTTTACTCCGAGTTCAACTTTACCTTTCTTCCATTCGGTGTCGATAAGTCTTGAATATGTCTAACGTAGCAATAACTGGAGCTACTTAACCAAGTTTTCCCAACCTAGTTGATATCACCTATCGGTTGGCGATTTAAACTGTTGGCTGGGACAATGACACACTAATCAGTCAGATTCCAACTCACTATGTCTGGCATATATTTTATACTTTATATTTCAATGAAGTTCTGTAAGTAACCTGGTGGCTTAGATGGCAATACTGCTCGAATAGATGGCTTCTATTATGAAGTTATAAGTTCATTCCCTATCCACGATTGTAGAATTAATTTTATTTAGTTATTATTTAATCAATTCTTTTAACAAACAAATTATATCTATAAAACGCCAAATATAGTGAGTTCAAATCTGACTGACATGCATGGTATATATTTATGTTTCATTATACAGCGAACTTATAAAGATATGTATATATTGTCCAGGAGTTTCGAGTTTAGTGGGAATTGGTACAATTCTCAATTGGAGCTAGTCCCTGCAATATCAGCATAAATAATGTTATACCGTTTCATGAAATCTTGCACACCCGATATTTTATACATGATTATTTAAAGGTGAACAAAAACCAAAGAACATTGAGCAGCATTTCTCAACCTTTCTACCCATGTTGATCTCTTGAAATAGTTTTTATGTCTCAGGGAAGCCCTGCATAAAATATACTTTTTCTATCTCTAGAGCAGTGGTTCCCAAATCGTGTGCTGCGAGATGAAACTAGATGAGCTGCAAAAGACTAAGATTAAGTTATAAGATGTGAAAAATATAAAACTGAAATTTCATATAAAAGTTCAAATATAGCTACAGCCACAAACCTAGGCTCCACACCCCGCAACGCAGAGGAGAGTACGACAGTACCGAGGCCTGACTCACCTCTTCCACTCCATTGAGACCTCTGCCATACTTGGTCCCCGTACTGCTGATTTCCTCCATAAAGTCGGGAGGAAAGACGGCAGGTGCGACTATTGTAGCAGGTGTTTCTGTTCTTGCTCCGAGGTAACGCTTTTACGTTTCTTCCACGGGTTGCGGCTGAGGGACCACTTAGACTGGGGTGAAGTGTCTGTCACTCCCCCGACTTCTTATTTCTTTTTTTTCTCCTTTTCATTTTCTTTTCTCTTCTTGCTTATCTCTGCTATACCACGGCATCAAAAACATATATGATATATGTATGTATGGTATAGGTGTATTTATATTGAGGATAGTTATCGAAGGTAAATAGACTGGTTGGAGCAATAACAGTTTGTTTATGTATATAAATATATATATATATATATATATATATATGTTTGTTCTTGTATTTCCATAGAAAAGGTAAAGAAAAGAAGAATGCTCTATGTATTGTACAGAGCTATTTAATTACATAATAAACAACTGAATATAATTATTCCATGCAAATAGACTTAGAATGGAAAACATTCAGACAGAGAAGAATGGATAATGGGAATGTAGAAGAATTTCATATTAGTGATATGAATGTTTCGTGTGATCACTGTGGAGCTTTGAAATTTAGAAATGAAAATTGTAACTGTGGTAATAAAGGAAAGGTTGTGTTGCCTCCATTGCAAATATACCCTGAGAGACTGAGAAATCTCTTTGAAAGAGACCAGGAAGCAGTTGATTTCCAGAAACATCTGCAATTAAAACTACATTCATTTCACTTCATTTGGTGTTAAACTTGCCTTACCACCTGGCAGAGGCCCGTATAGCTTTCATATTCAGGGTCAAACATATCACTACACCCCCACTTCTGTAACCTGCAGAAAATACACCACAATATGGCCAGTTATATATTATTGATGGGAATGAAGGTGTGTAGCACAGATTGGAAGTACCACCAAATAATTGTTTCTGGCATAAGGCCAGCAATTACTGGTACTTTATTCTATCGACCTCATAAGGATGAAAACAAAGTCAACCTTGGAGGGATTTGAACCCAGAACGTAAAGGGCCATAACCCTATGCTGTAAAGCATGGTGTCTGACGCTCTACCGATACTGCCAATCCACCACCCTAGTACCAACAAATAATGACTGCTCACCACAAAAAATACTATGATAAGAGAGGTGTTGCATGAATGTAATCCATATGTCGAAGTGTATAATACAATGCATGGCATCAAACAGCAAAGTGCAAGAAGAGAAAATTGTCGTGTACAGACTGTGAATTAAGATATAGAAGACGATCAGATATGAGCTGCTATAATTTACCAACTAGTAATGATAGATCTTGTTTTGTGGGGGATTGAGGGCACACCACATGTACAAAGAGATATTATCATCTTTCCTAAAGACCATACTCCTCAGAAAATACCACATAATTCATGCCACTTGGACCTCACGACCGACCCATAATGGTTAATTTTAGTGGCATAGTGACATGGAGAGGAATGCAGGACCTGTGTTTGCAATAGACTGACAATGCAGGAGTATTACATATACTGTATAGCATATAGAGGAGGATTTAGTGCGATATATAGGGCAGGTAAATTATTTTAGCAGTATTTAGTGGAAGCCTATATGAAAGTAGAGGGATGCCTATATGAAAGTAGAGGGAAGTAGAGGGATTCAATATTTGAGGAACAATCAAGCCCAATTGTGAGTGGATGAGTATAATGGTTTAATGAATTATCTAAACAGATGATAACACTGAGCCTTAAGAAATGAAGACAAGATAAGAAACAGAGAAGACATTGACAAACTCCAATTAAAAGCAGGATCAATAATAATGCTTCTATGGAATATTTCAATCCAGAACAGATTATGTAATGGCACAAGATTAGAAGTAGTGGAACTGCATAAACATTTTATCGAAGCTTCTCATATCTATGGTCCTTTGATGGGCAGGTGTGTTTTGATCCCAAGACTGAAGTTAGCCCCCAGTGGTGCCAACATCCCTTTTACTTTGGAAAGACCCCAGTTTCCATTAAGACTGTCATATGCCATGACAATCAACAAGAACCATGGTCAAATACATGATAAAGTGGGTCTGTTTCTCCCTGAGCAAGTATTTAACCCTGGACAATTGTATGTTGCTTTTTAAAGAGTTCACAGACAAATGTAAAAATTAATCCTACCAACCCCACCACTCCTACAACTGTTAGCCCACCCCCAGCACCACCCAACCTCTGTTCTAGTCCCACCGTTAGAACCAATTCTGCTTACCCAGCTTCTTTTACTAGTTCACTCACTCCGTCGCTCGAATTTCAAAGCTGGCCCTCTACACTTGGTCGTTGCCAGGTCACCACCTGATTGTGCTCTCTGTGTCTGCATTAGCCGGTACCTAAACACAATGAAATGTCACCTGTGCTACCAAAACTACCACAGGAACTGTGTCGGCATCAGCAAGGCTTCAATACTAGACCTTTAATCAGCGCCACTTTAGCTCCGACGACCAGCTCTCTACCGAGTGTGTGTTGGTGGAGGGGACATGAGACCAGCAAAGTCGTAGGAGTAGAGACTAGTAAATAATATACGGTCCTAGCTATGTTAAGAATATATATAAGAAACATGTTCTTTACATTTAAGAAGACAAGAGAAATAAATATTTACCTCTTTCATGTAGGTAATATAGCGGTGTTATAAAACTAATTATACGACCGGTGTAACAGTCGGTATAAATGAAAGATGTAGAAATAAAAGTTTTAACAATGACATGAATAAAGATACAGTAATTTAATATGAGCAAGAATAAATATTTAATGGAATTAAATGTAATTTAATAAGAAATAAGTAAAAGAATGAATTGCTTAGGTAAAAGAAAAAAGCAAAATGAAGAAACAGAAAATTTGGTTTGTCTTTATAAACCTTATTTAGACTAATTAATCGGGCTGGAAGAAGTTTATGGAGCTGCTTCCTCTCGTGACAAAGAAGGGTTTCTCCCTGCGTACAAAAGGTTGGTTGTTTGATGCCTGTGTGAGATGCACAATGTTGCATGGTAGTGAGACATGGGCAGCAACTGCAGAGGATATGCGAAGGCTGGAGAGAAATGAAGCAAACATGCTCCATTGGATGTGCAATGTCAATGTGCGTGAAAGACCAAGCATGGACGAGTTGAGAGTGAAACTCTATAAGAAGGATAAACTGTAGTGTGCGGGAGAGAAGACTGTGTTAGTATGGCCATGCGATGCGTATGCAGGATTACCGCAGGGTGAAGAAGTGCCAAGTAATCCCAGTGGGAGGAAGACGCAGTAGAGGAAGACCAAGCAAGATATGGGCAGAGGTAGTGAGAGCTGACCTCAGATCGTTGAAGCTCAGAGGAGATGATGAAGGAGAGATGCTGCGCTGAAGAGGATCTGTCCCACCCTTATAAGCAGGGAAAAGTGGATGTATAATGATGATGATATATATATGTCCCACCCTTGCAAAAAGGAAAAAGCAGACGTAAAATGAAAATGCTGATATATATAGATAGATATGTATATATATATATATATACTTATACGTCATGGTGGCTACAGGTGCCAAGAGGAAGAAGCCGGACAATCCTCTGATATTTGTTTATCTTCCTTTCCTTCGTGGGCCGCGGTAGCCGGGTTTGTGGCCGAAGCAACCAAGTTGAAATCGGCCACCGGTGGTTGATATCACCAGGTTAGGAAACCCTGGTTTAGTAGCTCCAGTTATTACTTCGTTAGATATAGTCCGTAATTGAAATTAAAGCCTAAAGGTGTACTAAAGCCACAAACGTTTTTCTATCTATGAATTATTAGTGGTGTAAACAGATGAATTAAAGTCAAAGCTAATAAATATATCACCAAGAAGAATATCTAAGGATTTCCAAAGTGTAAAGTCAGCTCAAGCCTGGAGACTTATCAAGCAGGTGCCTGTCCCAGTTCCTGTAGCGTAAAGGGACTGAGAGTACATGACTTCCCCCTGGACATGATGTCAGTCCATCGCAGGGTTAACACCCCACCTATATGAAATGAAGTTTTTGTTCAAGTAAAACAACTAACAACGCAGTCCAGGAATCGAATACATATATGATCGTAAGACCAACACACTTACCACAAGAATTATTTTAACAAGCCTACATCCTACTGAGCCCAAGAAAGGGGCCTCATAACTAGAACAGGCATCATTTGTCCTAAATACGGAGCTGACTTTACATATAATTATATATATATATATAATTATATATATATATATAGTATGTGTGTGTGTATGAAGATGTATGACCCCCTAGCAAGCCAAACTACAGTTACTCCCCAACATGGACAGCAAATTAAAATATTACCTGTTAGAGACGAACGTAAAATGATTTGTTAGTGAACTACCGGTGTAACAGTAATTATGTTACCGGTGTAACTATTTCTGTTTACCTTATTTTTAAATCACACTCCTATATTAGTTTAGTGACCTTTCAATTCAAATAAATTCTTGATGATGAGTGAACTCGCATCGGAGTAGCCCAACGCCTTGGCCTCCGCGTGTGTGAGCCACATAAATGGTCTCAACGACATAGTGAGAAGAAGCCTGGACGCAGCTGAATTTCCATCTCAACTGGAGCCAGCAGGCCTAGGCCGCGGAGATGGCAAGCACCCCGAGGGAATCACCCTCTTCCCATTCGAAGGAGGTAGATCCACAAACCCCAGCATCGCAGCCCGTCTCGCAGATGAACATAAAATAAACAAATTCCGGTGTTTGTCCTGGAGCTTCTTCTACGCACCAGCCGCTGTCGAGACCCCCAGGCCTACTTGGACCCATTACAGCCGAGCTCCTCCGCAACATCGGAGTGTCTGTGGCCCGTCTGAAGATGAAGTGCCACGAGGTTGGATGGTTGTTGCAGCAGGTGTCACTGCCCTTACATATATATACGTAAATGTTCCCTTGACTGCTATTTCTAGCATATATTAATAGACACTTTAGAAACAGCAGCTAAAAATCAGGAAACAACAGTGGGTGTCTGTATATATATACACAGAGAGAAAAAGAGAGAGAGAGAGATAGAGAGAGCAGCCAAAGACACACACACACGCACATACAGACAGGTGTATGTATATATATGTGTGTGTCTTTGCGTTCTCTCTCTCTCTCTCTCTCTCTCTCTATATATATATATATATATATATTTATATCAGTGATCCCCTTCGCAACCTTTAATTAAACAAACCTGCGATGAGGCGATGATCAAAATAACCACCAAAATGTCAACAAACGGATACACGATAACATGTGTAGACGAAGTAAAACTTTTATTACTGTAATATAAAGTAGAAACCCTTTATTTAAACAAAGCTGCGATGCAGCAATGATCAAAAGAAACTTCAAAATGTAAACAAACTTCTCGTAGGTGCTGCCAGATACACGATAACATGTGTATACGAAGTGTATCTGGAAGTTTGGTCGTATTATATCGCTTTCAAATTGACCCCTATTATATTCAAATTATCCCCTGTGGGGCGTGCACCCCACGTTGAGAATCCCTCATAAATAAATATATGTGAGTGTGTTGCTATGACTGCTATTTCTAGCAGGTTTACTGCTGTCCTGTAGACGCACAACAAAAACCGGAAGTGGCAGCCATTAAAAAACTTTGGCTTAAAATCAGGCAAAAGTTTTTTAACAATTTGCCAAGAAAGATAACTGTTGTCTTACTTAATCGCAAAAATCGAGGCAAAAATTTTGCGGGTGTGCAGTTTGTTTGGTGTATTTGACTGCTATTTCTAGCATGTATGGACGCTTTAGAAATAGCAGCGAAACACGGAAAACAGCAGAAAGAAGGACACACACCTATATATATATATATATAGGTGTGTGTCCTTCTTTCTGCTGTATATATGTGTGTGTGTGTATATATATATATATATATATATATATATATATATATGTATATACCAGGTATACACTCACCCATACATATACGCGTGTATATATATATAAATATATATATTTAAATGTATATATATCTGTGCATATATGTATATGTATATATGTATATATATATATATATATATACAGATACATAATTATATATATATATACGTGTGTGTCCTTCTTTCTATTGTTTTCCGTGTTTCGCTGCTATTTCAAAAGCGTCCATACATGCTAGAAATAGCAGTCGAATACACCAAACAAACTGCACACCCGCAAAATTTTTGCCTCGATTTTTGCGATTAAGTAAGACAAGAGTTATCTTTCTTGGCAAATTGTTAAAAAACTTTTGCCTGATTTTAAGCCAAAGTTTTTTAATGGCTGCCACTTCCGGTTTTCGTTGTGCGTCTACAGGACAGCAGTAAACCTGCTAGAAATAGCAGTCAAATACACCAAACAAACTGCACACCCGCAAAATTTTTGCCTCGATTTTTGCGATTAAGTAAGACAACAGTTATCTTTCTTGGCAAAACAGCCTGGTTTGTTAAAAAAATTTTGCCTGATTTTAAGCCAAAGTTTTTTAATGGCTGCCACTTCCGGTTTTCGTTGTGCGTCTACAGGACAGCAGTAAACCTGCTAGAAATAGCAGTCATAGCAACACACTCACATATATTTATTTATGAGGAATTCTCAACGTGGGGTGCACGCCCCACAGGGGATAATTTGAATATAATAGGGGTCAATTTGAAAGTGATATAATACGACCAAACTTCCAGATCCACTTCGTATACACATGTTATCGTGTATCTGGCAGCACCTTGCGAGAAGTTTGTTTACATTTTGGGGTTTGCTCTGATCATCGCTGCATCGCAGCTTTGTTTAAATAAAGGGTTTCTACTTTATATTACAGTAATAACACTTTTACAAGACTCGGATTGTTTTTATATTAAAGGGGGGACATAAACATATTTTAAATGTCGAGGTGGGGCATGGTGCAGAGAAGGTTTTAAACCACTGATATATATTTATTTATGCCCTTCTTTCTGTTGTTTTTTAAACTCTGAACTCAGCATTTTTCTGTTGTTCTCCGGGATTCTAGCAAAGTATAACAATATATATATATATATATATATATATGGCAGTCAACCTCAGACTCGAAAAAGCCGCCGCTAATCGTGATCGTTGGGGTTATAATTAGACTAAAGTGCTTCCACTGGGCACCATTAGCTGGTTGTGATCATTGGAGAATTCTTTCTGCGCTGAAAGAGCCTAGGACTAAAAGATATATATATAGATGTCGAAACGGCAGTAGCACAGCCGTTGGGGTCCTGAATATTTTCACATCTATATATATGTGTGTATTCTGCGATATTTATAATTACATAAGTAAGCATATTTGAATAACAAAATTTGAGGTTTAAATACTTTATTTTTTACCAATAACATACAGAAAGGCATGAATAACACCACATGTTAATTACTTTAATATTGAAAGTGGGCTTATAAATATTAAATTCAGCAGATTTTTGTAGCCTTCATGGTGGTCTGGTGGGTGATACCAGAGATGGTGGAGGTCCTGGTCTCGGGTTCAATACTGTTCATGGGATACGTATAAGGCTTCATGCTTTTTTTTTTTTTTTTTTTTTCTTATATATATCCTCTTTTCTTCTTAGCCCTAGATATAAATATATATACATAAGGTAATTTGGTAGAATTGTTACAACATCCGATAAAATTCTTTGCAGTATTTTTCCAGTTCTTTACTCCGAGTTCAACTTTACCTTTCTTCCATTCGGTGTCGATAAGTCTTGAATATGTCTAACGTAGCAACAACTGGAGCTACTTAACCAAGTTTTCCCAACCTAGTTGATATCACCTATCGGTTGGCGATTTAAACTGTTGGCTGGGACAATGACCAACTAATCAGTCAGATTCCAACTCACTATGTCTGGCATATATTTTATACTTTATATTTCAATGAAGTTCTGTAAGTAACCTGGTGGCTTAGATGGCAATACTGCTCGAATAGATGGCTTCTATTATGAAGTTATAAGTTCATTCCCTATCCACGATTGTAGAATTAATTTTATTTAGTTATTATTTAATCAATTCTTTTAACAAACAAATTATATCTATAAAACGCCAAATATAGTGAGTTCAAATCTGACTGACATGCATGGTATATATTTATGTTTCATTATACAGCGAACTTATAAAGATATGTATATATTGTCCAGGAGTTTCGAGTTTAGTGGGAATTGGTACAATTCTCAATTGGAGCTAGTCCCTGCAATATCAGCATAAATAATGTTATACCGTTTCATGAAATCTTGCACACCCGATATTTTATACATGATTATTTAAAGGTGAACAAAAACCAAAGAACATTGAGCAGCATTTCTCAACCTTTCTACCCATGTTGATCTCTTGAAATAGTTTTTATGTCTCAGGGAAGCCCTGCATAAAATATACTTTTTCTATCTCTAGAGCAGTGGTTCCCAAATCGTGTGCTGCGAGATGAAACTAGATGAGCTGCAAAAGACTAAGATTAAGTTATAAGATGTGAAAAATATAAAACTGAAATTTCATATAAAAGTTCAAATATAGCTACAGCCACAAACCTAGGCTCCACACCCCGCAACGCAGAGGAGAGTACGACAGTACCGAGGCCTGACTCACCTCTTCCACTCCATTGAGACCTCTGCCATACTTGGTCCCCGTACTGCTGATTTCCTCCATAAAGTCGGGAGGAAAGACGGCAGGTGCGACTATTGTAGCAGGTGTTTCTGTTCTTGCTCCGAGGTAACGCTTTTACGTTTCTTCCACGGGTTGCGGCTGAGGGACCACTTAGACTGGGGTGAAGTGTCTGTCACTCCCCCGACTTCTTATTTTTTTTTTTTCTCCTTTTCATTTTCTTTTCTCTTCTTGCTTATCTCTGCTATACCACGGCATCAAAAACATATATGATATATGTATGTATGGTATAGGTGTATTTATATTGAGGATAGTTATCGAAGGTAAATAGACTGGTTGGAGCAATAACAGTTTGTTTATGTATATAAATATATATATATATATATATATGTTTGTTCTTGTATTTCCATAGAAAAGGTAAAGAAAAGAAGAATGCTCTATGTATTGTACAGAGCTATTTAATTACATAATAAACAACTGAATATAATTATTCCATGCAAATAGACTTAGAATGGAAAACATTCAGACAGAGAAGAATGGATAATGGGAATGTAGAAGAATTTCATATTAGTGATATGAATGTTTCGTGTGATCACTGTGGAGCTTTGAAATTTAGAAATGAAAATTGTAACTGTGGTAATAAAGGAAAGGTTGTGTTGCCTCCATTGCAAATATACCCTGAGAGACTGAGAAATCTCTTTGAAAGAGACCAGGAAGCAGTTGATTTCCAGAAACATCTGCAATTAAAACTACATTCATTTCACTTCATTTGGTGTTAAACTTGCCTTACCACCTGGCAGAGGCCCGTATAGCTTTCATATTCAGGGTCAAACATATCACTACACCCCCACTTCTGTAACCTGCAGAAAATACACCACAATATGGCCAGTTATATATTATTGATGGGAATGAAGGTGTGTAGCACAGATTGGAAGTACCACCAAATAATTGTTTCTGGCATAAGGCCAGCAATTACTGGTACTTTATTCTATCGACCTCATAAGGATGAAAACAAAGTCAACCTTGGAGGGATTTGAACCCAGAACGTAAAGGGCCATAACCCTATGCTGTAAAGCATGGTGTCTGACGCTCTACCGATACTGCCAATCCACCACCCTAGTACCAACAAATAATGACTGCTCACCACAAAAAATACTATGATAAGAGAGGTGTTGCATGAATGTAATCCATATGTCGAAGTGTATAATACAATGCATGGCATCAAACAGCAAAGTGCAAGAAGAGAAAATTGTCGTGTACAGACTGTGAATTAAGATATAGAAGACGATCAGATATGAGCTGCTATAATTTACCAACTAGTAATGATAGATCTTGTTTTGTGGGGGATTGAGGGCACACCACATGTACAAAGAGATATTATCATCTTTCCTAAAGACCATACTCCTCAGAAAATACCACATAATTCATGCCACTTGGACCTCACGACCGACCCATAATGGTTAATTTTAGTGGCATAGTGACATGGAGAGGAATGCAGGACCTGTGTTTGCAATAGACTGACAATGCAGGAGTATTACATATACTGTATAGCATATAGAGGAGGATTTAGTGCGATATATAGGGCAGGTAAATTATTTTAGCAGTATTTAGTGGAAGCCTATATGAAAGTAGAGGGATGCCTATATGAAAGTAGAGGGAAGTAGAGGGATTCAATATTTGAGGAACAATCAAGCCCAATTGTGAGTGGATGAGTATAATGGTTTAATGAATTATCTAAACAGATGATAACACTGAGCCTTAAGAAATGAAGACAAGATAAGAAACAGAGAAGACATTGACAAACTCCAATTAAAAGCAGGATCAATAATAATGCTTCTATGGAATATTTCAATCCAGAACAGATTATGTAATGGCACAAGATTAGAAGTAGTGGAACTGCATAAACATTTTATCGAAGCTTCTCATATCTATGGTCCTTTGATGGGCAGGTGTGTTTTGATCCCAAGACTGAAGTTAGCCCCCAGTGGTGCCAACATCCCTTTTACTTTGGAAAGACCCCAGTTTCCATTAAGACTGTCATATGCCATGACAATCAACAAGAACCATGGTCAAATACATGATAAAGTGGGTCTGTTTCTCCCTGAGCAAGTATTTAACCCTGGACAATTGTATGTTGCTTTTTAAAGAGTTCACAGACAAATGTAAAAATTAATCCTACCAACCCCACCACTCCTACAACTGTTAGCCCACCCCCAGCACCACCCAACCTCTGTTCTAGTCCCACCGTTAGAACCAATTCTGCTTACCCAGCTTCTTTTACTAGTTCACTCACTCCGTCGCTCGAATTTCAAAGCTGGCCCTCTACACTTGGTCGTTGCCAGGTCACCACCTGATTGTGCTCTCTGTGTCTGCATTAGCCGGTACCTAAACACAATGAAATGTCACCTGTGCTACCAAAACTACCACAGGAACTGTGTCGGCATCAGCAAGGCTTCAATACTAGACCTTTAATCAGCGCCACTTTAGCTCCGACGACCAGCTCTCTACCGAGTGTGTGTTGGTGGAGGGGACATGAGACCAGCAAAGTCGTAGGAGTAGAGACTAGTAAATAATATACGGTCCTAGCTATGTTAAGAATATATATAAGAAACATGTTCTTTACATTTAAGAAGACAAGAGAAATAAATATTTACCTCTTTCATGTAGGTAATATAGCGGTGTTATAAAACTAATTATACAATCGGTGTAACAGTCGGTATAAATGAAAGATGTAGAAATAAAAGTTTTAACAATGACATGAATAAAGATACAGTAATTTAATATGAGCAAGAATAAATATTTAATGGAATTAAATGTAATTTAATAAGAAATAAGTAAAAGAATGAATTGCTTAGGTAAAAGAAAAAAGCAAAATGAAGAAACAGAAAATTTGGTTTGTCTTTATAAACCTTATTTAGACTAATTAATCGGGCTGGAAGAAGTTTATGGAGCTGCTTCCTCTCGTGACAAAGAAGGGTTTCTCCCTGCGTACAAAAGGTTGGTTGTTTGATGCCTGTGTGAGATGCACAATGTTGCATGGTAGTGAGACATGGGCAGCAACTGCAGAGGATATGCGAAGGCTGGAGAGAAATGAAGCAAACATGCTCCATTGGATGTGCAATGTCAATGTGCGTGAAAGACCAAGCATGGACGAGTTGAGAGTGAAACTCTATAAGAAGGATAAACTGTAGTGTGCGGGAGAGAAGACTGTGTTAGTATGGCCATGCGATGCGTATGCAGGATTACCGCAGGGTGAAGAAGTGCCAAGTAATCCCAGTGGGAGGAAGACGCAGTAGAGGAAGACCAAGCAAGATATGGGCAGAGGTAGTGAGAGCTGACCTCAGATCGTTGAAGCTCAGAGGAGATGATGAAGGAGAGATGCTGCGCTGAAGAGGATCTGTCCCACCCTTATAAGCAGGGAAAAGTGGATGTATAATGATGATGATATATATATGTCCCACCCTTGCAAAAAGGAAAAAGCAGACGTAAAATGAAAATGCTGATATATATAGATAGATATGTATATATATATATATATACTTATACGTCATGGTGGCTACAGGTGCCAAGAGGAAGAAGCCGGACAATCCTCTGATATTTGTTTATCTTCCTTTCCTTCGTGGGCCGCGGTAGCCGGGTTTGTGGCCGAAGCAACCAAGTTGAAATCGGCCACCGGTGGTTGATATCACCAGGTTAGGAAACCCTGGTTTAGTAGCTCCAGTTATTACTTCGTTAGATATAGTCCGTAATTGAAATTAAAGCCTAAAGGTGTACTAAAGCCACAAACGTTTTTCTATCTATGAATTATTAGTGGTGTAAACAGATGAATTAAAGTCAAAGCTAATAAATATATCACCAAGAAGAATATCTAAGGATTTCCAAAGTGTAAAGTCAGCTCAAGCCTGGAGACTTATCAAGCAGGTGCCTGTCCCAGTTCCTGTAGCGTAAAGGGACTGAGAGTACATGACTTCCCCCTGGACATGATGTCAGTCCATCGCAGGGTTAACACCCCACCTATATGAAATGAAGTTTTTGTTCAAGTAAAACAACTAACAACGCAGTCCAGGAATCGAATACATATATGATCGTAAGACCAACACACTTACCACAAGAATTATTTTAACAAGCCTACATCCTACTGAGCCCAAGAAAGGGGCCTCATAACTAGAACAGGCATCATTTGTCCTAAATACGGAGCTGACTTTACATATAATTATATATATATATATAATTATATATATATATATAGTATGTGTGTGTGTATGAAGATGTATGACCCCCTAGCAAGCCAAACTACAGTTACTCCCCAACATGGACAGCAAATTAAAATATTACCTGTTAGAGACGAACGTAAAATGATTTGTTAGTGAACTACCGGTGTAACAGTAATTATGTTACCGGTGTAACTATTTCTGTTTACCTTATTTTTAAATCACACTCCTATATTAGTTTAGTGACCTTTCAATTCAAATAAATTCTTGATGATGAGTGAACTCGCATCGGAGTAGCCCAACGCCTTGGCCTCCGCGTGTGTGAGCCACATAAATGGTCTCAACGACATAGTGAGAAGAAGCCTGGACGCAGCTGAATTTCCATCTCAACTGGAGCCAGCAGGCCTAGGCCGCGGAGATGGCAAGCACCCCGAGGGAATCACCCTCTTCCCATTCGAAGGAGGTAGATCCACAAACCCCAGCATCGCAGCCCGTCTCGCAGATGAACATAAAATAAACAAATTCCGGTGTTTGTCCTGGAGCTTCTTCTACGCACCAGCCGCTGTCGAGACCCCCAGGCCTACTTGGACCCATTACAGCCGAGCTCCTCCGCAACATCGGAGTGTCTGTGGCCCGTCTGAAGATGAAGTGCCACGAGGTTGGATGGTTGTTGCAGCAGGTGTCACTGCCCTTACATATATATACGTAAATGTTCCCTTGACTGCTATTTCTAGCATATATTAATAGACACTTTAGAAACAGCAGCTAAAAATCAGGAAACAACAGTGGGTGTCTGTATATATATACACAGAGAGAAAAAGAGAGAGAGAGAGATAGAGAGAGCAGCCAAAGACACACACACACGCACATACAGACAGGTGTATGTATATATATGTGTGTGTCTTTGCGTTCTCTCTCTCTCTCTCTCTCTCTATATATATATATATATATATATATATTTATATCAGTGATCCCCTTCGCAACCTTTAATTAAACAAACCTGCGATGAGGCGATGATCAAAATAACCACCAAAATGTCAACAAACGGATACACGATAACATGTGTAGACGAAGTAAAACTTTTATTACTGTAATATAAAGTAGAAACCCTTTATTTAAACAAAGCTGCGATGCAGCAATGATCAAAAGAAACTTCAAAATGTAAACAAACTTCTCGTAGGTGCTGCCAGATACACGATAACATGTGTATACGAAGTGTATCTGGAAGTTTGGTCGTATTATATCGCTTTCAAATTGACCCCTATTATATTCAAATTATCCCCTGTGGGGCGTGCACCCCACGTTGAGAATCCCTCATAAATAAATATATGTGAGTGTGTTGCTATGACTGCTATTTCTAGCAGGTTTACTGCTGTCCTGTAGACGCACAACAAAAACCGGAAGTGGCAGCCATTAAAAAACTTTGGCTTAAAATCAGGCAAAAGTTTTTTAACAATTTGCCAAGAAAGATAACTGTTGTCTTACTTAATCGCAAAAATCGAGGCAAAAATTTTGCGGGTGTGCAGTTTGTTTGGTGTATTTGACTGCTATTTCTAGCATGTATGGACGCTTTAGAAATAGCAGCGAAACACGGAAAACAGCAGAAAGAAGGACACACACCTATATATATATATATATATATATATATAGGTGTGTGTCCTTCTTTCTGCTGTATATATGTGTGTGTGTGTATATATATATATATATATATATATATATATATATATATATATATGTATATACCAGGTATACACTCACCCATACATATACGCGTGTATATATATATAAATATATATATTTAAATGTATATATATCTGTGCATATATGTATATGTATATATGTATATATATATATATATATATACAGATACATAATTATATATATATATACGTGTGTGTCCTTCTTTCTATTGTTTTCCGTGTTTCGCTGCTATTTCAAAAGCGTCCATACATGCTAGAAATAGCAGTCGAATACACCAAACAAACTGCACACCCGCAAAATTTTTGCCTCGATTTTTGCGATTAAGTAAGACAAGAGTTATCTTTCTTGGCAAATTGTTAAAAAACTTTTGCCTGATTTTAAGCCAAAGTTTTTTAATGGCTGCCACTTCCGGTTTTCGTTGTGCGTCTACAGGACAGCAGTAAACCTGCTAGAAATAGCAGTCAAATACACCAAACAAACTGCACACCCGCAAAATTTTTGCCTCGATTTTTGCGATTAAGTAAGACAACAGTTATCTTTCTTGGCAAAACAGCCTGGTTTGTTAAAAAAATTTTGCCTGATTTTAAGCCAAAGTTTTTTAATGGCTGCCACTTCCGGTTTTCGTTGTGCGTCTACAGGACAGCAGTAAACCTGCTAGAAATAGCAGTCATAGCAACACACTCACATATATTTATTTATGAGGAATTCTCAACGTGGGGTGCACGCCCCACAGGGGATAATTTGAATATAATAGGGGTCAATTTGAAAGTGATATAATACGACCAAACTTCCAGATCCACTTCGTATACACATGTTATCGTGTATCTGGCAGCACCTTGCGAGAAGTTTGTTTACATTTTGGGGTTTGCTCTGATCATCGCTGCATCGCAGCTTTGTTTAAATAAAGGGTTTCTACTTTATATTACAGTAATAACACTTTTACAAGACTCGGATTGTTTTTATATTAAAGGGGGGACATAAACATATTTTAAATGTCGAGGTGGGGCATGGTGCAGAGAAGGTTTTAAACCACTGATATATATTTATTTATGCCCTTCTTTCTGTTGTTTTTTAAACTCTGAACTCAGCATTTTTCTGTTGTTCTCCGGGATTCTAGCAAAGTATAACAATATATATATATATATGGCAGGCAACCTCAGACTCGAAAAAGCCGCCGCTAATCGTGATCGTTGGGGTTATAATTAGACTAAACTGCTTCCACTGGGCACCATTAGCTGGTTGTGATCATTGGAGAATTCTTTCTGCGCTGAAAGAGCCTAGGACTAAAAGATATATATATAGATGTCGAAACGGCAGTAGCACAGCCGTTGGGGTCCTGAATATTTTCACATCTATATATATGTGTGTATTCTGCGATATTTATAATTACATAAGTAAGCATATTTGAATAACAAAATTTGAGGTTTAAATACTTTATTTTTTACCAATAACATACAGAAAGGCATGAATAACAGCACATGTTAATTACTTTAATATTGAAAGTAGGCTTATAAATATTAAATTCAGCAGATTTTTGTAGCCTTCATGGTGGTCTGGTGGGTGATACCAGAGATGGTGGAGGTCCTGGTCTCGGGTTCAATACTGTTCATGGGTTACATATAAGGTTTCATGCTTTTTTTTTATATATATCCTCTTTTCTTCTTATCCCTAGATATAAATATATATACATAAGGTAATTTGGTAGAATTGTTACAACATCCGATAAAATTCTTTGCAGTATTTTTCCAGTTCTTTACTCCGAGTTCAACTTTACCTTTCTTCCATTCGGTGTCGATAAGTCTTGAATATTTCTAACGTAGCAACAACTGGAGCCAGTTAACCAAGTTTTCCCAACCTAGTTGATATCACCTATCGGTTGGCGATTTAAACTGTTGGCTGGGACAATGACCAACTAATCAGTCAGATTCCAACTCACTATGTCTGGCATATATTTTATACTTTATATTTCAATGAAGTTCTGTAAGTAACCTGGTGGCTTAGATGGCAATACTGCTCGAATAGATGGCTTCTATTATGAAGTTATAAGTTCATTCCCTATCCAGGATTGTAGAATTAATTTTATTTAGTTATTATTTAATCAATTCTTTTAACAAACAAATTATATCTATAAAACGCCAAATATAGTGAGTTCAAATCTGACTGACATGCATGGTATATATTTATGTTTCATTATACAGCAAACTTATAAAGATATGTATATATTGTCCAGGAGTTTCGAGTTCAGTGGGAATTGGTACAACTCTCAATTGGAGCTAGTCCCTGCAAGATCAGCATAAATAATGTTATACCTTTTCATGAAATCTTGCACACCCGATATTTTATACATGATTATTTAAAGGTGAACAAAAACCAAAGAACATTGAGCAGCATTTCTCAACCTTTCTACCCATGTTGATCTCTTGAAATAGTTTTTATGTCTCAGGGAAGCCCTGCATAAAATATACTTTTTCTATCTCTAGAGCAGTGGTTCCCAAATCGTGTGCTGCGAGATGAAACTAGATGAGCTGCAAAAGACTAAGATTAAGTTTTAAGATGTGAAACATATAAAACTGAAATTTCATATAAAAGTTCAAATATAGCTACAGCCACAAACCTAGGCTCCACACCCCGCAACGCAGAGGAGAGTAAGACAGTACCGAGGCCTGACTCACCTCTTCCACTCCATTGAGACCTCTGCCATACTTGGTCCCCGTACTGCTGATTTCCTCCATAAAGTCGGGAGGAAAGACGGCAGGTGCGACTATTGTAACAGGTGTTTCTGTTCTTGCTCCGAGGTAACGCTTTTACGTTTCTTCCACGGGTTGCGGCTGAGGGACCACTTAGACTGGGGTGAAGTGTCTGTCCCTCCCCCGACTTCTTATTTCTTTTCTTTTCTCTTCTTGCTTATCTCTGCTATACCACGGCATCAAAAACATATATGATATATGTATGTATGGTATAGGTGTATTTATATTTAGGATAGTTATCGAAGGTAAATAGACTGGTTGGAGCAATAACAGTCTTGTTTATGTATATAAATATATATATATATATATGTTTGTTCTTGTATTTCCATAGAAAAGGTAAAGAAAAGAAGAATGCTCTATGTATTGTACAGAGCTATTTAATTACATAATAAACAACTGAATATAATTATTCCATGCAAATAGACTTAGAATGGAAAACATTCAGACAGAGAAGAATGGATAATGGGAATGTAGAAGAATTTCATATTAGTGATATGAATGTTTCGTGTGATCACTGTGGAGCTTTGAAATTTAGAAATGAAAATTGTAACTGTTGTAATAAAGGAAAGGTTGTGTTGCCTCCATTGCAAATATACCCTGAGAGACTGAGAAATCTCTTTGAAAGAGGCCAGGAAGCAGTTCATTTCACAGAAACATCTGCAATTAAAACTACATTCATTTCACTTCATTTGGTGTTAAACTTGCCTTACCACCTGGTAGAGGCCCGTATAGCTTTCATATTCAGGGTCAAACATATCACTACACCCCCACTTCTGTAACCTGCAGAAAATACACCACAATATGGCCAGTTATATATTATTGATGGGAATGAAGGTGTGTAGCACAGATTGGAAGTACCACCAAATAATTGTTTCTGGCATAAGGCCAGCAATTACTGGTACTTTATTCTATCGACCTCATAAGGATGAAAACAAAGTCAACCTTGGAGGGATTTGAACCCAGAATGTAAAGGGCCATAAACCTATGCTGTAAAGCATGGTGTCTGACGCTCTACCGATACTGCCAATCCACTGCCCTAGTACCAACAAATAATGACTGCTCACCACAAAAAATGACTATGATAAGAGAGGTGTTGCATGAATGTAATCCATATGTCGAAGTGTACAATACAATGCATGGCATCAAACAGCAAAGTGCAAGAAGAGAAAATTGTCGTGTACAGAACTGTGAATTAAGATATAGAATAGATCAGATATGAGCTGCTATAATTTACCAACTAGTAATGATAGCTGTTGTTTTGTGGGGGATTGAGGGCACACCACCTGTACAAAGAGATATTATCACCTTTCCTAAAGACCATCCTCCTCAGAAAATACCACATAATTCATGCCACTTGGACCTCACGACCGACCTATAATGGTTAATTTTAGTGGCATAGTGACATGGAGAGGAATGCAGGACCCGTGTTTGCAATAGACTGACAATGCAGGAGTATTACATATACTGTATAGCATATAGAGGAGGATTTAGTGCGATATATAGGGCAGGTAAATTATTTTAGCAGTATTTAGTGGAAGCCTATATGAAAGTAGAGGGATGCAGGCTTCAATATTTGAGGAACAATCAAGCCCAATTGTGAGTGGATGAGTATAATGGTTTAATGAATTATCTAAACAGATGATAACACTGAGCCTTAAGAAATGAAGACAAGATAAGAAACAGAGAAGACATTGACAAACTCCAATTAAAAGCAGGATCAATAATAATGCTTCTATGGAATATTTCAATCCAGAACAGATTATGTAATGGCACAAGATTAGAAGTAGTGGAACTGCATAAACATTTTATCGAAGCTTCTCATATCTATGGTCCTTTGATGGGCAGGTGTGTTTTGATCCCAAGACTGAAGTTAGCCCCCAGTGGTGCCAACATCCCTTTTACTTTGGAAAGAGCCCAGTTTCCATTAAGACTGTCATATGCCATGACAATCAACAAGAACCATGGTCAAATACATGATAAAGTGGGTCTGTTTCTCCCTGAGCAAGTATTTAACCCTGGAGAATTGTATGTTGCTTTTTCAAGAGTTCACAGACAGATGTAAAAATTAATCCTACCAACGCCACCACTCCTACAACTGTTAGCCCACCCCCAGCACCACCCAACCTCTGTTCTAGTCCCACCGTTAGAACCAATGCTGCTTACCCAGCCTCTTTTACTAGTTCACTCACTCCGTCGCTCGAATTTCAAAGCTGGCCCTCTACACTTGGTCGTTGCCAGGTCACCACCTGATTGTGCTCTCTGTGTCTGCATTAGCCGGTACCTAAACACAATGAAATGTCACCTGTGCTACCAAAACTACCACAGGAACTGTGTCGGCATCAGCAAGGCTTCAATACTAGACCTTTAATCAGGGCCACTTTAGCTCCGACGACCAGCTCTCTACCGAGTGTGTGTTGGTGGAGGGGACATGAGACCAGCAAAGTCGTAGGAGTAGAGACTAGTAAATAATATACGGTCCTAGCTATGTTAAGAATATATATAAGAAACATGTTCTTTACATTTAAGAAGACAAGAGAAATAAATATTTACCTCTTTCATGTAGGTAATATAGCGGTGTTATAAAACTAATTATACGACCGGTGTAACAGTCGGTAAAAAATGAAAGATGTAGAAATAAAAGTTTTAACAATGACATGAATAAAGATACAGTAATTTAATATGAGCAAGAATAAATATTTAATGGAATTAAATGTAATTTAATAAGAAATAAGTAAAAGAGTGAATTGCTTAGGTAAAAGAAAAAAGCAAAATGAAGAAACAGAAAATTTGGTTTGTCTTTATAAACCTTATTTAGACTAATTAATCGGGCTGGAAGAAGTTTATGGAGCTGCTTCCTCTCGTGACAAAGAAGGGTTTCTCCCTGCATACAAAAGGTTGGTTGTTTGATGCCTGTGTGAGATGCACAATGTTGCATGGTAGTGAGACATGGGCAGCAACTGCAGAGGATATGCGAAGGCTGGAGAGAAATGAAGCAAACATGCTCCATTGGATGTGCAATGTCAATGTGCGTGAAAGACCAAGCATGGACGAGTTGAGAGTGAAACTCTATAAGAAGGATAGACTGTAGTGTGCGGGAGAGAAGACTGTGTTAGTATGGCCATGCGATGCGTATGCAGGATTACCGCAGGGTGAAGAAGTGCCAAGTAATCCCAGTGGGAGGAAGACGCAGTAGAGGAAGACCAAGCAAGATATGGGCAGAGGTAGTGAGAGCTGACCTCAGATCGTTGAAGCTCAGAGGAGATGATGAAGGAGAGATGCTGCGCTGAAGAGGATCTGTCCCACCCTTATAAGCAGGGAAAAGTGGATGTATAATGATGATGATATATATATGTCCCACCCTTGCAAAAAGGAAAAAGCAGACGTAAAATGAAAATGCTGATATATATAGATAGATATGTATATATATATATACTTATACGTCATGGTGGCTACAGGTGCCAAGAGGAAGAAGCCGGACAATCTTCTGATATTTGTTTATCTTCCTTTCCTTCGTGGGCCGCGGTAGCCGGGTTTGTGGCCGAAGCAACCAAGTTGAAATCGGCCACCGGTGGTTGATATCACCAGGTTAGGAAACCCTGATTTAGTAGCTCCAGTTATTACTTCGTTAGATATAGTCCGTAATTGAAATTAAAGCCTAAAGGTGTACTAAAGCCACAAACGTTTTTCTATCTATGAATTATTAGTGGTGTAAACAGATGAATTAAAGTCAAAGCTAATAAATATATCACCAAGAAGAATATCTAAGGATTTCCAAAGTGTAAAGTCAGCTCAAGCCTGGAGACTTATCAAGCAGGTGCCTGTCCCAGTTCCTGTAGCGTAAAGGGACTGAGAGTACTTGACTTCCCCCTGGACATGATGTCAGTCCATCGCAGGGTTAACACCCCACCTATATGAAATGAAGTTTTTGTTCAAGTAAAACAACTAACAACGCAGTCCAGGAATCGAATACACATATGATCGTAAGACCAACACACTTACCACAAGAATTATTTTAACAATCCTACATCCTACTGAGCCCAAGAAAGGGGCCTCATAACTAGAACAGGCATCATTTGTCCTAAATACGGAGCTGACTTTACATATAATTATATATATATATATAATTATATATATATATATATATATAGTATGTGTGTGTGTGTATGAAGATGTATGACCCCCTAGCAAGCCAAACTACAGTTACTCCCCAACATAGACAGAAAATTAAAATATTACCTGTTAGAGACGAACGTGAAATGATTTGTTAGTGAACTACCGGTGTAACAGTAATTATGTTACCGGTGTAACTATTTCTGTTTACCTTATTTTTAAATCACACTCCTATATTAGTTTAGTGACCTTTCAATTCAAATAAATTCTTGATGATGAGTGAACTCGCATCGGAGTAGCCCAACGCCTTGGCCTCCGCGTGTGTGAGCCACATAAATGGTCTCAACGACATAGTGAGAAGAAGCCTGGACGCAGCTGAATTTCCATCTCAACTGGAGCCAGCAGGCCTAGGCCGCGTAGATGGCAAGCACCCCGAGGGAATCACCCTCTTCCCATTCGAAGGAGGTAGATCCACAAACCCCAGCATCGCAGCCCGTCTCGCAGATGAACATAAAATAAACAAATTCCGGTGTTTGTCCTGGAGCTTCTTCTACGCACCAGCCGCTGTCGAGACCCCCAGGCCTACTTGGACCCATTACAGCCGAGCTCCTCCGCAACATCGGAGTGTCTGTGGCCCGTCTGAAGATGAAGTGCCACGAGGTTGGATGGTTGTTGCAGCAGGTGTCACTGCCCTTACTTATATATACGTAAATGTTCCATTGACTGCTATTTCTAGCATATATTAATAGACACTTTAGAAACAGCAGCTAAAAATCAGGAAACAACAGTGGGTGTCTGTATATATATACACAGAGAGAAAAAGAGAGAGAGAGAGAGATAGAGTGAGAGCAGCCAAAGACACACACACACGCACATACACACAGGTGTATGTATATATATGTGTGTGTCTTTGCGTTCTCTCTCTCTCTCTCTCTCTCTATATATATATATATATATATATATATATATTTATATCAGTGATCCCCTTCGCAACCTTTAATTAAACAAACCTGCGATGAGGCGATGATCAAAATAACCACCAAAATGTCAACAAACGGATACACGATAACATGTGTAGACGAAGTAAAACTTTTATTACTGTAAAATAAAGTAGAAACCCTTTATTTAAACAAAGCTGCGATGCAGCGATGATCAAAAGAAACTTCAAAATGTAAACAAACTTCTCGTAGGTGCTGCCAGATACACGATAACATGTGTATACGAAGTGTATCTGGAAGTTTGGTCGTATTATATCGCTTTCAAATTGACCCCTATTATATTCAAATTATCCCCTGTGGGGCGTGCACCCCACGTTGAGAATCGCTCATAAATAAATATATGTGAGTGTGTTGCTATGACTGCTATTTCTAGCAGGTTTACTGCAGTCCTGTAGACGCACAACGAAAACCGGAAGTGGCAGCCATTAAAAAACTTTGGCTTAAAATCAGGCAAAAGTTTTTTAACAATTTGCCAAGAAAGATAACTCTTGTCTTACTTAATCGCAAAAATCGAGGCAAAAATGTTGCGGGTGTGCAGTTTGTTTGGTGTATTTGACTGCTATTTCTAGCATGTATGGACGCTTTAGAAATGGCAGCGAAACACGGAAAACAGCAGAAAGAAGGACACACACCTATATATATATATATATAGGTGTGTGTCCTTCTTTCTGCTGTATATATGTGTGTGTGTATATATGTATATATATATATATATATATATATATATATATATATATATATGTATATACCAGGTATACACTCACCCATACATATATATACGCGTGTATATATATATAAATATATATATTTAAATATATATATATCTGTGCATATATGTATATGTATATATGTATATATATATATATATATATATATATATATACAGATACATAATTATATATATATATACGTGTGTGTCCTTCTTTCTGTTGTTTTCCGTGTTTCGCTGCTATTTCTAAAGCGTCCATACATGCTAGAAATAGCAGTCGAATACACCAAACAAACTGCACACCCGCAAAATTTTTGCCTCGATTTTTGCGATTAAGTAAGACAAGAGTTATCTTTCTTGGCAAAGTGTTAAAAAACTTTTGCCTGATTTTAAGCCAAAGTTTTTTAATGGCTGCCACTTCCGGTTTTCGTTGTGCGTCTACAGGACAGCAGTAAACCTGCTAGAACTAGCAGTCAAATACACCAAACAAACTGCACACCCGCAAAATTTTTGCCTCGATTTTTGCGATTAAGTAAGACAACAGTTATCTTTCTTGGCAAAACAGCCTGGTTTGTTAAAAAAATTTTGCCTGATTTTAAGCCAAAGTTTTTTAATGGCTGCCACTTCCGGTTTTCGTTGTGCGTCTACAGGACAGCAGTAAACCTGCTAGAAATAGCAGTCATAGCAACACACTCACATATATTTATTTATGAGGAATTCTCAACGTGGGGTGAACGCCCCACAGGGGATAATTTGAATATAATAGGGGTCAATTTGAAAGTGATATAATACGACCAAACTTCCAGATCCACTTCGTATACACATGTTATCGTGTATCTGGCAGCACCTGCGAGAAGTTTGTTTACATTTTGGGGTTTGCTTTGATGATCGCTGCATCGCAGCTTTGTTTAAATAAAGGGTTTCTACTTTATATTACAGTCATAACACTTTTACAAGACTCGGATTGTTTTTATATTAAAGGGGGGACATAAACATATTTTAAATGTCGAGGTGGGGCATGGTGCAGAGAAGGTTTTAAACCACTGATATATATTTATTTATGCCCTTCTTTCTGTTGTTTTTTAAACTCTGAACTCAGTATTTTTCTGTTGTTCTCCGGGATTCTAGCAAAGTATAACAATATATATATATATATATATATATGGCAGTCAACCTCAGACTCGAAAAAGCCGCTGCTAATCGTGATCGTTGGGGTTATAATTAGACTAAAGTGCTTCCACTGGGCACCATTAGCTGGTTGTGATAATTGGAGAATTCTGTCTGCGCTGAAAGAGCCTAGGACTAAAAGATATATATATAGATGTCGAAACGGCAGTAGCACAGCCGTTGGGGTCCTGAATATTTTCACATCTATATATATGTGTGAATTCTGCGATATTTATAATTACATAAGTAAGCATATTTGAATAACAAAATTTGAGGTTTAAATACTTTATTTTTTACCAATAACATACAGAAAGGCATGAATAACACCACATGTTAATTACTTTAATATTGAAAGTAGGCTTATAAATATTAAATTCAGCAGATTTTTGTAGCCTTCATGGTGGTCTGGTGGGTGATACCAGAGATGGTGGAGGTCCTGGTCTCGGGTTCAATACTGTTCATGGGTTACATATAAGGTTTCATGCTTTTTTTTTTTTTTTTTTCATATATATATCCTGTTTTCTTCTTATCCCTAGATATAAATATATATACATAAGGTAATTTGGTAGAATTGTTACAACATCCGATAAAATTCTTTGCAGTATTTTTCCAGTTCTTTACTCCGAGTTCAACTTTACCTTTCTTCCATTCGGTGTCGATAAGTCTTGAATATGTCTAACGTAGCAACAACTGGAGCTACTTAACCAAGTTTTCCCAACCTAGTTGATATCACCTATCGGTTGGCGATTTAAACTGTTGGCTGGGACAATGACACACTAATCAGTCAGATTCCAACTCACTATGTCTGGCATATATTTTATACTTTATATTTCAATGAAGTTCTGTAAGTAACCTGGTGGCTTAGATGGCAATACTGCTCGAATAGATGGCTTCTATTATGAAGTTATAAGTTCATTCCCTATCCAGGATTGTAGAATTAATTTTATTTAGTTATTATTTAATCAATTCTTTTAACAAACAAATTATATCTATAAAACGCCAAATATAGTGAGTTCAAATCTGACTGACATGCATGGTATATATTTATGTTTCATTATACAGCGAACTTATAAAGATATGTATATATTGTCCAGGAGTTTCGAGTTTAGTGGGAATTGGTACAATTCTCAATTGGAGCTAGTCCCTGCAAGATCAGCATAAATAATGTTATACCGTTTCATGAAATCTTGCACACCCGATATTTTATACATGATTATTTAAAGGTGAACAAAAACCAAAGAACATTGAGCAGCATTTCTCAACCTTTCTACCCATGTTGATCTCTTGAAATAGTTTTTATGTCTGAGGGAAGCCCTGCATAAAATATACTTTTTCTATCTCTAGAGCAGTGGTTCCCAAATCGTGTGCTGCGAGATGAAACTAGATGAGCTGCAAAAGACTAAGATTAAGTTTTAAGATGTGAAAAATATAAAACTGAAATTTCATATAAAAGTTCAAATATAGCTACAGCCACAAACCTAGGCTCCACACCCCGCAACGCAGAGGAGAGTACGACAGTACCGAGGCCTGACTCACCTCTTCCACTCCATTGAGACCTCTGCCATACTTGGTCCCCGTACTGCTGATTTACTCCATAAAGTCGGGAAGAAAGACGGCAGGTGCGACTATTGTAGCAGGTGTTTCTGTTCTTGCTCCGAGGTAACGCTTTTACGTTTCTTCCACGGGTTGCGGCTGAGGGACCACTTAGGCTGGGGTGAAGTGTCTGTCACTCCCCCGACTTCTTATTTCTTTTTTTTCTCCTTTTCATTTTCTTTTCTCTTCTTGCTTATCTCTGCTATACCACGGCATCAAAAACATATATGATATATGTATGTATGGTATAGGTGTATTTATATTGAGGATAGTTATCGAAGGTAAATAGACTGGTTGGAGCAATAACAGTTTGTTTATGTATATAAATATATATATATATATATATATATGTTTGTTCTTGTATTTCCATAGAAAAGGTAAAGAAAAGAAGAATGCTCTATGTATTGTACAGAGCTATTTAATTACATAATAAACAACTGAATATAATTATTCCATGCAAATAGACTTAGAATGGAAAACATTCAGACAGAGAAGAATGGATAATGGGAATGTAGAAGAATTTCATATTAGTGATATGAATGTTTCGTGTGATCACTGTGGAGCTTTGAAATTTAGAAATGAAAATTGTAACTGTGGTAATAAAGGAAAGGTTGTGTTGCCTCCATTGCAAATATACCCTGAGAGACTGAGAAATCTCTTTGAAAGAGACCAGGAAGCAGTTGATTTCCAGAAACATCTGCAATTAAAACTACATTCATTTCACTTCATTTGGTGTTAAACTTGCCTTACCACCCGGCAGAGGCCCGTATAGCTTTCATATTCAGGGTCAAACATATCACTACACCCCCACTTCTGTAACCTGCAGAAAATACACCACAATATGGCCAGTTATATATTATTGATGGGAATGAAGGTGTGTAGCACAGATTGGAAGTACCACCAAATAATTGTTTCTGGCATAAGGCCAGCAATTACTGGTACTTTATTCTATCGACCTCATAAGGATGAAAACAAAGTCAACCTTGGAGGGATTTGAACCCAGAACGTAAAGGGCCATAACCCTATGCTGTAAAGCATGGTGTCTGACGCTCTACCGATACTGCCAATCCACCACCCTAGTACCAACAAATAATGACTGCTCACCACAAAAAATACTATGATAAGAGAGGTGTTGCATGAATGTAATCCATATGTCGAAGTGTATAATACAATGCATGGCATCAAACAGCAAAGTGCAAGAAGAGAAAATTGTCGTGTACAGACTGTGAATTAAGATATAGAAGACGATCAGATATGAGCTGCTATAATTTACCAACTAGTAATGATAGATCTTGTTTTGTGGGGGATTGAGGGCACACCACATGTACAAAGAGATATTATCATCTTTCCTAAAGACCATACTCCTCAGAAAATACCACATAATTCATGCCACTTGGACCTCACGACCGACCCATAATGGTTAATTTTAGTGGCATAGTGACATGGAGAGGAATGCAGGACCTGTGTTTGCAATAGACTGACAATGCAGGAGTATTACATATACTGTATAGCATATAGAGGAGGATTTAGTGCGATATATAGGGCAGGTAAATTATTTTAGCAGTATTTAGTGGAAGCCTATATGAAAGTAGAGGGATGCAGGCTTCAATATTTGAGGAACAATCAAGCCCAATTGTGAGTGGATGAGTATAATGGTTTAATGAATTATCTAAACAGATGATAACACTGAGCCTTAAGAAATGAAGACAAGATAAGAAACAGAGAAGACATTGACAAACTCCAATTAAAAGCAGGATCAATAATAATGCTTCTATGGAATATTTCAATCCAGAACAGATTATGTAATGGCACAAGATTAGAAGTAGTGGAACTGCATAAACATTTTATCGAAGCTTCTCATATCTATGGTCCTTTGATGGGCAGGTGTGTTTTGATCCCAAGACTGAAGTTAGCCCCCAGTGGTGCCAACATCCCTTTTACTTTGGAAAGACCCCAGTTTCCATTAAGACTGTCATATGCCATGACAATCAACAAGAACCATGGTCAAATACATGATAAAGTGGGTCTGTTTCTCCCTGAGCAAGTATTTAACCCTGGACAATTGTATGTTGCTTTTTAAAGAGTTCACAGACAAATGTAAAAATTAATCCTACCAACCCCACCACTCCTACAACTGTTAGCCCACCCCCAGCACCACCCAACCTCTGTTCTAGTCCCACCGTTAGAACCAATTCTGCTTACCCAGCTTCTTTTACTAGTTCACTCACTCCGTCGCTCGAATTTCAAAGCTGGCCCTCTACACTTGGTCGTTGCCAGGTCACCACCTGATTGTGCTCTCTGTGTCTGCATTAGCCGGTACCTAAACACAATGAAATGTCACCTGTGCTACCAAAACTACCACAGGAACTGTGTCGGCATCAGCAAGGCTTCAATACTAGACCTTTAATCAGCGCCACTTTAGCTCCGACGACCAGCTCTCTACCGAGTGTGTGTTGGTGGAGGGGGACATGAGACCAGCAAAGTCGTAGGAGTAGAGACTAGTAAATAATATACGGTCCTAGCTATGTTAAGAATATATATAAGAAACATGTTCTTTACATTTAAGAAGACAAGAGAAATAAATATTTACCTCTTTCATGTAGGTAATATAGCGGTGTTATAAAACTAATTATACGACCGGTGTAACAGTCGGTAAAAAATGAAAGATGTAGAAATAAAAGTTTTAACAATGACATGAATAAAGATACAGTAATTTAATATGAGCAAGAATAAATATTTAATGGAATTAAATGTAATTTAATAAGAAATAAGTAAAAGAGTGAATTGCTTAGGTAAAAGAAAAAAGCAAAATGAAGAAACAGAAAATTTGGTTTGTCTTTATAAACCTTATTTAGACTAATTAATCGGGCTGGAAGAAGTTTATGGAGCTGCTTCCTCTCGTGACAAAGAAGGGTTTCTCACTGCGTACAAAAGGTTGGTTGTTTGATGCCTGTGTGAGATGCACAATGTTGCATGGTAGTGAGACATGGGCAGCAACTGCAGAGGATATGCGAAGGCTGGAGAGAAATGAAGCAAACATGCTCCATTGGATGTGCAATGTCAATGTGCGCGAAAGACCAAGCATGGACGAGTTGAGAGTGAAACTCTATAAGAAGGATAAACTGTAGTGTGCGGGAGAGAAGACTGTGTTGGTATGGCCATGCGATGCGTATGCAGGATTACCGCAGGGTGAAGAAGTGCCAAGTAATCCCAGTGGGAGGAAGACGCAGTAGAGGAAGACCAAGCAAGATATGGGCAGAGGTAGTGAGAGCTGACCTCAGATCGTTGAAGCTCAGAGGAGATGATGAAGGAGAGATGCTGCGCTGAAGAGGATCTGTCCCACCCTTATAAGCAGGGAAAAGTGGATGTATAATGATGATGATATATATATGTCCCACCCTTGCAAAAAGGAAAAAGCAGACGTAAAATGAAAATGCTGATATATATAGATAGATATGTATATATATATATATACTTATACGTCATGGTGGCTACAGGTGCCAAGAGGAAGAAGCCGGACAATCCTCTGATATTTGTTTATCTTCCTTTCCTTCGTGGGCCGCGGTAGCCGGGTTTGTGGCCGAAGCAACCAAGTTGAAATCGGCTACCGGTGGTTGATATCACCAGGTTAGGAAACCCTGGTTTAGTAGCTCCAGTTATTACTTCGTTAGATATAGTCCGTAATTGAAATTAAAGCCTAAAGGTGTACTAAAGCCACAAACGTTTTTCTATCTATGAATTATTAGTGGTGTAAAGAGATGAATTAAAGTCAAAGCTAATAAATATATCACCAAGAAGAATATCTAAGGATTTCCAAAGTGTAAAGTCAGCTCAAGCCTGGAGACTTATCAAGCAGGTGCCTGTCCCAGTTCCTGTAGCGTAAAGGGACTGAGAGTACTTGACTTCCCCCTGGACATGATGTCAGTCCATCGCAGGGTTAACACCCCACCTATATGAAATGAAGTTTTTGTTCAAGTAAAACAACTAACAACGCAGTCCAGGAATCGAATACATATATGATCGTAAGACCAACACACTTACCACAAGAATTATTTTAACAAGCCTACATCCTACTGAGCCCAAGAAAGGGGCCTCATAACTAGAACAGGCATCATTTGTCCTAAACACGGAGCTGACTTTACATATAATTATATATATATATATATATAATTATATATATATATATAGTATGTGTGTGTGTATGAAGATGTATGACCCCCTAGCAAGCCAAACTACAGTTACTCCCCAACATGGACAGCAAATTAAAATATTACCTGTTAGAGACGAACGTGAAATGATTTGTTAGTGAACTACCGGTGTAACAGTAATTATGTTACCGGTGTAACTATTTCTGTTTACCTTATTTTTAAATCACACTCCTATATTAGTTTAGTGACCTTTCAATTCAAATAAATTCTTGATGATGAATGAACTCGTATCGGAGTAGCCCAACGCCTTGGCCTCCGCGTGTGTGAGCCACATAAATGGTCTCAACGACATAGTGAGAAGAAGCCTGGACGCAGCTGAATTTCCATCTCAACTGGAGCCAGCAGGCCTAGGCCGCGGAGATGGCAAGCACCCCGAGGGAATCACCCTCTTCCCATTCGAAGGAGGTAGATCCACAAACCCCAGCATCGCAGCCCGTCTCGCAGATGAACATAAAATAAACAAATTCCGGTGTTTGTCCTGGAGCTTCTTCTACGCACCAGTCGCTGTCGAGACCCCCAGGCCTACTTGGACCCATTACAGCCGAGCTCCTCCGCAACATCGGAGTGTCTGTGGCCCGTCTGAAGATGAAGTGCCACGAGGTTGGATGGTTGTTGCAGCAGGTGTCACTGCCCTTACTTATATATACGTAAATGTTCCCTTGACTGCTATTTCTAGCATATATTAATAGACACTTTAGAAACAGCAGCTAAAAAGCAGGAAACAACAGTGGGTGTCTGTATATATATACACAGAGAGAAAAAGAGAGAGAGAGAGAGAGATAGAGAGAGCAGCCAAAGACACACACACACGCACATACACACAGGTGTATGTATATATATGTGTGTGTCTTTGCGTTCTCTCTCTCTCTCTCTCTATATATATATATATATATATTTATATCAGTGATCCCCTTCGCAACCTTTAATTAAACAAACCTGCGATGAGGCGATGATCAAAATAACCACCAAAATGTCAACAAACGGATACACGATAACATGTGTAGACGAAGTAAAACTTTTATTACTGTAATATAAAGTAGAAACCCTTTATTTAAACAAAGCTGCGATGCAGCAATGATCAAAAGAAACTTCAAAATGTAAACAAACTTCTCGTAGGTGCTGCCAGATACACGATAACATGTGTATACGAAGTGTATCTGGAAGTTTGGTCGTATTATATCGCTTTCAAATTGACCCCTATTATATTCAAATTATCCCCTGTGGGGCGTGCACCCCACGTTGAGAATCCCTCATAAATAAATATATGTGAGTGTGTTGCTATGACTGCTATTTCTAGCATGTTTACTGCTGTCCTGTAGACGCACAACGAAAACCGGAAGTGGCAGCCATTAAAAAACTTTGGCTTAAAATCAGGCAAAAGTTTTTTAACAATTTGCCAAGAAAGATAACTGTTGTCTTACTTAATCGCAAAAATCGAGGCAAAAATTTTGCGGGTGTGCAGTCTGTTTGGTGTATTTGACTGCTATTTCTAGCATGTATGGACGCTTTAGAAATAGCAGCGAAACACGGAAAACAGCAGAAAGAAGGACACACACCTATATATATATATATATATATAGGTGTGTGTCCTTCTTTCTGCTGTATATATGTGTGTGTGTGTGTATATATATATATATATATATATATATATATGTATATACCAGGTATACACTCACCCATACATATATATACGCGTGTATATATATATAAATATATATATTTAAATGTATATATATCTGTGCATATATGTATATGTATATATATATATATATATATACAGATACATAATTATATATATATATACGTGTGTGTCCTTCTTTCTGTTGTTTTCCCTGTTTCGCTGCTATTTCTAAAGCGTCCATACATGCTAGAAATAGCAGTCGAATACACCAAACAAACTGCACACCCGCAAAATTTTTGCCTCGATTTTTGCGATTAAGTAAGACAAGAGTTATCTTTCTTGGCAAATTGTTAAAAAACTTTTGCCTGATTTTAAGCCAAAGTTTTTTAATGGCTGCCACTTCCGGTTTTCGTTGTGCGTCTACAGGACAGCAGTAAACCTGCTAGAAATAGCAGTCAAATACACCAAACAAACTGCACACCCGCAACATTTTTGCCTCGATTTTTGCGATTAAGTAAGACAACAGTTATCTTTCTTGGCAAAACAGCCTGGTTTGTTAAAAAAATTTTGCCTGATTTTAAGCCAAAGTTTTTTAATGGCTGCCACTTCCGGTTTTCGTTGTGCGTCTACAGGACAGCAGTAAACCTGCTAGAAATAGCAGTCATAGCAACACACTCACATATATTTATTTATGAGGGATTCTCAACGTGGGGTGCACGCCCCACAGGGGATAATTTGAATATAATAGGGGTCAATTTGAAAGTGATATAATACGACCAAACTTCCAGATCCACTTCGTATACACATGTTATCGTGTATCTGGCAGCACCTGCGAGAAGTTTGTTTACATTTTGGGGTTTGCTTTGATCATCGCTGCATCGCAGCTTTGTTTAAATAAAGGGTTTCTACTTTATATTACAGTCATAACACTTTTACAAGACTCGGATTGTTTTTATATTAAAGGGGGGACATAAACATATTTTAAATATCGAGGTGGGGCATGGTGCAGAGAAGGTTTTAAACCACTGATATATATTTATTTATGCCCTTCTTTCTGTTGTTTTTTAAACTCTGAACTCAGTATTTTTCTGTTGTTCTCCGGGATTCTAGCAAAGTATAACAATATATATATATATATATATATATGGCAGTCAACCTCAGACTCGAAAAAGCCGCCGCTAATCGTGATCGTTGGGGTTATAATTAGACTAAAGTGCTTCCACTGGGCACCATTAGCTGGTTGTGATCATTGGAGAATTCTTTCTGCGCTGAAAGAGCCTAGGACTAAAAGATATATATATAGATGTCGAAACGGCAGTAGCACAGCCGTTGGGGTCCTGAATATTTTCACATCTATATATATGTGTGTATTCTGCGATATTTATAATTACATAAGTAAACATATTTGAATAACAAAATTTGAGGTTTAAATACTTTATTTTTTACCAATAACATACAGAAAGGCATGAATAACACCACATGTTAATTACTTTAATATTGAAAGTAGGCTTATAAATATTAAATTCAGCAGATTTTTGTAGCCTTCATGGTGGTCTGGTGGGTGATACCAGAGATGGTGGAGGTCCTGGTCTCGGGTTCAATACTGTTCATGGGTTACATATAAGGTTTCATGCTTTTTTTTATATATATCCCCCTTTCTTCTTATCCCTAGATATAAATATATATACATAAGGTAATTTGGTAGAATTGTTACAACATCCGATAAAATTCTTTGCAGTATTTTTCCAGTTCTTTACTCCGAGTTCAACTTTACCTTTCTTCCATTCGGTGTCGATAAGTCTTGAATATGTCTAACGTAGCAACAACTGGAGCTACTTAACCAAGTTTTCCCAACCTAGTTGATATCACCTGCCGGTTGGCGATTTAAATTGTTGGCTGGGACAATGACCAACTAATCAGTCAGATTCCAACTCACTATGTCTGGCATATATTTTATACTTTATATTTCAATGAAGTTCTGTAAGTAACCTGGTGGCTTAGATGGCAATACTGCTCGAATAGATGGCTTCTATTATGAAGTTATAAGTTCATTCCCTATCCACGATTGTAGAATTAATTTTATTTAGTTATTATTTAATCAATTCTTTTAACAAACAAATTATATCTATAAAACGCCAAATATAGTGAGTTCAAATCTGACTGACATGCATGGTATATATTTATGTTTCATTATACAGCGAACTTATAAAGATATGTATATATTGTCCAGGAGTTTCGAGTTTAGTGGGAATTGGTACAATTCTCAATTGGAGCTAGTCCCTGCAAGATCAGCATAAATAATGTTATACCTTTTCATGAAATCTTGCACACCCGATATTTTATACATGATTATTTAAAGGTGAACAAAAACCAAAGAACATTGAGCAGCATTTCTCAACCTTTCTACCCATGTTGATCTCTTGAAATAGTTTTTATGTCTGAGGGAAGCCCTGCATAAAATATACTTTTTCTATCTCTAGAGCAGTGGTTCCCAAATCGTGTGCTGCGAGATGAAACTAGATGAGCTGCAAAAGACTAAGATTAAGTTTTAAGATGTGAAAAATATAAAACTGAAATTTCATATAAAAGTTCAAATATAGCTACAGCCACAAACCTAGGCTCCACACCCCGCAACGCAGAGGAGAGTACGACAGTACCGAGGCCTGACTCACCTCTTCCACTCCATTGAGACCTCTGCCATACTTGGTCCCCGTACTGCTGATTTCCTCCATAAAGTCGGGAGGAAAGACGGCAGGTGCGACTATTGTAGCAGGTGTTTCTGTTCTTGCTCCGAGGTAACGCTTTTACGTTTCTTCCACGGGTTGCGGCTGAGGGACCACTTAGACTGGGGTGAAGTGTCTGTCACTCCCCCGACTTCTTATTTCTTTTTTTTCTCCTTTTCATTTTCTTTTCTCTTCTTGCTTATCTCTGCTATACCACGGCATCAAAAACATATATGATATATGTATGTATGGTATAGGTGTATTTATATTGAGGATAGTTATCGAAGGTAAATAGACTGGTTGGAACAATAACAGACTTGTTTATGTATATAAATATATATATATATATATATATATATATATATATGTTTGTTCTTGTATTTCCATAGAAAAGGTAAAGAAAAGAAGAATGCTCTATGTATTGTACAGAGCTATTTAATTACATAATAAACAACTGAATATAATTATTCCATGCAAATAGACTTAGAATGGAAAACATTCAGACAGAGAAGAATGGATAATGGGAATGTAGAAGAATTTCATATTAGTGATATGAATGTTTCGTGTGATCACTGTGGAGCTTTGAAATTTAGAAATGAAAATTGTAACTGTTGTAATAAAGGAAAGGTTGTGTTGCCTCCATTGCAAATATACCCTGAGAGACTGAGAAATCTCTTTGAAAGAGGCCAGGAAGCAGTTGATTTCACAGAAACATCTGCAATTAAAACTACATTCATTTCACTTCATTTGGTGTTAAACTTGCCTTACCACCCGGCAGAGGCCCGTATAGCTTTCATATTCAGGGTCAAACATATCACTACACCCCCACTTCTGTAACCTGCAGAAAATACACCACAATATGGCCAGTTATATATTATTGATGGGAATGAAGGTGTGTAGCACAGATTGGAAGTACCACCAAATAATTGTTTCTGGCATAAGGCCAGCAATTACTGGTACTTTATTCTATCGACCTCATAAGGATGAAAACAAAGTCAACCTTGGAGGGATTTGAACCCAGAACGTAAAGGGCCATAACCCTATGCTGTAAAGCATGGTGTCTGACGCTCTACCGATACTGCCAATCCACTGCCCTAGTACCAACAAATAATGACTGTTCACCACAAAAAATGACTATGATAAGAGAGGTGTTGCATGAATGTAATCCATATGTCGAAGTGTATAATACAATGCATGGCATCAAACAGCAAAGTGCAAGAAGAGAAAATTGTCGTGTACAGACTGTGAATTAAGATATAGAAGACGATCAGATATGAGCTGCTATAATTTACCAACTAGTAATGATAGATCTTGTTTTGTGGGGGATTGAGGGCACACCACCTGTACAAAGAGATATTATCATCTTTCCTAAAGACCATCCTCCTCAGAAAATACCACATAATTCATGCCACTTAGACCTCACGACCGACTCATAATGGTTAATTTTAGTGGCATAGTGACATGGAGAGGAATGCAGGACCTGTGTTTGCAATAGACTGACAATGCAGGAGTATTACATATACTGTATAGCATATAGAGGAGGATTTAGTGCGATATATAGGGCAGGTAAATTATTTTAGCAGTATTTAGTGGAAGCCTATATGAAAGTAGAGGGATGCAGGCTTCAATATTTGAGGAACAATCAAGCCCAATTGTGAGTGGATGAGTATAATGGTTTAATGAATTATCTAAACAGATGATAACACTGAGCCTTAAGAAATGAAGACAAGATAAGAAACAGAGAAGACATTGACAAACTCCAATTAAAAGCAGGATCAATAATAATGCTTCTATGGAATATTTCAATCCAGAACAGATTATGTAATGGCACAAGATTAGAAGTAGTGGAACTGCATAAACATTTTATCGAAGCTTCTCATATCTATGGTCCTTTGATGGGCAGGTGTGTTTTGATCCCAAGACTGAAGTTAGCCCCCAGTGGTGCCAACATCCCTTTTACTTTGGAAAGACCCCAGTTTCCATTAAGACTGTCATATGCCATGACAATCAACAAGAACCATGGTCAAATACATGATAAAGTGGGTCTGTTTCTCCCTGAGCAAGTATTTAACCCTGGAGAATTGTATGTTGCTTTTTCAAGAGTTCAGACAGATGTAAAAATTAATCCTACCAACCCCACCACTCCTACAAATGTTAGCCCACCCCCAGCACCACCCAACCTCTGTTCTAGTCCCACCGTTAGAACCAATGCTGCTTACCCAGCCTCTTTTACTAGTTCACTCACTCCGTCGCTCGAATTTCAAAGCTGGCCCTCTACACTTGGTCATTGCCAGGTCACCACCTGATTGTGCTCTCTGTGTCTGCATTAGCCGGTACCTAAACACAATGAAATGTCACCTGTGCTACCAAAACTACCACAGGAACTGTGTCGGCATCAGCAAGGCTTCAATACTAGACCTTTAATCAGGGCCACTTTAGCTCCGACGACCAGCTCTCTACCGAGTGTGTGTTGGTGGAGTGGACATGAGACCAGCAAAGTCGTAGGAGTAGAGACTAGTAAATAATATACGGTCCTAGCTATGTTAAGAATATATATAAGAAACATGTTCTTTACATTTAAGAAGACAAGAGAAATAAATATTTACCTCTTTCATGTAGGTAATATAGCGGTGTTATAAAACTAATTATACGACCGGTGTAACAGTCGGTATAAATGAAAGATGTAGAAATAAAAGTTTTAACAATGATATGAATTTAATATGAGCAAGAATAAATATTTAATGGAATTAAATGTAATTTAATAAGAAATAAGTAAAAGAGTGAATTGCTTAGGTAAAAGAAAAAAGCAAAATGAAGAAACAGAAAATTTGGTTTGTCTTTATAAACCTTATTTAGACTAATTAATCGGGCTGGAAGAAGTTTATGGAGCTGCTTCCTCTCGTGACAAAGAAGGGTTTCTCCCTGCGTACAAAAGGTTGGTTGTTTGATGCCTGTGTGAGATGCACAATGTTGCATGGTAGTGAGACATGGGCAGCAACTGCAGAGGATATGCGAAGGCTGGAGAGAAATGAAGCAAACATGCCCCATTGGATGTGGAGGGGGGGGGGTGTATTTTGTTCGAGGTGCCTACTGACTGTAGGTTTCGCTTTGTACTTAGGCAAAGCGGGTCTTCTGTATTACTGTGTAGCGCCAAAGATCTCGGTCCAGTGACATTGTCTTGGAGAGATGTAAGAGTGTGAGGTCGGAATTTATCAAGTCGTCCCAGGTTTTTCTGGGTCTGCCTACTCCGTGGCTGCCGTCTATTTTTATCACCCTGCACTTTTTTATACAGCTGTCGTCTTTCATGCGTATCACGTGACCATACCAACGTAGTCTTCTCTCGAGTAAACAGCATCTGATCCCTCTTATTCCTAATTTCTCACTTAGTTCATTTATGCTTTGCCGTTCACGTATGTGTATACACATGTATATACACAAACACACACATATACACATATGTCAGCGCGTTGAAACAATCCTAGGTTATATATAAACCCGTTGTTGGCTAGAAACTGACCTGAGAGAATTGTTTCATATAGAGGGAGACAGCGATGGCCATCTTCCAATCTCCTTGCTGAACACATTTCTGTAATAACTTCAATGGCAGAAACCAATCTGGTATATACTGGAATAGAAGATATACGGTGGTGTAGTAGTGGTGGTGGTGGTGGTAGTGGTGTAGTGGTGGTGGTAGTGGTGGTGGTGTAGTGGTGGTAGTGGTGTAGTGGTGGTGGTAGTGGTGGTGGTGTAGTGGTGGTGGTGTAGTGGTGGTAGTGGTGGTGGTGTAGTGGTGGTGGTGGTGTAGTGGTGGTGGTGGTGTAGTGGTGGTGTAGTGGCGGTGTAGTGGTGGTGTAGTGGTGGTGGTGGTGTAGTGGTGGTGTAGTGGTGGTGTAGTGGTGGTGTAGTGGGGAACACCAATCTGGTATATACTGGAATAGAAGATATACGGTGGTGTAGTGGTGGTGGTGGTGGTGGTGTAGTGGTGGTGTGGTGGTGGTGTAGTGGTGGTGGTGTAGTGGTGGTGTGGTGGTGGTGTAGTGGGGAACACCAATCTGGTATATACTGGAATAGAAGATATACGGTGGTGTAGTGGTGGTAGTGGTGGTAGTGGTGGTGGTAGTGGTGGTAGTGTAGTGGTGGTAGTGGTGTTGGTGTAGTGGTGGTGGTGTAGTGGTGGTAGTGGTGGTGGTGGTGGTGGTGGTGTGGTGGTGGTGTAGTGGTGGTGGTGGTGTAGTGGTGGTAGTGGTGGTGGTGTAGTGGTGGTGGTGGTAGTGGTGGTGGTGGTAGTGGTGGTGGTGGTGTAGTGGTGGTGGTGGTGGTGGTGGTGGTGTAGTGGTACACCACTTACCATAACTCTAGCAACCCACCACAATTATTTCCTACTGAATCTCATATTTGTTAAGTCTATTTAACGTAGAGATTATAGTATCAATGACTTGCTGTAGCTTATAGGGTAGGTTACCATAGGGTAGGTTACCATAGGGCAGGTTAATATAGGGTAGGTTACTATAGGGTAGGTTACTATAGGGTAGGTTACTGTAGGGTAGGTTACCATAGGGTAGGTTACTGTAGGGTAGGTTACTATAGGGTAGGTTACTATAGGGTAGGTTAATATATGGTAGGTTAATCTAGGGTAGGTTACTGTAGGGTAGGTTAATATAGGGTAGGTTAATATAGGGTAGGTTACCATAGGGTCATTAAGGTTAGGCTAGGCTGGTTTACTCAGTCAGTTAGAACTCACTTGCGACTGAAATGTTTTAGTGCCCCACTAAATATTTTGAATTATTTCCCTTGCAACTGCTTTATTTTTTTTGGGGGGGCGGGATCATCCTATCCAGCCAATATAGGCCTAAACCTGAATTATACCTCAGAATTTTAGGAGTCAACCTATGCGCCGGATCGACTTGTACGCTGGCATATATGTTATATATAGAAAGGATGTAAAATGTGATTAGAAGGGGAGGTAACTCACCCGCAGTAATACAGGCACCACCTGTCTTCCATACTTTATTAAACCAACGGAAGATAAATCTGGGATTTTGATTTGGGACATTTGATAGAAGTCTTCAGAATCCTGGAAATAATGGAGAGAAGATTTTATAGAAATAAATTATTACAGTACTACAACACTACACCACACTATACCACAGTACTACACTACAAAATAGTACTACAACACCACTGTAACACTACAACCACCACCATCAACACACCACTACAACCACAACCACCACCACCACCACCACCACTACAACCATCACCACACCACTTCAACCACCACCACCACACCACAACCACCACCACCACACCACTACAACCACCACCACCACACCACTACAACCACCACCACCACCACCACTACAACCACCACCACCACACCACCCACACCACTACACCCCCCCCCCCCCCCCACAACCACCACACCACTACAACCACTACAACCACCACCATCAACACACCACTACAACCACAACCACCACCACCACACCACCTCAACCACCACCACACCACTTCAACCACCACCACCACACCACAATCACCACCACCACTACAACCACCACCACCACACCACCACAACCACCCCACCACACCACTACAACCACCACCACCACTACAACCACCACCACCACACCACCCACACCACTACAACCCCCCCCTCACCACCACCACCACCCCACTACAACCACCCCACCCCCACACCACTACAACCACCACCACCACCCCACTACAACCACTACAACCACCACCACACCACTAGATCATATCCAAGTAAAGTTAAACAGAGAAAACTTAACTTACAAAGAGAGCGCGTCCATTAGTGGGGCGGTCATGTGAGACATAGAGAGATGCACCTTTAGCTGAGGGCACGCCAGGGAGTAGCACTGGTACACGTACGTGTGTGGCATTGCCTTGCTGGACATCATCTCGACTTAATATGGCCTTTGGTCTGACATTGATACCTCTCTCCTTTATGGTCAGATGTAGCAGCTACAGAGAGAGAGAGAGAGAGAGAGAGAGAGAGAGAGAGAAATAAAAAAAATATGGATATCATCATCATTTAACGTCTATCTTTCACGCTAGCATGGGTTGGACGGGTTTGTACCACTTGAGGCAAGATTGGTCAGGTGACTGTGTTTCGCTCGTATAGGACTGTTTTTGGCAGGTTCTCTACGGCTGGATGCCCTTGCTAACACCAACCACATTTACAGTGTGGACTGGGAGCCTTTTTACTGTGTCTCCTACATGACCACTTTACAGTGTGAACTGGGAGCCTTTTTACTGTGTCTCCTACATGACCACTTTACAGTGTGGACTGGGAGTCTTTTTACTGTGTCTCCTACATGACCACTTTACAGTGTGGACTGGGAGTCTTTTTACTGTGTCTCCTACATGACCACTTTACAGTGTGGACTGGGAGCCTTTTTACTGTGTCTCCTACATGACCACTTTACAGTGTGGACTGGGAGTCTTTTTACTGTGTCTCCTACATGACCACTTTACAGTGTGGACTGGGAGCCTTTTTACTGTGTCTCCTACATGACCACTTTACAGTGTGAACTGGGAGCCTTTTTACTGTGTCTCCTACATGACCACTTTACAGTGTGGACTGGGAGTCTTTTTACTGTGTCTCCTACATGACCACTTTACAGTGTGGACTGGGAGTCTTTTTACTGTGTCTCCTACATGACCACTTTACAGTGTGAACTGGGAGCCTTTTTACTGTGTCTCCTACATGACCACTTTACAGTGTGGACTGGGAGTCTTTTTACTGTGTCTCCTACATGACCACTTTACAGTGTGAACTGGGAGCCTTTTTACTGTGTCTCCTACATGACCACTTTACAGTGTGAACTGGGAGCCTTTTTACTGTGTCTCCTACATGACCACTTTACAATGTGAACTGGGAGCCTTTTTACTGTCTCCTACATGACCACTTTACAGTATGGACTGGGAGCCTTTTTACTGTGTCTCCTACATGACCACTTTACAGTGTGGACTGGGAGCCTTTTTACTGTGTCTCCTACATGACCACTTTACAATATGGACTGGGAGCCTTTTTACTGTGTCTCCTACATGACCACTTTACAATGTGAACTGGGAGCCTTTTTACTGTGTCTCCTACATGACCACTTTACAGTGTGGACTGGGAGCCTTTTTACTGTGTCTCCTACATGACCACTTTACAGTGTGGACTGGGAGCCTTTTTACTGTGTCTCCTACATGACCACTTTACAGTGTGAACTGGGAGCCTTTTTACTGTGTCTCCTACATGACCACTTTACAGTGTGGACTGGGAGCCTTTTTACTGTGTCTCCTACATGACCACTTTACAGTGTGGACTGGGAGCCTTTTTACTGTGTCTCCTACATGACCACTTTACAGTGTGAACTGGGAGCCTTTTTACTGTGTCTCCTACATGACCACTTTACAGTGTGGACTGGGAGCCTTTTTACTGTGTCTCCTACATGACCACTTTACAGTGTGGACTGGGAGCCTTTTTACCGTGTCTCCTACATGACCACTTTACAGTGTGGACTGGGAGCCTTTTTACTATGTCTCCTACATGACCACTTTACAGTGTGGACTGGGAGACTTTTTACCCTGTCCCCCAGTATTTGCGGAGGTTCTGTTAGTATATATAATGTTAGCAACTTACCTGTCCTGTGTCATTACGTCCCCACCCCCAGACTTCACCGTCAGTGTTGAGGGCTACGTTAAAGTCAGACCCGCTGTAGATATGACAGATGTGGACATCACTGATGGCTGTCACCTGGGTGGGAAATGACTGTGGAAATAGAAGAGATACACACACATAACACACAGTGACAGACCTCATAGACATACAGACATACACAGATATAATGTTACTTCACTGAAGATACTCAGAAAATATCCCTTATAGCAATATATATTCATCCGTACACATATATGTATAGAACTGTTATATGGATGTCGCGTAGATGAAACATGGGGTAAGGAGTAAATTTTGTTTTTGAATGTATTGCCTTCTCCTCCCTTTATTTTTGCTTATATTGAGCGCCGAAATATCTCTGATCTACGGTTTACAGCTGATGAAGGATCTATTATCTTGTTTCGTCCATACTACCATCCTAAACTTTGTTTACAGTAACCACACAGCTCACTTCGTTTCTTGTAATTTTATATATATAAACTTTAATCTGTTATTTTAATAAATATTTGCTCTAGGGTTCTTATATATTTGATATATATTTATTCTTATCGAGCCCTCTTTGGATTTTAGTCTTCACATTTATTATTATTACTATATATATATATATGTGTGTGTGTGTTACGTAATTCCAAAGGAAAAAGGAGTGCTCTATGTATAGAACAGAGCTATTTAATTAGGAAGTGAACAACACAAAATATAACTACTCCATTAGCAAAGGTTTCTGGATCCCAGACGATAATAATATATGTCTGGATCGGTCGTCAGACAGAGATGTTATGGATAAAAGATATGAAATGAGATTTAAAATCTGTTCATATATATATAAATGTCTGTCTCTGTGTATGTCAGTGTGTCTGTGTGTATTAGTGTTAGTGTGTGTGTCTGTCTATGTGTCAGTGTGTGTGAATGCCCTTTTCACAAAATGTTACAAAACCAGGGCCAAGAAAGAGAACTTATAGAAGACAAGACACATTGACAACTTACTATATTTTGGTAGGACACAAACCCCAACTGTCCGTCTGTATTGCGACCCCAGGTATACACTACCCCGTCAGAAGTTAGCAGGACAAAATGGTAGCTTCCACAGCTCACCTGAAATCCATCAAAGAAAGAACGAAGATTAAACACACTTAGAAAACATAGAAATCAAAAATATAAAAACTAATTGTAATCACAGTTGATTGTTTTAATCTTCTGGAGGCTCCAGGCGCATAAAGTCACAGAGTAGCCTCCCTTTAATACATAATGCAGTATCAAGGGAGACAATTCATAACAATTCCTAGCATACTAAAGATTAAATAATTATTATATCGAGATCTTTGGTGTTATGCAGTAATACAGAAGACACAACTTGCCATGCTCACAGACTAAAACATACCTAATAGGAACCTCTTCATCACTATACCCCCACCTGCCCACATCAACATTTCACTGTGAACAAAATATATCCAGCTGAGACTGTTAAGTGGTCATGTAGGTGTCATGACAAAAAGCACCCAGTCCATATTAACGCCATCAACACCACAAACAACATCCCCACCCTTATCCCTTCCCTCACTCCCCTCACCATCACCACCACAAATACCCCCCCCCCCAAACAGTATAATGTCAGCTGCCTTACCTGAACTATCTTGCCAAGGACGTTGGATGTATCAACCAACAAGGGAGAGAGATAGTCATCACCAAAACCATCGGTAGCTTCCTGGCCAGGAGTACGTCGGCTCATTTGTGCAGCATAGCGGATGATATTCGGATGTATTCCCCAGCAGTAGACGCTGCTATCTTGGGTGACGGCAACCTAGGTGACAGACAGACATATAGAGAGATTTCTAGTTGTCTGATGAGGTCGTAGCTGCTGCTTAAAGGTTATTACCGAAATATATATAACAGTGAATATGAATAAACAAAGTTAATTTGAACCTGTTGACTTACACTTCTTGTTTTTATATATATATGTGTGTGTGTGTGTCACCTTCCAATACTGACCGAGCTAAAGAAGTTGGTAGTGTGTGCAAGTGACTATATATATGTACGTGTATATGTATGTCCCCCTTCCAGTACTTACCGAGCTATGTGTATGTCTATATGTGTGTGCCTCATCATCATCATCATCATCATCATCACCGTTTTACGTCCGTTCTTCCACGCTAGCATGGGTTAGACGGGTTGTCCTGTTGTGGGCAGTGTCTGGTCAGCTGACCATGCCTTGCTCATACAGTAACTGATTTGGCTTGATTTCTACAGCTGGATGCCCTTTCTAACACCAACCTCATTTACAGTGAGTGCTGGGTGCTTTTTCGTGGCGCCTACACGTCCACTTTACAGTGTGGGCTGGGTGCTTTTTTGCGTGGCACCTCCACGACCACCTTGCGGTGGGGGGTGTGGGGGCATATTGTCTATATGCTTCAGCTTGTACCCATGGGAGGTTGGGTACTCTGTATTACTGCGTGACGCCAGAAGTCACGGTCGTGTGTCATTGTCTTTGAGAGGTGCAATTGGGTAAGGTCGGCTTTTATCACCTCATCCCAGGTCATCTTGGGTCTCCCCACTCCGCGGTTTCCATCAACTTCTAGTGCTCTGCACCTTTTTATGCAGCTGTCATCCTTCATACGCATCACATGTCCATACCAGCGCAACCGCCTCTCCTGCACACAGCATTTGATTCCTCTTATGCTCAGTCTCTCTCTCAATTCATTTATGCTTTGTCGTTCACGTATATTACTGTTACACATCCATCGGAGCATGCAGGCTTCGTTTCTCTCTAATCTATGTAAGTCTTCCACCTTCAGCGCCCAGGTCTCACTACCATGCAACATCGCTGTTCGGATACACACATCATACAGTCTGCCTTTCATTCTGAGGGAGAAGCCTTTTGCAGCTAGCAGTGGTAGTAGTTCCTTAAACTTCTTCCATCCCGTTCTTATCCTAGTTATTGTACTTTCTGAACACCCACCTCCGCTGCTAATTCGGTCACCTAGGTAACAGAAGCTGTCTACTATTTCTACAGGGCCCTCCCAGAGATTGGTGGTACTTGTTTCCTGTGGCTGTTTGCTGCTTGCTGTCTCAGCACAGCTGCTGCATGTGATTCCTACATTATTAATTAAGCTTCCTGAGATCCCACTACATCTCTTGTTTACCCATTGTTTGCATTTGGGGCAGAGAATGGAGTTGCTACCTACACCTTTCCTACATACTAAGCTAGGCCAATTCCCTGAGGGGATCTGGGTTCTGTTTTCACGTCTACTTACAAGGACCTTAGTCTTTGTCATGTTGACTTTGAGACCCTTTCTTTCTAGTCCCTGCTTCCAAGTTTGGAATTTATTCTCTAGTTCTACCATAGATTCAGCTATGAGTGCGAAGTCATCAGCATACAGGAGTTCCCATGAGCATCCGGTTTTAAACTCCTCCGTTATTGCCTGCAGGACTATGATGAACAGGAGAGGGCTAAGAACAGATGTAGCGGGATCTCAGGAAGCTTAATTAAGAATGTAGGATTCACATGCAGCAGCAGTGCTGCGACAGCAAGCAGCAAACAGCCACAGGAAACAAGTACCACCAATCTCTGGGAGGGCCCTGTAGAAACAGTAGACAGCTTCTGTTACCTAGGTGACTGAATTAGCAGCGGAGGTGGGTGTTCAGAAAGTACAATAACTAGGGTAAGAACGGGATGGAAGAAGTTTAGGGAACTACTACCACTGCTAGCTGCAAAAGGCTTCTCCCTCAGAATGAAAGGCAGACTGTATGATGCGTGTATCCGAACAGCGATGTTGCATGGTAGTGAGACCTGGGCGCTGAAGGTGGAAGACTTACGTAGATTAGAGAGAAACAAAGCCTGCATGCTCTGATGGATGTGTAACAGTAATATACGTGAACAACAAAGCATAAATAAATTGAGAGAGAGACTGAGCATAAGAGGAATCAAATGCTGTGTGCAGGAGAGGCGGTTGTGTTGGTATGGACATGTGATGCGTATGAAGGATGACAGCTGCATAAAAAGGTGCAGAGAACTAGAAGTTGATGGAAACCGCGGAGTGGGGAGACCCAAGAAGACTTGGGATGAGGTGATAAAAGCCGACCTTACCCAATTGCACCTCTCAAAGACAATGACACACGACCGTGACTTCTGGCGTCACGCAGTAATACAGAGTACCCAACCTCCCATGGGTACAAGCTGAAACATATAGACAATATACCCCCACACCCCCCACCGCAAGGTGGTAGTGGAGGTGCCACGGCAAAAAAGCACCCAGCCCACACTGTAAAGTGGACGTGTAGGCGCCACGAAAAAGCACCCAGCACTCACTCTAAATGAGGTTGGTGTTAGGAAGGGCATCTAGCTGTAGAAATCAAGCCAAATCAGTTCCTGTATGAGCAAGGCATGGTCAGCCGACCAGACACTGCCCACAACAGGACAACCCGTCTAACCCATGCTAGCGTGGAAGAACGGACGTAAAACGGTGATGATGATGATGATATATAACATGATCATCGCCGTTTTCCCAGCTAGCAAGGGTCGACGGTTCTATAGATCAAGTCAGTACTGTAGCGGGGTCTACTGATCTCCCAGACAAGCCAGGGTGCTTCGTCCTGCTTATGTACGGTCTCACGTTCTATCGAATGCACAAGAAAGGTTGTCATGCCTTTGACACAACTGAAGGGTCCTCCCAACCCTTTATTCAGCAAGTTTTCTACGGCTAGATGCTCTTCCTATCACCAACCACTTTACAGTGTGTACTGGGCGTATTTATCATGTGGATCACCAAACACTAGGTATTGCTGTTATGTCCTTGACACAACTAAAGAGTCCTTCTAACCCTTTATTTGGCAAGCCCTCCATGGCTGGATGTCCTTCCCGTTACCAACCACTTCACAAGGGGACAGCAGCTAGGAATGTGTATGTAGTGAGGGTGGGGTAGTGATGTTGAGAATAGCTTTCAGTAAGTGCCAGTGGAAGGTAGGTAAGGTCACATTGTATGTTGCCAGTTAGGTTATCTTCAGCACCAGCCCTCGCAGTGTGTTAGTCATTTCTTTTGTGAGGTTCATGCTTGAGTGCGTGGGTTGGGTTGGCAAGGTGTGGAGGAAATGAAGAAGGCTGTGACAAGCGTCCTAGATAACCTTCACTTTGGAGGATTACAAGGGGGCTCTTCCAGAAGTGGCTGGAGTGTATTGAAGTTGAAGGATTCTACTTTGAGTGAAACTAGAGTTCTGTGTTGATCTGAGTTAAATGAATGTCTCTGATAAAAGCCTCAAAACCTCTTGAGTGTCCTTTGTATACTGAAAAGTTCATAGGCTGACCAATATACTCTCATGGAATTTGACCAAATGAGGTTTACTTTTCAACATAGTCCCCCTTGTGGTCCACACACTTCTTCCAGTAGTGTTGCAGTGCTGGGATCCAATTAGCTTTCATCCTGTTGGTCAAAAAGTCATCAAAATCTGCTATAATGTCATCATTACTGCGACAAATGTTCTTTAATGTTGCAGAACAGATAATAGTCAGATGGGGCCAAATCTGGAGAGTAGGAAGGGCGATCAACCAGTTCAAAGCCACAGTCATGCACAGCAGCCATTGAAACCAAGGACTTGTGTGGTGGAGCATTGTCCTGATGAATCTTGACCCCTTCCATCAGTTTTCCTGGATATTTGGTCTTGATAGCCTTTCATAACTGCCTCAGCATGTTGGCATAATACTCTCCATTGATGGTGTGGCCCTTTTGAAGATAGTCAATAACTGATAGTCAATATCCCCAAAAACTGAAGCCATCACCTTCTCTGCAGATTAAACAGCCTTGGCCTTCTTTGGAGCAGGTGAGGGAGGATGTTTCTACTGCATGGATTGTCTCTTTGTCTCTGGCTTAAAGTGATGAACTCAACATTCTTTCTGGGTTAGGAAACCAGCTGGATCTGTGACTGCTGTGCTTTTGATCAGGTGTCAGAAGATGTGGCACCCTTCAAGCAGAAACTATCGTCATGCCAAGTTCATTGTGCAGAATACTCTAAACTCTCTCATGGGATATGTTAACAGCATTGACTATTTGATTTATAGTCAAGCTCTTGTCATCTTTAACCATGAGGTGAACACAATCAATGTTTTCCTCGGTGGTGCCAAATTTTGTCCACTTTCAAGAGAAGTCGCTACTAGTTATTTTTGAAGTTTTCTTTGAACAATCAGTTCACCTGGAAAGAAACAATGAAGTTATTAATAAGAAGAGTTGAAATTAATGCATGCAAGATTTTTAGCCACAGTTGTACATGTCTGGCAAGTGACTTGATCTGAGACTGTGTTGTGATGAATCTAAAGAAATAACAGGTCTGAACACAAAGGAACCAAACTTCCATTGTCACCGCCTCTGTCTCTCCCGCTCTCCCCATATCTCACTATTATGAGCAAATGGGGACCTACACACTGGCTGCCAGAATAGTGAAGGTGTTTCCCAGGGGGATGGTGAGAAAGACTTGCTGGAAGAGCCATTACAGCTCGTGAGGTGCATACCTGTGGGTAGCCAACTCTGTGTCGATGGTGGTGAGTAGGGAGCTAGCCCTAGGGCCAAGGAGACCAGAAGTCTCCATGTTTTGTAAATCATATTTTTACTGTTTAGCCCCAGGTCAGTCTTAATGAAGAAGACCTATGATCATAAGAGTTCCCGTTTAAACTACTGTTTTTCAGATGCTGTATCAAAGATTTTACTATCTACTGTCATCATCATCATCACCATTTCATATCCGTTTTTCTACATTAGCATGGGTTAGACAAGTTGTCCCATTGCGAGTTAAGTCAGGTCAGGTGACCATGTCTTGCTCATACAGAACTGTTTCTAGCTTGGTTTATATGGCTGGATGACCTTCCTAACATCCTAACATCAACCACATTTCCAGTGCGGAATAGGTGCTTTTTATTGAGTCTTAATGCCCCCCCCCCCCCCCCCCAACATATTGTAGGATGTGATTTGAGAAAGATTTAGCTATGATTTCCATCGAGTCAAACAACTGTAGAAATGTTTACTCATTAGTTCAATCTGGAGAATTAAGTCAAAACATTTACTGTGTACATATTTGATGTGTAAGTTTAGTACAGACAAATGGAAGGAGTCAGTGAAGACAAGTAAATAAATACCAGAAACATTACCTGTGTGAGAGAGAGAAGATCTTGATTGGAGGTGTAATACCAACCATAAACAAGATCTAATAACTGGAGGCTATGAAAAGATTCGATAACAGAAATATGAAGTATTGTTTCTACATTTGGCACAAGGCCAGCAATTATCCCAGTGCATTACTGGTACTTTATTTTATCAACCCCGTAAGGATGAAAGGCAAAGGTAACCGTGGCGAGATTTGAACTCAGATCATAAAGGGGTGTAACTCTGTGCTGCAAAGCATAGCGTCCGACCCTCTACCGATACTGCCAATCGAGTCTGCGGAAGAGAAGATTTTATTAATAAAACCTACCAAGATTCTATATCTACAATACAACATGAAGAACATAATAGTACCACTGATGATGTTGCAGATGTGATACGAAAGAACTTTGTTAGACTATATATATGTGTTTATATCTATATTATATCTGTATTTTTGACCGTTGGTCAGTCAATGGAAAACATTGAGGTCCGAATGAATTAACTGTGGAGATATAAAAGATACAGAAGCGGAAACCAACCAAACAGTGAGTGTGTTCTGTTATTATTTCTGGCAATATTATTACAACAATATGACCCTCTCCAAGTATAACAATATATATATATATATATATATATATATATATATATATATATATAAATAACATTAAAGTTTAAGCAAAGAATCGGTGCTTTCATCTTTAACGGGATCTTCTGAAACATTATATATATATATTAAATGTACATTAACAAACAAAAGATGACCTCAGCTGGATTCGAAACTAGAAACTAATTAGGCAGGCCATAACGAAATACCGTAACGTCTCTGTCAACCGACAACCATTATTAAGTAAATATTTGGCGGTGGATTGGCAGTATCGGTAGAGGTTCGGACGCCATGCTTTGACGCATAGAGTTACGGCCCTTGCCATTCTGAGTTCAAATCTCGCCGAGGTTAACTTTGCCTTTCATCCTTACGGGGTTGATAAAATAAAGTACCAGTAATGTACTGGGTAATTTTCTGGCCTTGTGCCAATAGTAGAAACAATTATTAAGTAAATATTTATAATAAAAGGCGTTACAACCACGACCATCTCGTCATTCTTTTTATCCAATTAGTGTATGTAGGAAATTAATTATTTAGTCTATAACTGTCTCCAACCGTATTTTTCTTTTTTTAGAACGTAAAACTACAAAACACGATTGACATAAGTTTGTATCATATCGTAAACAAATTTTTCAGAATAGAAATTACCTCGTCCCGCTCCAGTAACAAGAGCTTTCAGACCAAGGAAAGTTATTTCCATTTCGCTGTTTTCAATTGGGCATATACCAACCATTGTCGATGGATTTTTAGCTAAAAGGTAAAGAATCTTCGATCGAAACGGCCAATTCATCAAGGTGTATTATTTTGCTGTTACACCGCCGGACAACATGGCTTCAGCCCTGGTTCTTATTAACGCAATTCTTTCTAATGAGAAATACAAACCCTTTCTTTCCCTAATTAAATCATTCAGGAATGGTGTAGTGTAAGTGAGCCGTCTTTCATAATATATCTCGTTTTTTTTTCTCGTATTATTGACAACAGATCTCGAAATATGAAAAATGATCATTTCGCAAGCACCGCTCGTATATAAATGTCAATACAAACACACATATATATATATACACCGGCACACACACACATATATATGTATATACATACATATATAAAGTGGCGCACACACACACACACACACACACACACACACATATATATATATATATATATATATAAATAAAGTGGCGCACACACACACACACACACACACACATATATATATATATATAAATAAAGTGGAGCACGCACACACGCATATATATATATATAAAGTGCCGCACGCACATACACACATATATATGTATATATATATATATATATATAAAGTGTACATATATGTAGATGTATATATACATATATATATATATACATACATAAAGTGGCGCACGCACATGTATATATATATATATGTATATATAAATGAAAATATGTATATGTACATATATATATATATATATATATGTGTGTGTATATATACATATATATATATATGTGTGTGTGGTCTCTTAACTCCTGATAGAATCGTAGGGGCACCGTAGTGACATAGGACGTTTCTTGGGCATTTTAAGACTGGAAGAGGCTATGTAGCCGGTAAGAGTGTCAGGCATGAGTTGCGGCCTTTTACGGTCTGAGTTAAAGCATCTTGAAATTTTTTTCCACCATCAATTGTTAAAAAAACAACTTAAAATCATTTAGTCGTCCATCCGTAACGTATGTTACACTTGTTGCACATACACACACATCTACACGTAAATACATAGACAACAGAAGTGCAAGCCCATACATATATACAATCTACTCACATATTCATAGACACATTATACAAAATAATTATTACATACACACACATCTATGAATGATTGAGGAAGGAAGGGGCTGGTGAAATACCATAGCGATATGTGTGTTGCGTCCCTTTAGAGTTTACCGGCTACATAGCCTATTCGAATAAAGATCTGTTTACCAAACACGCATTTTCGTGATGTCTTTTCTCGATCCCTGCTATTTCAAGCGTTAAACTAATATATTTCTTCAATATACTCTACCGATTGTGTTGTCATTTCTGTTTACATACATATATTATAATTATTTCTACTTTTGGCACAAGGCCAGCAATTAACCCAGTGCATTACTGGTACTTTATTTTATCGACCCCGTAAGGATGAAAGGCAAAGTTAACCTCGGCGGGATTTGAACTCAGGTCATAAAGGGAGGTAACTCTATGCTTCAAAGCATGGCGCCCGACCCTCAATCTACTCACATATTCATAGACACATTATACAAAATAATTATTACATACACACACATCTATGAATGATTGAGGCAGGAAGGGGCTGGTGAATTACTATAGCGATATGTGTGTTGCGTCCCTTTAGAGTTTACCGGCTACATAGCCTATTCGAATAAAGATACATATATTATAATAAAGTAAAACATGATTCCATGAAGAAATGGCTGCTATTTCTAGCTCTTCTAACGACGACGTCCACAGTTATTGTCAATAAGGGATATAACTCTTCTTACACTACTTTATACGGTTTTCCCGTTATTATATTTCTTTATAATACTTTACACGGTTTTCCTGTTATTTATAGTGATCGGCTATTATTATGGTCTTTTGCATTGGGACGCACACATTTATTATATGTATATATATATATATATATATATATATATATATATATTTCCAAGCTATGTCAACATGAATGGACTTGTTATTTTTATCTAAAGACATTTTTTCCAATTCCACGCCGCCCGTCCCTTCAATCTATTTTATTTCTCATTCTTTCTTCTGATGAAGGACTAGCGTCCGAAACGTTCAGACCCTCTTCCTGCTATTTCAAGCGTTAACCTAATATATTCCTTCCATATACTGTACCGATTGTGTTGTTATTTCTGTTTACCTTTTACATACATACATATATATATATCATCATCATTTTACGTCCGCTTTTCCCTGCTTGCAAGGGTGGGAAGGGAACTGATTCTGGCTTGATTTCTACAGCTGGATGCCCTTCCTAACACCAACCTCATTTACAATGAGTGCTGGGTGCTTTTTTTTCCGTGGCGCCTACACATCCACTTTACACTGTGGGCTGGGTGCTTTTTTGCCGTGGCACCTCCACGACCACTTTGCAGTGGAATGATATGGACCCCAGTCCATATCATGTGGAATAAAGTGTCTTGCTCAAGGAAACAACACAAGGAAACAACACATAGGAAACAACACATAGGAAACAACACAAGGAAGCAAAATATATATATATATATATAATTTTAAAATGGATGTGTTAAATTTTCATTACATTTATTGAGGTGAGACTCGCGATTGATCAGCTCAAGGTTCGATCTGTATCGATCGGACCCGATTCTGGAATCAATGGCTCATCAGACTCCTGTTATAGTAATGAGAGAATAATTCCCTTACAGCTTTGAGAGTATATATATATAAATCATCATCATCATCATCATTTTACATCCGCTTTTCCCTGCTTGCAAGAGTGGGACGTGTCCTATTCAGCACAGCATCTCTCCGCTCGTCACGGCCTTTCGTCATCTCCTCCGTGAGCTTCAGCGATCTGAGGTCTGCTCTCACCACCTCGGCCCATGTTTTTCGTGGTCTTCCTCTACTGCGCCTTCCTTCAACTGGCATTTCCTGGCACTTCTTTACCCACTGGTCATCCTCCATGTGCATCACATGTCCATACCATCACAGTCTTCTCTCCCACACACCACAACTTATCCCTCTTATACCCAGTTTCTCTCTCACCACCTCGGCCCATGTTTTTCGTGGTCTTCCTCTACTGCGCCTTCCTTCAACTGGCATTTCCTGGCACTTCTTTACCCACCGGTCATCCTCCATGTGCATCACATGTCCCTACCATGGCAGTCTCCTCTCTCGCACACTACAATTTATCCCTCTCAAACACAGTTTCTCTCTCAAGACATCCATACTCGCACATTGTCATTGCACATCCAACGGAGCATTGTTGCCTCATTTCTCTCCAGCTGTAGCATATCCTCTGCAGTTGCTGACCATGTCTCACTACCATGTGTATATATATAGTGTTATGACTTGTCGAAGAGAATCAGTACAGCTCCATCCATCACTTACTCAATGTTATAAGGTTTCTACATTAGAAATACAAACATATTCTGATCAAATTCTGCAAGGGGTAAGTTATTGAGGGACTGGATTAATGCCCTGCCTATGGCCAACATTGGTGGTCTTCTCAGTCAGGACGTGCTCTGCATCTCCATTGCATTTTGAGTGGCAGCCGGTGTCTGTGAGGATCTGAGATGTCGCTGTGGTAGGTCCCTCGACTTCACAGGCCTACATGGTTTGTCCCGTCACCTGAATGTTGGTCGTTTCGCTGAGCTAAACCAGATCATTAAACTGGCTCTAGCTCAGGTAAATATCCCCTCAGTTCTGGAGCCGGCTGGATTATCCAGATGTGATGGGAAGAGGCCAGATGGCCTTACCCTCTTTGACATCTCATCAGATATGTGAGCTTATAAGTGCAAAGACACATCTAAGCTCGCATATCTGACGAGATGTCAAAAAAGAGTTGGGCCCTGTCACCTTGATTCTACTCTGAGCTGATCAATATTGAAACAATTGTAATATACAAATAAGTTTGTAAATATGCTGCAACACTGACTTCGACTCTTTTAACCCTTTAATGTTCAAACTGGGCAAAACCAGCCAGAATTCTCTGCCTTTTTCTGTTGAAACTGGCTGTAACTGGTCGCTCAAACTGATGTTAAGGTATTGTTCTCAAAATAAATACTTTCAAAATCTCATAGATTCGCTATTATGTGAGTTAAAGCCTTTACCATGAAAATATAATAGTATATATAGAGTAATGTGAATGCTAAAGAGTTAAATCTATTTACACCCTGTTCACTACAGCTGTAACACTGGAATACAACCCAAACGAAACAAACCTTGTAACAGCATTGAGTGCTTCAAACAGCTTGCTGCCTATAACTGTAGTTACACACCTTACTAACATACATTATTAGGTTAACTTTGCCTTTCATCCTTATGTGGTCGATAAAATAAAGTACCGGTAATACACTGGGTTATTGCTGGCCTTGTGCCAAAAGTAGAAACAATTATATATATAAGAGGTGGTGTATTGGCAGTATCGGTAGAGGGTCGGACGCCATGCTTTCTAGCATAGTTACGGCCCTTTACAGTCTGAGTTCAAATCCCGCCGAGGTTAACTTTGCCTTTCATCATTACGGGATCGATAAAATAAAGTACCAGTAATGTACTGGGTAATTGCTGGCCTTGTGCCAAAAGTAGAAACAATTATTAATATATATATATACACACAAGTAAAATTTGTCACAAATATACGCATGGAAGAACGGACGTAAAACGGTGATGATGATGATGATGATACATAACATCTCAATGAAAAGACACTTTATTCAGAGAAGCAAACATATATATAGAACATCTTTTACATATTACTAACAGGTTGATAAAATATTGTTCTTCCCTGGGGATATACAAAATCTCATGCAACTTAACCCTTTAGCATATAAACCAGCCATAACCGGCCAGAATTCTCTCACCTCTTTCTGTCCAAACCAGCCATATCTGGCCAGAATTCTCTCACCTCTGTCTGTTTAAACCAGCCATAACCGGCTGCTCATACTTATTATTAAGGTATTGTTCTCAAAATAAATAATTGTTTCTACTTTAGGCACAAGGCCAGCAATTACCCAGTGCATTACTGGTACTTTATTTTATCGACCCCGTAAGGATGAAAGGCAAAGTCAACCTCGGCGGGATTTGAACTCAGACTGTAAAGGGCCGTAACTCAAAATAAATAATATTAAACTCTCATAGATTCGATATTATGTGAGGTAAAGTGTTTACTGTGAAAATACAACAGTATATATAGAGTAATGTAAATGTTATGTGAGATATTATGTGAGGTAAAGCCTTTACTGTGAAAATACAATAGTATATATAGAGTAATGTAAATGTTATGAGATATTATGTGAGGTAAAGCCTTTACTGTGAAAATACAATAGTATATATAGAGTAATGTAAATGTTATGAGATATTATGTGAGGTAAAGCCTTTACTGTGAAAATACAATAGTATATATAGAGTAATGTAAATGTTATGTGAAATATTATTTGAGGTAAAGCCTTTACTGCGAAAATACAATAGTATATATAGAGTAATGTAAATGTTAAAGGGTTAAATATAAATCTGAACAAAATCCCTTTGACTCCTTATATATAAGTCGCTTGAGATTTTGTATATCGTCAGGCAATAATATTTTGTCGTCCTGTTAGTAATATGTATAAGACGTTCTGTGCATGTATAGTACATAGAAAAATATGCAGATGTCAGGAAAGTGAACAGTGTATCAGTCATGATATACATGTGTGCATGTGTATGAAGGGGGGGGGGGATATCAGGTGTAGTGTTGGTGAATTTCAGGAAGGATGGAGGTTTTAAAGGATACAGTGTCTCAGCAGCTAACAACTGATGCAGGTAGTTTGTTCCATGCTTCAGTAAATCTGAGCATGAAAAAATGTTTCCAAAAGTCATGGGAGCTATATACATATATATATATAGTTATGTAATAAACAACATAAGATAATTATTTCATTTACCACTGGTTTCTTGAAGACAGATATTTATGTCTGTCTTCATTCATCAGAAAGAATAATATGAAATATTTATTTAATATGGATTTGAAAACAGAATTTAGGATAAATAAAAGTGAGGCTGAAATAAAATAACAGGCAAAAAATTGAAAGGAAAAAAATATATCTCTTTTCCTTTACCTTTTCTACGGAAATACTTCATTTATATATACTTCATTATTCGAAACATATTTGGATTTTAGGGTTTAAACCTGTCCACGGAACAGGTTTGATTTTGAAATTTAAATTTGTCCAAGCACTACGGCCATTGCCAGTACAATTTGTTTTTGTTGATTTATGATGTATTATCTTAAGTCATGATAGGCAAACTGTAATATTATTATTAGTATATTTCTATCTAGCTAACTTGGTCATTTACAATACAAACATAAATATGAGGATATTTGTGTTTATCAAATATATTGATTTGTGTTAACCTATATATATATATATATTTATTAAAATAACAGATTAAAGTTTAAGCAAAGAATCGCTGCTTTCACCCTTAACGGGATCTTCTGAAACTAACAAAGTCAATCTGTAAACGCAGAAGTGGATATTTCAAAAAACGTTGCAACCGGAGGAAGACAATAATTTGGTTCATTATTACTATATATATATATATATATTAGAAAGTGAGTTTTTTTTACAAAATGTAAAAAAAAACGAGGTGTCCTACACGAGTGAAAGTATACGGAAAAAAGATGATATCAAAAAATCCAACTGGAGTCTTTTTTTTATAAAATATATTATTATATCAAAATATATTATATCAAAATATATTATTATATCAAAATATATTATTATATCAAAATATATTATATATCACAGATGTGAGAAAAACCACAGACCCTCCATCTCAATTCTATTTTTGAAAAGCAGAAGAACTGCGAAACTGGTAAAGGAACCGAATAAATATATATTCTTTTTAAAAAAGACTCCAGTTGCATTTTCGATTTCATCTTTTTTTCTTATATATACGTACATGACAAGTTCTCTCTCTCTATATATATACATGACATGTTCTCTCTCTCTCTCTCTCTATATATATATATATATATACATACATAACATGTTCTCTCTCTCTCTATATATATATATACATACATACATGACATGTTCTCTCTCTATATATATATACATGACATGTTCTCTCTCTCTCTCTCTCTCTCTCTCTCTCTCTCTCTCTATATATATATATATATATATATATATATATATACATACATACATAGGTAGGAACTCCATTCTCTGCCCCAAATGCAAACAATGGGTACACAAGAGATGTAGCGGGATCTCAGGAAGCTTAATTAAGAATGTAGGCTTCACATGCAGCAGCTGTGCTGAGACAGCAAGCAGCCACAGGAAACAAGTACCACCAATCTCTGGGAGGGCTCTGTAGAAACAGTAGACAGCTTCTGCTACCTAGGTGACCGAATTAGCAGCGGAGGTGGGTGTTCAGAAAGTACAATAACTAGGGTAAGAACGGGATGGAAGAAGTTTAGGGAACTACTACCACTGCTAGCTGCAAAAGGCTTCTCCCTTAGAATGAAAGGCAGACTGTATGATGCGTGTATCCGAACAGCAATGTTGCATGGTAGTGAGACCTGGGCGCTGAAGGTGGAAGACTTACGTAGATTAGAGAGAAACGAAGCCTGCATGCTCCGATGGATGTGTAACAGTAATATACGTGAATGACAAAGCATAAATGAATTGAGAGAGAGACTGAGCATAAGAGGAATCAAATGCTGTGTGCAGGAGAGGTGGTTGCGCTGGTATGGACATGTGATGCCTATGAAGGATGACAGCTGCATAAAAAGGTGCAGAGCACTAGAAGTTGATGGAAACCGCGGAGTGGTGAGACCCAAGATGACCTGGGATGAGGTGATAAAAGTTGACCTTACCCAATTACACCTCTCAAAGGCAATGACACACAACCGTGACTTCTGGCGTCACGCAGTAATACAGAGTACCCGACCTCCCATGGGTACAAGCTAAAGCATATAGACAATATGCCCCCACACCCCCCACCGCAAGGTGGTCGTGGAGGTGCCACGGCAAAAAAGCACCCAGCCCACACTGTAAAGTGGACGTGTAGGCGCCACGAAAAAGCACCCAGCACTCACTGTAAATGAGGTTGGTGTTAGGAAGGGCATCCAGCTGTAGAAATCAAGCCAGATCAGTTCCTGTATGAGCAAGGCATGGTCAGCCGACCAGACACTGCACACAACAGGACAACCCGTCTAACCCATGCTAGCGTGGAAGAACGGACGTAAAATGGTGATGATGATATATATATATATATATATATATATATATATCATCATCATCATCATTTTACGTCCGCTTTTCCCTGCTGCAAGGGTGGGACAGGAACTGATTCTGGCTTGATTTCTACAGCTGGATGCCCTTCCTAACACCAACCTCATTTACAGTGAGTGCTGGGTGCTTTTTTGCCGTAGCACCTCCACGACCACTTTGCAGTGGAATGATAGGGACCCCAGTCTCTATCATCTCATTTCTACAGCTGAGTAAACTGGAGCAATGTGAAATAAAGTGTCTTTCTCAAGGAAACAACATATCACCCGGTCTGAGAATTGAACTCACAACCTTTCGATTGTAAGGCCAATGCTCTAACCACTATATATATATATATATATGTAAAGTATATTTGGCAATATACCGAATGTTTAATTAAAAACATTTTGAAGACCATACGCTATCGGTTTTAAAGTAGTGACTGTCACTCACTTCTTTTCGGTGAAAGAAGGGAGAGAAGCTGACAGTCTGTTTCACGCTCTTTGGCGTTCATCAGAGCCACGTACTCCCTGCTTCCGCCGAAAATTATAGAAGCTGGATTCTTATAGAATTCTAGTAATGATCAGGAGCTGATATATATATATATATATATATATATATATATATATATATATATATATATATATATATATATCATTTCATCATCATCATTTCATTTTACGTCCGCTTTTCCCTGCTTGCAAGGGTGGGACAGGAACTGATTCTGGCTTGATTTCTACAGCTGGATGCCCTTCCTAACACCAACCTCATTTACAGTGAGTGCTGGGTGCTTTTTTGCCGTGGCACCTCCACGTCCACTTTGCAGTGGAATGATAGGGAACCCAGTCCCTATCATCTCATTTCTACAGCTGAGTAAACTGGAGCAATGTGAAATAAAGTGTCTTGCTCAAGGAAACAACACATCACCCGATCTGTATATATATATAGGAAAAGAGACAGGACCCCGATGGCTGAGCTCTGGCCATTTCGATAGGACTGCACAAGACAAAACATATATATGTATATATATATATCTTGATGATGATAATGATATATATATATATATATATATATATATATATATATATATATGTATATATATATATAACCAAAGATTAGTATGGTTCGTTGAATACTCAATGAATACAATTTTACAATAGATTAGAAGCACTCAACAAAGAAATTTTCCTGGAGTTTTTAATATTATTCAAAATATTAACAAATGAAAAATATTCTCATAATCAAAATATATGCTTTATTATATATATTTCAGAGGTACTGTGTTGTTTTTTTAGTACGTCCTCATCAAACAAAATATATGATTTGGTATATGACATACCGCTACGGTCTTGATTATTCAATTCCCATATTGGCAGTACTGGAATTGAATAATTGCCAATACTGGAATTGAACAATCAAGACCGTAGCGGTATGTCATATATCAAATCATATATTTTGTCTGATGAGGTCGTACTGAAAAAACAACACAGTGCCTTTGAAATATATATAATAAAGTCTATATTTTGATTATGAGAATATTTTTCATTTGTTAATATTTTGAATAATATATATATATATATATATATATATATAGTAATAATAATAAATTTTAAGTCTAAAATCCAAAGAGGGCTCGTTAAGGGTGAAAGCAGCGATTCTTTGCTTAAACTTTAATCTGTTATTTTAATAAATATATATTGCTCAAAATCAGTTCCTGTATGAGCAAGGCATGGTCAGCCGACCAGACACTGCCCACAACAGGACAACCCGTCTAACCCATGCTAGCATGGAAGAACAGACGTAAAATGGTGATGATGATGATATATATATATATCTTGATGATGATATATATATATATATATATATATATATCTTGATGATGATGATATATATATATATACATATATATGTTTTATCTGGTGCAGTCCTTAATGTTTTCTTCATGTAAACCCTGTGTGGCCAATGAAATTATCATCTTCTGTGTATGTGTCTGTAAATTGGAGAAGACAACTGGGAGAGGGCACTTGCCCTAGTGGTGAGAATAATGACAGCTTTTTGTGGGCTTTCTCCATATGTGACTCTTGGTAGTCTCCCCTTCCCCCATTGGGGAATTTACTTTATTTGAATTTTTACACGTTTTCCTTGTTTTTGTGGTGTGTAAAATTCTTTACACACCACAACCCACACCGTACCATCTTGTGCAGTTCTTAAAGAAATCATTTTTATTATTGTTTGTTTGTTGTAAATTTTATTTTACACAGAAAAACCCACACTGTACCATCCTGAGTGTTTTTTTAATTTGAGCTCTGTATGGTTAATAAAGAAAACATTATTGTGTCTGAAAGTGTTGAAGATGAGCACTTTCCTCTTCAGCGACTCTCTCATTAACTGTTTCAGGTTTCACCTGAAAAGGATAATCAGGGTGGAGAGGGAAGTACTGCCTTCTAGCCAGTTTGTTGAAAGGTGGGTGCAGGTGGCAAGAATGGCCCATGTGAATGGGCCTGCTCTGAGCATGTACCTGTAGTATTAAGGGAGGACAGCTGGGAGAAGGTTCTTGCCCTAGTGGTCAGGGTGATTGGGTTTTGGTGGGCTTTCTCCACGAGTAACCCTTGGAGTTTCCTCACCTTTGGAGTATTTATGTTGTTTGTTTTAATGTTTATTTTCTTCGTCTCTGTTATAAATTTTATTTTACAAAAAAAAACAAAGCCCCACTGTATCTTCCTGTACCGTCTTTAATGTTTCCTTAATGTGAGCTCTGTGTGGCTAATAAAGAAAGCATTATTATCATTATAAGAGAGGGGGGTGGATTGGTAGAATTGGTAGAGCATCGGACAACAGGCTTTGCAGCATTTCTTCTGTCCCTTTACGTTCTGAGTTCAAATCCCACCGAGGTTAACTTTGCCTTACATCCTTACAGGGTCGATAAAATAAAGTACCAGTAATGTACTGGGGTTGATTTAATTGACTTTTCCTTCTCCTCAAAATTGTTGGCCTTGTGTCTAAATCAGAAATCATTATTATTCGGTGAATGGCAGTATCGGTAGAGGGTTGGACGCCATGCTTTCTAGCACAGTTACGTCCCTTTCCAGTCTGAGTTCAAATCCCACCGAGGTTTACTTTGCCTTTCATCCTTACGGGGTCGATAAAATAAAGTACCAGTAATGTACTGGGTAATTGCTGGCCTTGTGCCTAAAGTAGAAACAATTATTATTATTTTGGCAGTAATCGGTAGAGTGTCAGACACCATGCTTTGCAGCACAGAGTTATGGTCCTTTACAGTCTGAGTTCAAATCCCGCCGAGGTTAACTTTGCTTTTCATCCTTACGGGGTTGATAAAATAAAATACGAGTAATACACTGGGGTCAATTTAATTGACTTTCCCCTTCCCCCAAATTACTGGCCTTGTGCCTATAGTAGAAATCATTAAACAATTATTATTACCATATTTTATATATGTACCCCTCCCCACCGGCCCCACTGTCACTGTCTATTGTATAAAAGGAACGATCGACTTTCATCAAATCGGACCGAGGAAACAATGTTTCCGTTGGTCTTTCCAATTGCTAATACTATCTATCGGTCGCAACTCCAGGTAGAAGGAGCAACGTGAAATAAAGTGTCTTGCTCAAGGACATAACGCATCGCCCGGTCCAGGAATTGAACTCACAACCTTACGATTGCGAATCCAATTCTCTAATCACTCAACCACACGCCTTCACCTAACCACTCAGCCACACGTCTATTGTATTGTCCCCTATATACCGGCCCTTGTGGCCAATAAAGAAACCACAATAATAATTGGTGGTCAGGGTCATTGTGGCCTTTTACTGGGCTTTCTCCACAAATGTCCCTCCGAAGTCTCCCCCCTATTGGGGAATTTTTCATTGTTAATTTTTGTTACATCCTCTGTTTTTGTTTTTTACACGCAGAAATGCCCATTTGTACCGTCCTGTATTGTCCTGCACTGTCCTTAATGTCTACTTTATGTAAACCCTTGTGGTTAATAAAGAAATTATTATTATTCCTGTTCTAGATATGGTTGTAAGGTCCGTTTCCCCCGGCCCCACTGTCTCTGTCTATTGTATTGTCCCCTATATACCGGCCCTTGTGGCCAATAAAGAAACAACAATAATAATTATTATTATTCCTGTTCTAGATATGGTTGTAAGGTCCGTTTCCCACACAGTCTTGTGATGACGTTCCTCTTCAAGACTGGAACGTAAGTTTATTTTCTCTCTCATATTGTCACAGCTACATTTTCTCACGTTTTACTATCGGTCGCAAGCATTGGATAAATGGACTCTAAACAACAGTGACAGCGATGATGATGATGATTACATCAAATGTATACGTCCATTTTTCCAATATGGCTGGCACGTAATTGTGTAATTTTTGAGGGAGATGTCATTGCTATTTCTGTGTAAATTTTTTTGTGGGGAGGGCAAAGGGAGTGGGGGAGGGGTTCTGTTTTTTATTTTTTTTATTTTTTGCGTTGGAGGAGGTGTTAGTTTTCTCAATTATACTAAGAAGAACAAATCTCAGTTATTTATTTATTTTTTTTTTTTTTGGTTCCCCTCCAATGTTTATCTTAAGATTTAACTGTCAAATGTGCGATGTGTTAAAAAGGGGACAAACTCTCCACCCCACCGAAAAACAAAAACAAAAAAATGAAACAAAAGGAAAAACAACAAAACAATCTCCCCCACCCCCAAATAACAACACCCTCCTCCATGTCATAATAATCTATCTTTGTGTCATTCCACACAACAGATCACAAGCACACATATATATATGTATGTATATGTATATATATATACACACATATATATGTATGTGTATATATGTATGTGTATATATATATATATGTATGCGTATATATATATATATATATGCATATATATATATATGCATATATATATATATGTATGCGTATATATATGTATGCGTATATATATGTGTGTGTGTATATATATATATGTGTGTGTGTATATATATATATATATATATATGTGTGTGTGTGTATATTTATGTATGTGTATATATATATATATATGTGTGTATATGTGTGTGTGTATATATATATATGTGTATGTATGTATGTATAACATGTATATTCTCTTGTTTGTATTGGGACATTTTTCAGTTTTCGTGTTTTGAGTGAAAAATAAATAAATATACAAATACACACGCACACATATACACACATACATATACATGAATGAATGTATATCTCTCTCTCTCTCAAATACACACACACACACACACACACACATATACACACATACATATACATGAATGAATGTATATCTCTCTCTCTCTCAAATACACACACACACACACACACACACATATACACACATACATATACATGAATGAATGTATATCTCTCTCTCTCTCAAATACACACACACACACACACACACATATATACACACATACATATACATGAATGAATGTATATCTCTCTGTCTCAAATACACACACACATATACACACATACATATACATGAATGAATGTATATCTCTCTCTCTCAAATACACACACACATATATACACACATACATATACATGAATGAATGTATATCTCTCTCAAATACACACACACACATACATATATATATGAATGTATTTCTTTCTCTCTCACATACATACACACTTACACACACACATGAATGAATGTATCTCTCACATACATACACATACATATACATGAATGAATGTATCTCTCTCTCTCATATACATACACACACACACACAGAATTACCTCTCTTTCTCTCTCACACACACACACATGAATGTATCTCTCTTTCTCACACATACATATACATGAATGAATGTATCTCTCTCTCTCTTATACATACACACAAATACACACATATACACACACACATGAATGTACCTCTCTTTCCCTCTCTCACACACACACACACACACACACACATATATATGAATGTATCTCTTTCTCTCTCACACACACACATACACACATACACACACACACTTCACCATCAAACTCCCAGACAACTTACAACATATGATAACCATTATTGTGTCTGTAAGAAGGCAGATGGCACTGTCGCCACCACTACTACCACCACCACTGCCACCAATACCACAACTACTGCCACCACCACCACCACCAATACCACCACTACTACCACCACCACTACCATCACCACTGCCACCAATACCACCACTACTACCATCACCACTGCCACCAATACCACCACTGCCATCAATACCACTACTACTACCAGCACCACTGCCACCAATACCACCACCACCACTGCCACAAATACCACCACCACCACTACTGCCACCAATACCACCACTACTGCCACCACCACCACTGCCACAAATACCACCACTACCCCACCACTGCCACCAATACCACCACTACTGCCACCACCACCACTGCCACCAATACCACCACTGCTACAAATACCACCACTACCCCACCACTGCCACCAATACCACCACTACTGCCACCACCACCACTGCCACGACTGCCACCACCACCACTACCACAAATACTACCACTACCAGCACCACCACTGCCACCAATACCACCACCACCATCACTACCACCACCAGCAACACCACCAATACCACTCCCACTACCACGACCACCAACCCCACCACCACCAACTCCAAGAACACCATCACTACCAACACCAATGCTACCACCACCACCACCACCACCACTAACTCCAAGAACACCATCACTACCACCACCAATACTACCAAAACCACTGCCACCACCACCCTATGTTATTTATTTATTTATTCATTATTTTAATTTTTTTGAAAATATATTTAAAAACCCCCAAACAGTGAAATTAAATCCCATCTCCCCCAAAATATAAGGGACCAGATGTTCCCTGTGTTTTTACACAATCTTATTTTTCTTACATTTTAAAAAATTATTTCTTTTTCTGCACACACACACACATATATGAGTATATATATATATGTGTGTGTGTGTTTGTGTATGTATATGTATATATAAACGTATGTTAAATGATGATAATGGTTATTTACACATACATACATATACATATATATATATATATATATTTATATATATATATATAAACACACAGAAAGAGATAGAGAAAGATGCATCTGTGTGTGTGTGTGTGTGTACATCTTACGTACATATATACAAATAGATAAATAGATAGATAGATAGATAGGCAGAGAGAAAGAGAGTTCTGATTTTATGGAGTGGTGGTGTTTGAGGAATGAGGTGGTGGTGTCTGAGGAATGGGGGGCGGGTGTCTGGTTGATGATTCAGAAGTTTGTTGCTGGATTTCAGTTAAAATTGTAAAGTTTGGTAAATGTTAAGAAGAATGATGGAACTTGTCAAAATAGGGTTGAGTAAAGTAGAATGGTTTGGTAAAGTTTCTGTGGTGATTGAGTTAGTCTTTGTGTCGCATGCATGCATGTAACATCTGGACTCCTTTGAGAGGTACAATAGTACCAGATCTGGATATCTTTGAGAGGTACAATAGTTCCAGATCTGGATATCTTTGAGAGGTACAATAGTATCAGATCTGGACTCCTTTCAGAGGTACAATAATACCAGATCTCAACTCCTTTGAGAGGCACATGAGTACCAGATCTAGAGGTACAATAGTACCAGATCTGGACTTCTTTAAGAAGCACATGAGTACCAGATCTAGAGGTACAATAGTACCAGATCTGGACTTCTTTAAGAAGCACATGAGTACCAGATCTAGAGGTACAATAGTACCAGATTTAGACTTCTTTGAGTGGTCCACGAATACCAGATCTGGAGGTACAGTAGTACCAGATCTCGACTCCTTTGAGTGGCACATGAGTACCAGATCTAGAGGTACAATAGTACCAGATCTGGACTCATAATATGGGGTGGGGTGTGGGGGTGCAACATCCAACATATGTTCCTACACTTTACCTAGTACTCAAATGAGTCACAGATCTGGATTTCATTTACATACGCTCCCCCACTCTACCGAGTACCCATGTGGCTGGGTGTTGGGCGGGCGGGATGGGGGGAGGCTATATCTTGCTTACCTACATTGCCACTCACTCTACTCTTTTACCTGTTCCAGCCATCTGGCTGAGGCCATGCTGGAGCACCGCCCTTGGGTATATTATTTATGTTTATGTGTGTCATTTGTACAGGCTTTCTGAAAAGTTCCGGGGAATCTTGGAAGCGACGTACACCCATGCTAAAAGCTTAGCTCTCTTTAATATCATTCACAAAGCCATTCTACAAATCTTCGAATGGTTTGGCAACAAGAGAAAACCTGGCCATATTTTCTTCGCTGGTGCAGTTGCAGCTTATTTTGTGTTCGGTTCTTACAACAAAGTTAATGAACAGGTAAGATATTTGGTTTTCTAATGTTCCTTAGATGTGTGGCCTAGTGGTAAGGGTGGTGGACTGATGGTCGTAACGTTGTGGGTTCGAGTGCTTGAGTGGCTTGTATATATATATATATATATACAAGGCACATGGCTTAGTGGTTAGAGCATTGGCCTTGCAATCGAAAGGTTGTGAGTTCAATTCTCAGACCAGGTGATGTGTTGTTTCCTTGAGCAAGACACTTTATTTCACATTGCTCCGGTTTACTCAGCTGTAGAAATGAGATGATAGGGACTGGGGTCCCTATCATTCCACTGTAAAGTGGTCGTGGAGGTGCCACGGAAAAAAAAGCACCCACCACTCACTATAAATGAGGTTGGTGTTAGGAAGGGCATCCAGCTGTAGAAATCAAGCCAGAATCAGTTCCCATGCCACCCTTGCAAGCAGGGAAAAGCGGACGTAAAATGATGATGATATAATATTGCCAGAAATAATAAAACAAACTCACTGTGAGTGTGTTTTATTATTATTTCTGGCAATATTATAACAATATGACTCTCCCCAAATATAACAATATATATATATATATATAAGTACAAAGTGAAACCTACAGTCAGTAGGCACCTCTTAACCAAATATACCCACTCCCATCAACACCACCACTTTCTCTGTAAAGTTATGTTGGTACCACAACATCCAGTCCTAAATAAATGAGATCATGTAGGTGTCACATAAAAAAAAAACACACAGTCCACGCTGTAATGTGGCCGTGTAGGTAACACGGTAAAAACCTCTCAGTTCACACTGTAAACGTGGTTGGTGTTAGGAAGGGCATCCAGCCGTAGAAAACCCGCCAGACAGTCCCATACGAGAGAGACGACCAATCTTGCCTCACGTGGGACAATTCCTGTCTAAACAACATGCTAGCGTGGAAGATGGACGTTAAATGATGATGAACTCTCTCTATATCTCTCTTCACCAGATAAACCTCTCCCTATCAAGAGTATGTTATTTCCCTATCTATATCTTTGCCTCTCTCTTTCCTTCTCTCCCTCTCTCACCACACACACACATATATATATGTAGAGGTTATATTTAATTTGTTGGGATACAACAAGCAAAATATTTTTATAACTGATATAAAGCACTCAACAAATTATTGGAGTAAATATACAATATATTAACAAATGGAAACTATCCAGGAGATTCCAACCAGAATGGTTGCAATTTTTAAGGGTATGTCAATATTTATTTATAAAACTAACCTATATTATATTTTATCTGATGAAAGCGCACCATAGTTTGCCTTGGTGGCCCTTGAAATATGTGTAATGAAATAAATATGGGTTTATAAATATAGTTTCCATTTGTTAATATATTATATATATATATATATATATATATATATATATAAAACTGAGGATGTCTGTCTGTGTGTGTGTGAGTTTGAATCCCTAAAACTCGAGAAGCACCCAACCGACTGTTTTCAAATTTTACACATGTAATACTTATGTTTCAGGGAGTGTTCTGAGCAAAAAGAATTTCAAATTTTCAATGCCCTAGGGACCGCATTAGGCGATGCGATTTAGCGATCTCTCTCTATAATTCTTAGTCTTTCTCTTTTTAGATAGATAATACATATAACGCCGCGCCCTTATAATATCTGTCTGTATGACTCGCTGTCTGCATTACGTCACTTCCGACAATTCCCTCTTAGTCCAGAACGCGCCCTTATAATATCTGTCTGTATGTCTGGCTGTCTGCATCGCACTCGGCGCGTCAATGTATGGCTGTTAAACGGGCCGCGAACACATTCTGATTCATTCTAAAGGCTACCAGTGGAAGCAACCTTAACACCCTCCAAATGTCAGAGAACGCAGTCAAAGTCACTATTAAGGGCTACAAGTGAACGCTCGCATGGCCCTTTTTAGAGCCACCACTTGAAATTGTTGATGGTTACCTCTCCTTACTGGGGTGTCAGTGAACGGCTTACACGGCCCTTGAAATAGCTGATGGCAACCCTTTCGTTTACGGCTGCCAGTGAACGCGCACATGCCTCAAGGCCCATTTTATTGCACCATTCCTCTTTAAATTTGTTAAATTATACCCAGTTTGGTAGGTAAACGTTTGTCCAGTTGCGTTTACTTACTAAGGTGCGGTGGACTCCTTCGAGAAGGCTCCACATGCTGTCCGATTGCACGTCATGCCTTGCTCAAGCATTGCAGACTTCCCTCTGACATAAGTGGTGACATCTGTCCTGCTGTCTCATGCCACTTTATTAAAGTACAAAAGCACCAAACCGATTTTCTCCACGTGGAAGGAGAAGCATACCTAATACTAATTGCATCAGAGTATTCGGTTTATTTTCTTTACATATTATCCAGGCATGCAGTTTTTTCACAAATAGGTCTGTTTCAGGGAGTGTTATGCACATAAAAAATTAAAATTTTTGATCCCCTAGGGCCCGCATTAGGTGAAAAACTGCGTTTTTTCAGCTTTTTAGGGCTTTTTTTAGGCGTTACGTCTAGCCGATTTTCCCGAAATTTGAAGGCATATTATGCCCATAAAAAAAATTCATTTTCTTGATGCCCTAGGGCCTGCATTAGGTGAAAACCTAAATTTTTCCTGCTTCATCGAGGAAAATCTTAAAGATTATCCAGCCATCAGAGTATTCGGTTTATTTTGTTTACATATTGTCGAAGCATGCAGTTTTTCCACGATTAGCCCGCCTTCCAAAATACCTTATCCCGTGCAACGCCGGGTACCACTGCTAGTATATAATGTAAATGACAATCAAAGAGTGTTTAAAACATTTAATCACTTACAATCGTTTCATCCTAGCACAAGGCCGGATTCATCAGAGTACATAACAAAAGTCAAACACAAATATAATATCAGAACTTTGTCACAAGAACATTAGGAGAATACATAATGTGGGAGGCTAGATAAGTATAAGTATCAACATTTATATAACAGGGGTGGAAGAAGCATAAGGAGAATAGGAGCAGATAAATGCAACAAAATTAGGAGCATATAAAAGCATTAAAAATGAAAAAACATGCTATTACAAAAAAGTTAAGCACAGTGAAAAACATATCCTAAGTAATTGTATTTCAGCTCTGTAGTATACTTGTTATTTTACATTGAGCTATTCTCATACTTGTAACTGGGTAATATTTATTATTACCTATATTATATATATATGTGTTAGGTAATTCTGAAGGAAAAGCAAAGGAAAAAAGAGTGCTCTATGTATGGAACAGAGCTATTTAATTAGAAAGTGAACAACACAAAATATAACTACTCCATTACCAAAGGTTTCTGGATCCCAGACAATAATAATATACGTCTGGATCAGTCGTCAGACAGAGATGTTATAACATCCAGAAACCTTTGGTAATGGAGTAGTTATATTTTGTGTTGTTCACTTTCTAATTATATTTATATATAGCTGAAATTATATATATGTTCCGAAGAGGTTGTTTTGGTATAAAACAGGAGCAAGCAGGGGAAAGCTCTCAACATTCGTAGTTACGATGGAGATAAATAACATTAATTGTTTCTACTTTAGGCACAAGGCCAGCAATTACCCCAGTGCATTATTGGTACTTTATTTTATCGACCCCGTAAGGATGAAAGGCAAAGTCAACCTCGGCGGGATTTGAACTCAGATCGTAATAAAGATGCTGATGTTACAAAAATCGTTTATTCATTATAATTATTTCAACGGTTCTCCCATGCAATCAAGATGTAATTCATGCATTTGTTGTTGTTACAAGAACGATATCCTCAGATGAATTTTGATTTTGTGATACACTGCCGGCAGGGAAAAAAACACACATCATTCTGCTCGTGCATCCAGTATATATATATATATATATATATATATATATATATATATATATATATATATATATATATAATTAATAAGGTAATGAATTCTTTTACAATAGAATCAGCTCGAATGAGGAAAAAATATCCCCTGAGCAGTGTATAAATTAATATGTAAGTGTATAAATTAATATGTAAGTGTATAAATTAATATGTAAGTGTATAAATTAATATGTAAGTGATGAAACACAGATACCAACACATCTGTATATATATTGCAAAAGAAAAGTTTAGCCAGATTGAAGTATACTAATTATTATACTACAGTTTGTCCACGTCGATTTAGGAACGAGTAAGACCCCGACGGCCAACTCTGAGTTGCCCGTCGAGGCAGCTTGGGCTCAGCCGTCGGGGTCTTACTCGTTCCTATTACCCTAAGTATTGAGTACTTTGGTGCGTTATGGTCCACCTGGTTCCTTGCCACATTTCCTCCGTTATATATATATATATATATATATATAGAGAGAGAGAGAGAGAGAGGTAGAACCCTGGAAGGTAATATCCGTAGTGGCAGAGCACTCAGTCCATGGGACATTTGGACTTTCGCAGTTATCTCCCTTACACCTCTCGCACACAGTTTTGTATTGCCTGGGTGAAATGACTGTTCCTGCACATGCACGTTCCAACGGTTGTCCTTCCTGTTCCCTATAATCATGTCCATTACGAGCTGAAGATCCGCTAAGGGTGAAACAATTGTTCTCGATATGGTGAACTAACTGTGGTGTTACCACTTCTATATATAATTATATATCTCTCTTTCTCCTCTTCTTCTTCACCAGATAAACCTCTACCTCTTCTCCAGAGTCTGCTATGCCTTGGCCCAGATAGCCGTCAAGAAACAATACATTCCGAAACCTTCCCAGAAACCATTCCCACTTGTCTTCTCCCTCGTTTGGGGTGTGGCCCTGCTCCTTTTTGAATACGAGCGTAATTCCCTGCAGCCATCTCTGCGCTCCTCTATGACGTACCTCTACGAAGACAGCACCATATGGAACAGTCTCAAAGACTTCCTCATCTACAACAAATAACTTCACCCAAGGATTCCTGGCGGTCAGGATCATGGAATGGTTTTCCTTTTCTAAAGACTCTCAGAAGAAGAAAAATATAGTATTTGTTTCTGGGGTTTTTTGTGTGTTTTGTATTTGTTTTTTGTTTGTGGTGGGGATGGAGGAGTGGTGGTGGTGGTGGTTGTAGGGGTGGTGGTGGTGGTGGTGGTTGTAGGGGTGGTGGTGGAGGTGGAGTGGTAGGGATGGTGGTTGTGGAGGAGGTGGTGGTTTTGGAGGGGTGATTGTTTTTCTTTCCTGCTATGGTAATTCCATTGTCTCTGTTGTCATGGCAACACTAATATGTATCGTCGCTTTCTGTTGCTATGGTGATTCCAATATTGTCACTGTCACTATATAACTGCACCACTTCTGTTGCCATGACACTGTTACTATGGTGATGTTTATTGCTTCTGCTGTGCCTCCATCACTGTTGCCATGACAACAGCAAGGCTGTCTGCCTTTGCTGTTGTCATGACAACTGCCACCACCACCGCCCTTTCTGTTGTCATGACTCCTGTATTGGCTCCAGTTGCTAGTTACAATCAATGTCACTATCATGGTTGCTAAGGTAACATGTTGACGTGACAACACCACTGTTGCCATGACAACTGCTTCCTTGCTGTCACTGGCATTGCTACACACTATTGCCATAACAACACAGACCTCACTGTTGCCATAACAGCAACTCTTCCGTCACTGTTGCCATAACAGCAACTCTTCCGTCACTGTTGCCATAACAAACATCATCTCATTTCCTGCATTGCATTATGGGTAATCTTATTGCAGTTATGGTTTTGGTTGCCCCTCCCTGGTAAGAGGAACAAATATGACTGACCAAGGGAGTATCAGGACCTCGGTACACACACAGAAACTCTACAGGGGTGTTTCTATAGGATCACTGTTTGACATGCTGGA
>OZ024762.1:15328283-15333283 GCA_964016885.1 Eledone cirrhosa
CTACCACCAACAATACTTCCTACTATTTCAAGCATTAAACTAATATATTTCTTCCATGTACTGTGGTGTTTGTTATTACTTTTACACACACACACATATGTGTGAGTCCCGGGTACAATCGGGAGTAACCACAGTAAGTAAAGTACTCAATACATTAGTAGAGTGTATACAACAAATCTAATATAGAAATGGCTTCTACAGGACTAGAACTGTTTCATTCTGATGATTTCCTTCGAACGAAACAGTTCTAGTCCTGTAGAAGCCACCCACCTCTCTTCCCCTCTCTCTTTCTCACTCTTTATGTGTGTGTATATATCATCATCATCATCGTTTAACATTCATCTTCCACGCTTGCATGGGTTTGGACGATATATATATGGAGGAAGTTATAGTTCACTTGATATATATATATATATGTGTATATATATATATATATATATATTAGTTAAGCGTGGAGGCTCATCAGGTCGGCACTTATCCCGGTTTCATGGCGTGAAGCGACTGAGAGTACAAGACTCCCCCCTGGACAGGACGCCAGTCCATCGCAGGTTTAAACTCCTAGCTATTACTGGTACTCATTTTCAGCTGAGTATACTGGAGCAACGTGAAATGAAGTGTTTTGTTCAAGAACACAAAACACAAATATAGCTCCCATGATTTTCACGCTCAGAGTTGCTGAAGCATGGCACAAACTACCTGCATCAGTTGTTAGCTGCCGAGACACTGCATCCTTCAAAACCTCCATGAAACAAACTACCTGCATCAGTTGTTAGCTGCCAAGACACTGCATCCTTTAAAACCTCCATAGAACAAACTACCTGCATCAGTTGTTAGCTGCCGAGACACTGCATCCTTTAAAACCTCCATGAAACAAACTACCTGCATCAGTTGTTAGCTGTCGGGACACTGCATCCTTTAAAACCTCCATAGAACAAACTACCAGCATCAGTTGTTAGCTGTCGAGACACTGCATCCTTTAAAACCTCCATGAAACAAACTACCTGCATCAGTTGTTAGCTGTCGGGACACTGCATCCTTTAAAACCTCCATGTTTCCCGAAATTCACCAACACTACACCTGACATTCCCCCACCATACACGTATGTATCTGTGTGTATATCATGACTCATACACTATTCATTTTCCTGACATTTGTATATTATTCTATGTACTATACATGCACCTTTGATGAGTTGTAGTGCACCTGAGCACTGTACACAATAATTTCATTATTATTAGGTTAACTTTGCCTTTTATCCTTACGGAGTCGATAAAATAAAGTACCAGTAATGCACTGAGATAATTGCTGGCCTTGTGACAACAGTAGAAACAATTATTAGGGCGGTGGATTGGCAGTATCGGTAGAGAGTCGGACACCATGCTTTGCAGCAAAGAGTTACGTCCCTTTATAGTCTGAGTTCAAATCCCGTCGAGGTTAACTTTGCCTTTCATCCTTACGGGGTCGATAAAATAAAGTACCAGTAATACACTGGTATAATTGCTGGCCTTGTGCCAAAAGTAGAACCAATTATTATTATTATATATAAGCTAACAGCACGACCACAACTCGAACCCTACTACATTGTCTTCGTCTCTACAAACCATCAGCTAGTTTTCTTTATTCTGTCATGGCTGACATTCTACCAGTATTTCTCTTAAAATGTCTCATGATCTCGTTTACTGCACGTCTTCAATATACAATAATGAAACAGGAAAACACACGACCCCCCCACCCCAACAAAACAACGACAGCTTTTTTATTTTTATTGTGTGTATATATATATATATATTATACACACACGTGTGTGTGTCTGTATAATATGTGTATGTATGTAGAGAAGGTGTGTGTGTGTGTAGGACAAAAACAGAGTAGCAAACGAAAGCAATCGTCTTTTCTCCAAAATATTTATTTATTTACTTATTTATTTGGTCGACATTTCTTTAAAACACACACGCGAGCGCGCGCACACACACAGAGAAAGACTCACTCACGCACACACACACCAAAAATCTCCCTTGTTTTCTTCTCATGCCAACAATATTTTCTTGGAGAAAAAAATCTACACGCATACAAACACCACATGTGTGTATGAGTGTGTATATATATATATATATACACACTTTAAAAATATCAATTCATTTCTTTCTTTCTTCATCCGTTTCTTCTCATAGCAAAAACAAAGAAACTGTAAGAAACAATAAAAATACTCGACTTTCTTACAGAAATTGAGTTTATGTGAATAGATTTACAAAATACAAAATGGGCGCCGGTAATATATAAGGAAACATTTTACTGATTGTAAGATGCCGAATAGAAACTTCCTCAGTCTATTTAGTTTCTAAGTTGTTTACTCATAAGATTGAGTCTTCAGTAAGAGAGAAGAAAACAGTATGGAAATCTGCAAGTTTTAAAGAAAAACAAGTTTAGTTTACCTGCAAGCTAAGGTGGTATTCTTCGTTTTGAAAATGGCTGCGGTCAGCTCGTACATATTAGCCTCGTTTTCATTTTTTTACTTTTTTTCTTTTTTTTCTTCTTTTTCTTTTTCCGCCATGTTGTGTATGGCAGCAGACATTAATTTAAATATCGTGTTGTATATTTAGATTTATTTTATTTTTGTTTTGTTCCTTCCTTAACACCCCACCCCTCACCAGCTCTACCACCACCACCACCACCACCATTATCTGCATCACCAACACCACCAGCTCTACCACCACCACCACTATCTCCATCACCAACACCATCAACTCCACCACCACCACCACCACCACTTTATTTTAACGACAACAGAAGGATAAAAGGCTTGCCTATATCATGTCTCATACACTGTTCACTTTCCTGACATTTGTACATTACCCTATGTACTATACATGCACTTTTGATGAGTTGTAGTGCACCTGAGCACTGTACTCAATAATATACATACATACATACATACACACACACACACACACACACACACATATATATATATATATATATATATATATATATATGTGTGTGTGTGTGTGTGTGAGGAAAACCACAAACCCTCCATCTCAATTCTACTTTTGAAAAGCACAAGAACTGCGAAACCGGTAAAGGAACCAAATAAATATAAAAAAAAAAAAAGACTCCAGTTGCATCTTTTTTCCTTATATATATATATATATATATATATATAGATATAGATAGGTAAATATACACGGGTGTGTATGATTGTGTATAGAAGATTATATTAATAAGAGGAATTCCAACTTTGTCTGATTTACTCGTTTTATTTACAATCCTTTAAAATATATATAATGGTATTATAATGAAATAGTATGATAGAATATTAAATTCTAAGTGTTAATTGAACAAGTACTTTCATGCTTTCGCAATCTTCAGGTTCATGATATGTGGTGACAGTCGAGTTTGCAATTTTCAACTGTTTGCAATTTTCAACAGTTGAAAATTGCAAACTCGACTGTCACCACATATCATGAACCTGAAGATTGCGAAAGCATGAAAGTACTTGTTCAATTAACACTTAGAATTTAATATTCTATCATACTATTTCATTATAATACCATTATATATATTTTAAAGGATTGTAAATAAAACGAGTAAATCAAACAAAGTTGGAATTCCTCTTATTAATATATATATATATATATATATATATATATATATATATATATATATATATATATATATATATATATATATATATATATATATATATATATAAATTCAGCGAGAATCGTATTTCGGCGGGTAGAAATAAGCCAAACGCAATTTCCGAGTTATGCTGGCAAGCGCCCCATGGACCAAAAGAGAGCAGAGCAATAAACATAGGTTATAAAGGCCATACAAACTGAGACAGCGGTTAAGAAGCTATCAACCACTTAAGCAAAAAAAAAAAACCGAGGCAAGCTAAAGGGGTCAAACAAAATATAGGAGCTCTGCCGTCGAATCTTGAACATTTTCCTATTACCCACTCTACTACCCAAAGTATTGAATACTCTGGTGCGTTATGGTCCACCTGGTTCCTTACCACACTTCCCCTGGGGGGTGGGGGACGTAGTGTGGGGGAAGATACGTGGTGTGGACGAGGGTACGTGGTGTGGGCTATGGTTTGTGGGGTAAGCGAGGGCACGTGTGCGGTAGACGACAGGTTTGGGGTAGTCAAGGGTCCGTGGGCTGAGCGATATAATTCCCTTTCCGCTCCCCACAAAAACTGTTGGCCCCTTGTGCCTAAATCAGATACCGATATTGTTAGCGATGTTAACTTTGCCTTTCATCCTTTCGGGGTCGATAAGATAAAGTACCAGTAATGAACTGGGGTCGATTTAATCGACTTTCCCCTCCTCGCAAAATATTGTTGGCCTTGTGCCTATAATAGAATAGGGTCGGACATGCTTTTCAGCATAGAGTTACGGCCGTTTACGATCTGAGTTCAAATCCCGCCGAGGATAACTTTGCCTTTCATCCTTACGGGGTCGATAAAATAAAGTACCAGTAATACACTGGTTAATTGCTGGCCTTGTGCCAAAAGTAGAAACAATTAGTATATGGTGACAAGAAAGAGGGCGGTAGATTGGCAGAATTGGTGGAGCGTCGTATAAAATGCCATTGTGACATTTGTTCTGACTCTTTAAACCTTCTGAGTTCAATTCTGGCCCAGGTCAACTTTATAATAATAGTAATAATGAAAATTATTGTGTACAGTGCTCAGGTGCACTACAACTCATCAAAGTTGCATGTATAGTACATCAAATAATGTACAAATGTCAGGAAAGTGAACAGTATTCGAGTCTTAATACACACAAATGCGTGTGTATATATATATATATATATATATATATATATATATATATATATATATATATATATATATATATATATATAGGAACGAGTAGGACCCCGACGGCTGAGCTCAAGCCGTTTCGACGGCTAATTCTGGACTAAATCCAGAATCAGCCGTCGAAACGGCTTGAGCTCAGCCGTCGGGGTCCTACTCGTTCCTATTACCCACTCTA
>OZ024762.1:15365783-15375783 GCA_964016885.1 Eledone cirrhosa
CTTTAATGGAATATATACAGGGGAGATTAATCATATTATAAGGTATCTATTTTTGAAGTTCTGGTCAACTTTATTTAGTTACCTACCTAGCTATGTGTGGTTACACACTTGTAAAAATGATCTCCTGTGATTATTCATGTTTATTTATTATATGTTAATCAATTTCTAGTTATTATATATATAGTAATTGTTTCTACGTTTGGCACAAGGCCAGCAATTACCCAGTGTATTACTGGTACTTTATTTTATCGACCCCCTAAGGATGAAAGGCAAAGTTAACCTCAGCGGAATTTGAACTCAGAATGGCAAGGGTCGTAACTCCTATACGTCAAAAATATGGCGTCCGACCCTCTACCAATACTGCCAATCCACCGCCCTTTATATATATATATATAGTAATAATAATAAATTAGAAGACTAAAATCCAAAGAGGGCTCGATAAGGATTCTTTGCTTAAACTTTAATCTGTTATTTTAATAAATATATGTATATATATATATATATATGTATATATATATGGAGAAAAAATTTACGAAATGGAAATGCGGGTATATAGAATTTATTAGGTAACAATTGTTTCTATAGTGTATGATTTACCTATACCTCGCTACTTGAATAATACACAAATATTATCAAAAACCGAAAGTACACTGTAAGCCAACACACCATGTCATCAGACCTTTGTATTAGAATGATATGAAAATATTTTATACACTAGATAAAAGATAAAGAAGGAGGTAGGAAGAGAAGAGGAAGAGGGAAGTGAGTAAGGTGGAGGGAGTCTTAGGGTTTAAGACTGTCAGACTAGTAGAGATTGTGAAGAGAGAATGTTTTGGCAGCAGTTAGCTTAATGAGGCGTGCTAAGGTTGGCTGGGAAGTAGATTCTTCTAGTGGTGTTGTTCGGACAAAATTTAGTTAGAGAGGTCAAAGTGGTATAATGTCACAGACAAGTTATTAGGGCTATTATAGTAGCAGGTTATTTCTAAAGGGGTTCAGAAAAACAGTATATATATATTGTTATACTTTGGGAGGGTCATGTTGCCAATAAGAAACACACGCACCAGTTGCTTTCACTTCAATTTATTATATATTTATAAATTTATAAATCTACAAATTTACAAACCTATAAATTTCTGGTTGGTTGGTTGGTTCCACAACCAGATAGTTGTTTATATATAGTCATAGTCCTTTCGTCACACACTCTGTGACCTCTTCAGTGACTGGAGATTCCTTTCCTTTGTTTCTGTGCCTTTCCTTTCTTCTATCCTACGCCATTTTTGAAAAATGGCGTAGGATAGAAGAAAGGAAAGAGGTAACTCTATGCTTCAAAGCATGGCATCCGACCCTCTACCGATACTGCCAATCTACCGCCTTATACATATGTAATGATGACGGTTTATTGGCAAAGTCGGTAGAGTGTAAGAGAAAATGCTTTACAGCATTTATTCAATCTCTTTATTTTCCAAGTTCCAAGTCAAAGTTGACCTCGGCGGGATTTAAAAGAATGTAAAAAGCGGGGAACAAATACTGGTATGGCATTTTCATCGACGCTCTACCAATTCTGCCACATACATATCAAACTTAGGGTCTCCCGAGGGCCACATGGGTCACATATGTGTTGTCTGAGGGCCACACACGACAACTAATTGCTCACATTACAACTAACTAATTTTTTTAAAATTTTATGTTACGAAGATAAAACATGCTCGCGCCGTAAAAGCCTTTGAGCAGGCCGCAGGTGTGCTTATAAATGGCCTCATGCGTGCCGCATGTTTGACATGCCTGCCGTATGGTATGGTCCCGTAACTCCTGATGGAGTCGTAGGGGTGACGTATTGACATATGGCGTTTCTTGGGTATTTTTAACCCTGGCCAGGCGGAGCCCATCTCTCTCCAGTTCTGAATACAGCAGATTTTTTTCCAGAGAAAGATCGAAAGATATTAGAGGAAGAATCGACCCCAGTATTTGACTGGTATATTTTATATCGACCTCGAAAGGATGAAAAGCAAAGTTGACCTCGGCGGGATTTGAATTTAGAGAGCTGAGAGCTGGAACAAATACCACAAAGCATTCTATCCGACGCTCTAACGACTCTACCATTCTATCTGACGTTCTAACGACTCTACCATTCTATCTGACGTTCTAACCTCTCTACCATTCTATCTGACGTTCTAACGACTCTACCATTCTATCTGACGTTCTAACGACTCTACCATTCTATCTGACGTTCTAACGACTCTACCATTCTATCTGACGTTCTAACGACTCTACCATTCTATCTGACGTTCTAACCACTCTACCATTCTATCTGACGTTCTAACGACTCTACTTTAATGTAGGCACAGGACCAGTAAATTGGGGAAAAGAGCAAAGTCGATTAAATCAACCTCAGTACATGGCTGGTACTTATTTTATCGAACCCGGAAAGACAGACCTGCCAACCTCTAAAAACCCAAACAGGGAGTACCATGAAAAAAAAAGGGTCCCAAAACGGGGAGAAATTAGGCAAATTCGGGAGATTTTACATAATGAAGGCTATACCAATTTTCACAAGAGCAGACATCTCCCACCCACCTGAAAGTGGGTGGGAGATCACCCCGTCGGACGGGGAGAGTTGACAGGTTTGGAAAGATGAAGGACAAAGTTGACCCCGGCGGAATTTGAACTCAGCACGTAAAGAACCAAAACAAAAATACCCGCAATGGCATTTTATTCGATGATCTACCAATTTGACCAAACATATTAAATTACTTCCGTTTTATGGCAATGAGACTTCCGGTTGACTGTTATGGTATGGTTTGGATGCATGCAGTAAAAGTTAAAAAAACAACACACACACACACACATAATGACACACACGCATATATATAATGACATACACACATACAATCACACACACACTCACACATGCACACATATACGATCACACACACACACACACACACATAAAATCACACACATATACACACAATCTCACACACACATACAGTCATAGACACACGCACATACAATCACATACACACACACACCTACACACATACAATCACTCACACACATACATACACACACACACACATACAATCCTATACATACACACACCTACACACATACAATCAGACACACACACAATCACATACAGACATACACATTCACACACACACAATCACATCCAGGCATACACATTCACACACACACAATCACATACAGACATACACATTCACACACAATCACACACATACAATCACTCACACACATATACACACACATACAGTTACTCACATACACACGCACACATACAATCACACACACACGCACACACATACAATCACTCACATACACACACACACATAGTCACAGACACACACGCACATACAGTCACAGACACACACGCACACTCACATACACACACACACATACAGTCACAGACACACACACACATACAATCACAAACACATACCACATAGAATCTCACACAAACAAGCAACAGTTGTCATCTGCAGTATTGCACATATCGTCTGCTTCACAATGTCGTCTGCAATAACCTCCATTTAGTCAACTGCTTCCTGTTACAAACTGCCATTTCTGTGAGAATTCTAGTCACCATAGATTTACATGTTTTATGTCAACAATACAGCCAAAACGAACAATGGGAACTTTACAGACCCATTACTTATTTAAAATACGCCTCTTTCTTGTCTGTTGTTGCCGTTGTTGTTGTTGTTGTTGTTGTTTGTTAGGTGATGGCGTGGGTGGGTGTGGAATGTGCTACCGGGGAGGCTGGCCCGTCGCCAAAGTTTTTGTCTGTGTTTGTGTGTGGAAGATGCTACCGGGGAGGCAGGTCTGTCACCAAAGTTGTGTGTGTGTGTGGAAGGTGTTACAATGGAGGCAGGTCTGTCACCAAAGTGGGGGAGGAGTACTGGATAGCACTCACTTCCCCACATCTCCACACCCTCCATTTACTTTTCAATGGTGCAGTTGCAGATTTAGAAAATGGAATTGATTTCTTTTAATTGATAGCTAGACAGACAGACAGATAGATAGATAGATTTCTTTATTAGCCACAAGGGCGCACAAGAAAAGGGGACAAAACAAAGACATGCCGGGGATTTTACATACAGTTGTGTAAAAAATATAAAACAAACAATTATAACAATCGAAATCCCCAATAGGGAGGAGGCGCCACAAATGGGTTGTTTAATACCCCGTAGATAGAACAACCCTCAACTTCAGAAGCGTGTTGTGCAAGTGCTCCTTTCTTCCTTTTGCTCTCTTCTTCAACCTACAGGTTTATAAACAGAGAAGGCCCAATCACTCGGGCCATTTTTGCCACATTCACCCACCTTTCAGTAAATTTACTGGGGTGCAGTGCCTCTCTCTCCACTCTGATTCTCCTTCTAAAGTGGTATTTAAAGAAGGGAATGAGTTGTTGTCCGGAGAGAAAGGCATCTGTCCTCAGTCCTCTCAATCTCGTCCACCATATAACCTCTTTCACCATAGCCACTATACAGAGGAAAACCAGATAGATAGACAGATAGACAGACAGATAAATAGACAGATAGGTCTCTCTATATATATATATACTAGCAGTGGTACCCGGCGTTGCATGGGATAAATTATTTTGGAACGCGGGCCGCCAACAGACCTAATCGTGGAAAAACTGCATGCTCGGACAATATGTAAAGAAAATAAGCCGAATACTCTGATGGCTGGATAATATTTAAGATTTTCCTCGATGAAGCAGGAAAAATTTAGGTTTTCACCTAATGCGGGCCCTAGGGCATCAAGAAAATGAATTTTTTTAATGTGCATAATATGCCTTGAAATTTCGGGAAAATCGGCTAGACGTAACGCCTCAAAAAAGCCCTAAAATGCTGAAAAAATGAAATTTTCCACCTAATGCGGGCCCTAGGCCATAAAAAAGTTGCATTTTCTTTGCTCACGGTATGAAGAAGAGACTGACTAATACATAGTTACAATTTCAAGGAAATCGGTCTGGCGTAACGCCTCAAAGAAACCCTAAAAAGCTGGAAAAAACACAATTTTTCACCTAATGCGGGCCCTAGGCCATAAAAAAAGTAGGATTTTCTTTGCTCACGGTATGAAGAAGAGACTGACTAATACATAATTACAATTTCAAGGAAATCTGACGTAACGCCTAAAAAAAAAACCCTAAAAAGCTGAAAAACGCAGTTTTTCGCCTAAAGCGGGAGGGGATCAAAAAGTTGATTTTTTTATGTGCATAACACCCCCTGAAACATAAGTAATACACATGTAAAGTTTGAAAATAATCGGTTGGGTACTTCTCGGGTTTCACCCCCTCCCCCCACACATACATACATGATGGTTGCCCCCTCGTTATCGAGTATGGCCATTGCACGAGAAAAAAAAAAATATATATATATATATATATTAATAACAATAATAATAATAATAATAACAATAATAATAACGCTTTCTTTATTAACCACAAGGGTTTACACAAAGTAGACATTAAGGACGGTACAAAAGGGCATTTCTGCGTGTAAAAAAACAAAAAACAGAGGATGTAATAATAGAACAATGAAAACATTCCCCAATATATATACATATATATACACACACATAAACATATCTATACACACACACACACGATAGCAATTAACAGCGCTGCGATCGAATGTGGCTTTTTATCCCAGCCAATGATCTAAAATGTCTTGCACAGTCTGCAACCAAAACATTCACTGATAATAGCCGGCTTTGGTTGGAGTTCATGTACTTTTGCATGTCGTTTGAGCCCTCCTGCTGATTTACATTCTCTAGCACATGTTTAGCAAGCATGATGAGTAGCATCTCCAACAGCAGCCTGGTAGTCAACCACTGGTCTTACTTTATGACTGCGAAGATGACTTTCGAGTCCAGCTTTGCTTAGGCAGAGTCTCGCACAGACGCTGCATGTCAGCACCATAGGAGGACCCTCGCCGTCTGGAAGTGCAACAGCAATGCCCTTCCTCACATCCCGCTTTACTTTCTCGTATGCGATTCGAGATGCCTCAAAGGCAACTTTTCCCTCATATACAGTCTTTCTCCATTTATTACGATCAGCAGCGATATTTTCCCATGTATCAGCAGAGATGTTAGCGTCTTTCAAAGAGGCTTTCAAGGAATCCTTATACCTCTTTTTTGGTTTATGTGGCGGTCGTTTTCCTTTAACTAACTCTCCATACATACATACATACATGGTGGCTGCCAACTCGTTTTCGAGTACGGCCACTACTTTATATCCATGTAGGAGAACCCCCACCGATGCGCTGAACGAGTGTGACTTTTTAGTCCAGCCAGCGACTTGAAAACTCTGGTACAAACACTACACTTGTGACAATTACTGACACATAGTGCTGGGCCCATGGTACCATGTGATGACAAGTGCAGAGAGATCTCCAGATATAAAGCAATGCCTGTGCCGTGAAGCTTTTATAGTGAGCAAAGGCACTGCACAAAACCAGTTCCACTCTCTTAACCAAGATGATATTTACCAAAAAGAAGAACAAGTCAACATCATTGGATACTATCAGGGTTGCATACATACATACATACATACATACATACATACATACATACATACATACATACATACATACATACATACATACATACATACATACATACATCCTTCCTCAATTTTATATATATATACATATATAGATTAAAATAACAGATTAAAGTTTAAGCAAAGAATCGTTGCTTTCATCCTTAACGGGATCTTCTGAAACTAAAAACATCAATCTGTGAACGCAGAAGTAAATATTTCGAAAAACGTTGCAACCGAAGGAAAACAGGAAGACGTACCCTGGCAATGAACGGAAAATAGCGAACATAATACGTCATCAATGTTCGTCAGAATGTCGTAATGCAGACAGCCAGGCATACAGACAGATATTATAAGAGCGCTACAGAAATGGATAACTGGCGCCTAACACCCCTTTAACAACACAAAATTGAAAAATAAAAGCTGCAGTTAATATCTTTAGACCGCAAGGAATATAGAAATGCAAGTTTGAAGTCAATCGGAGTAGAAATGTGGATTTGTATAGACTTTGCAAAAATGAGGACACACACACAACTACAGTTTTATATATATATATATATATACAGAGAGAGAGAGGCAGAGAGAGAGAGAGAGAGAGAGGGAGAGAGAGAGAGAGAGAGAGAGAGAGAGAGAGAGAGAGAGAGAGAGAGACGGAGACAGTACTGGACAGATGCTTTATTTAACATGTATGAATGAAAAAGTTGACCTCGGCGGAATGTGAACTGAGAGCGCAGAGATCTGTAACAAACAACGAAGCATTTTTTTCATTCATCCGACACCCTAGCGACTCTGCTGAATTCGCCGCCTTATTGTTGCTTGTTACTATGTGTGACTAAAAGGGGTTAAATAGCAGGATTCTCGAAGGTTCTATAATTTAAGGTAGAGGTCCCCAACCACCGGTCCGTGGATCATTTGTTACCGGGGTGCAAAGAAATAATTAACTCGTTTAAAATTATATAATAGATAAATTGAATATTGGACTTTAATATAAAAAGATTTGAAAATTAGGTAGTAACATGTGCTTACGCCGTATTTGACTAAATAGAATTAGTCTTTTATTTGGGATTAAAAAAACCCCTCTGAATGGAAAAAAGGATGAGTATTGACGTACATGGGACACAAACCAGCAACATCTTTGGTGTGCCGGACCATTACAATGGTAACACATTGGTCCGGCAAACCAAAGATGTTGGTTCGTGTCCCATGTAACGTCAATACTCATCCTTTTTTCCATTCAGAGGGTTTTTTTAAATTTAGTCAAATTTAGTCAAATACGGCGTAAGCTCATGTTACTACCTAATTTTCAAATTCGCTAGCCATTTCTAAACTAAGCCTGCTTTGTGTCTCCCTATAGAAGAAGAGAGCGAAAGGAAGAAAGGAGCACTTGCACAACATGCTCCTGGAGTTGAGGGTTGTTCTATCTACGGGGTATAAAACAATCCATTTGTAACGCCTCCCCCCTATTGGGGATTTCGATTGGTATATTTTCATGTTAAAACTTTTTTACACGACTGTATGTAAAATCCCCACCATATGTCTTTGTATTGTCCCTTCTTCTTGTGCGCCCTTGTGGCAAATAAAGAAATATATCTATATACATAAAGTCTCAAGTCGACTACATTATGATAAAAAAAAAATAGAAAAACTTCGTACACAACTGCGAAGTATACAACACCTTCAGCAGGATGGGGTCAAATCACCGCACCACAACAGCAAAGCTTAAATTAAGCTTGAGAACCAGTAAAGCGTTACCCACCAGAATCAACTATGATTGGACTTCACTAAGGGATCCTTATTTGATCTTTATATTGTTACTGTTAGAAACAAGTACCCAAGCTTGTGCACGGAACACGAATCCGTCACAGAGACACATTCACCAGGATTCTGATACGTGAAAAGATTTGTTTAAATATTCAATATTCATCTACTTTAATAAATTGCTCTCTTTATTGAAATATACTTAACCCTTTAGCATTAAATCGGCCATATCCGGCCAGAATTCTTTCACCTATTTCTGTTCAAGCTGGCGGTTAGCGGTAGTTCATACTGATGTTAAGGTATGGTTCTCAAAATAAAGAATATTAAAGTCCCATAGATTCGATACTATGTGAGATAATTATGTTAGGTAAAGCCTTTACCATGAAAATATAATACTAAATATAGAGTAATGTAAATGTTAATGGTGTCTGACGCTCTACCGATTCTGCCAATCCACCGCATAACCAATACTTGGGTATCAGTGTCAATTGGTCAGTTATATATGAATAATTGTTTCTACTTTTGGCACAAGGCCAGCAATTATCCCAGTGCATTACTGGTACTTTATTTTATCGACCCTGTAAAGATGAAAGGAAAAGTTAACCTCGGCGGGATTTGAACTCAGATCATAAATGGCCGTAACTCTATGCTGCAAAGCGTGGTGTCCGACCCTCTACCGATACTGCCAATCCACCGCCCTATATATATGAATAATTGTTTCTACTTTTGGCACATGGCCAGCAAATACCCAGTGCATTACTGGTACTTTATTTTATCGACCCCCGGAAGGATGAAAGGCAAAATGAATAATGTTCTGGGGGATGTGTAGAATGTGTGTGTATGTTGTGTATGTGTGCGTGTGTTCGTGTATGTCTGTGTTGACTGATAAAAAGTCAGTCAATCATATTGATGGCCTCCCCACAGCCCCGGAGGACAGAATGGAGAAGGCGTTTCCACGGAGGACGGCAAATGAGACGCGCTGGAAGAGCCATTCCAACTCGCGAGGCTCACACCTGCGGCTGGCCAGCTCAGCGCCTATGGTAGTGAGTAGGGAGGTAGCCCTAGGGCCAAGGACACCAGAAGTCTGCACTGCTACAGGTAACCAGCTCTGCACCTATGGTGGTGAGTAGGGAGGTAGCCCTAGGGCCAAGGACACCAGAAGTCTCCACTGCTACAGGTAGCTAGCTTTGCACCTATGGTGGTGAGTAGGGAGGTAGCCCTAGGGCCGAGGACACCAGAAGTCTGCACTGCTACAGGTAACCAGCTGTGCACCTATGGTGGTGAGTAGGGAGGTAGCCCTAGGGCCGAGGACACCAGAAGTCTCCACTGCTACAGGTAGCCAGCTCTGCACCTATGGTGGTGAGTAGGGAGGTAGCCCTAGGGCCGAGGACACCAGAAGTCTCCACTGCTACAGGTAGCTAGCTTTGCACCTATGGTCGTGAGTAGGGAGGTAGCCCTAGGGCCGAGGACACCAGAAGTCTGCACTGCTACAAGTAACCAGCTCTGCACCTATGGTGGTGAGTAGGGAGGTAGCCCCAGGGCCAAGGACACCAGAAGTCTGCACTGCTTCAGGTAGCCAGCTGTGCACCTATGGTGGTGAGAAGGGGGTAGCCCTAGGGCCAAGCACCAGAAGTCTGCACTGCTACAGGTAGCCAGCTTTGCACCTATGGTGGTGAG
>OZ024762.1:15380783-15383283 GCA_964016885.1 Eledone cirrhosa
ACCACCACCACTAACACCACCACCACGAACACCACCAACACCACCACCACCACCACCACCATCACCAACACCACCAACACCACCACTAACACCACCACCACTACCACCACCACCACTAACACCTCCACCACCACCGCTATCAGCACCACCACCATCACCAACACCAACCCCACCACCAACACCACCACCATCATCACTACCACCACTACCACCACCACCACCACCACCAATTTATAGGGAGGAGGGTATTGATACCTAGGGGGTAGGTATGTAGGTGGTGTGTGTGGGGGGGATGGAGTGGGGAGAATGACACTTACCGATATGTAGGGTACCAAAGTACCAGAAAATTATGGAAATAAAAGAAAATTGTATATATATTCCCCTCCCTGCCCCCACCCCCCACGACCGCCACCACCACCACCAACACCACAACTATCACTACCGCTACCACCAACACAAACACCACAACTACCACTACCACCAACACAAACACCACAACTACCACTACCACCAACACAAACAGCACCCTCCACAACCACCCATCCAAACACCACCAACACCACAACTACCACCAACACTACCACCACCTGCCACCACCACAACCACCGCCAACACCACAACTAGAACTACCGCTACCACTACTACTACCACCACCACCACCACCACCAACACTCGCAGATCCCGATCTCCCACACAGAATGCAATGACTGGAAGAATTGACCAAAATACTTTACCCCGCTCTCACTGCGTCTCTCGCTCTCCCTCCCCCTCTCTGTCTCTCTCTCTCTATATATATATATACTAGCAGCAGTACCCAGCGTTGCCTGGGTAGGTAAAATATCTGCTTTGATGAAAAGGTGTTGATCTTAGCGACTGCTTCTCGATGACTCATCTATGGCCACACACAGGCCATGCGGGGGAGGGTGGTGGTGACCTCTATCACTGAGAAATGAGGGTGACTGACGAAGGGGCATGCTGGGGGAGGGGGAGGTAATGACCTCTAACACTAAGCCAAATTTCCTCACGCTACTTGATTGGAAACCGATGAATTCTCAAATACACAACTAAACGCTCAGATGACGCCAGTGGCCATCGTTTTGCCTTTGACCATCTGTAAGATGTGCAATGATAGGTTCTATCGTAGTATAAAAGTTGAACCAAATAAATTGATTTATGTGTGAGGTGGAGCCGAAGTTTCGAATTTGAACGAAATCGGTACAAAAATGTGGGAGCTAGAGCCGAAAAGGCGGAAATTTGAGCGAAAAGGTGGTATTTTCGAATATTTAAGCGGCTGCCACGCCGTTCCTGAACAAAAAATCCAAAATGTAAAGCCACTTTAAGACATGAAATAATCAGATCTAGCGTAGTGTAAAATTTAAACAAAGTACGTTGATTAATGTGGGAGCTAGAGCCGAAAAAGTGGAAATTTGAGTCTAAAAGTGGTTTTTTTTTAATATTTAAGCGGTAGCCACGCCATCCCTGAACAACAAATGCAAAATATAAAGCCATTACAGGATGTGCAATGATAAATTCTATTTTGCTTTAAAATTTGAACGAAATCGGTGGCAAAATGTGGGAGTTAGAGCCAAAAATCTTATTTTTCGATACCTAAAAAAAGGTGACCTCCCCTATCGATTTTTATCTACAGAATGACCCCGGAATAAAACAAACGATGCGCTGATATATAGAAAACACTCCACGATGACTAATCTATGAACCTGTAAAGTTTCATGAAAATCGGTCGTAAGATGTAGGCCCCTATAGGTAATACACAGACACACACACACACACACACTTAATTTTATATATATACATATATATATATATATATATTAGAAAGTGAGGTTTTTTTTACAAAATGAAAAATAACCGAGGTGTCCTACACGAGTGAAAGTATAAAGAAAAAAAGATGAAATCGAAAATGCAACTGGAGTCTTATTTAAAAAAAAAAATATATATTTATTTGGAACCAAATAAATATATATATTTTTTTTAAATAAGACTCCAGTTGCATTTTCTATTTCATCTTTTTTTCTTTATATATATATATATATATATATATATATATATATATATATATATATATATATATATATATATATATTTATATATATATATATATAAAAGCAGAAGAGATATTCAATTTGTTGGTAATTCAACAAATATAAATGTTTATAACTGATTCAGAGCACTCGACAAGTTTTCTGGAGTATAATATTCAATGATATTAAATAAATGGAAACTATATTTATAAAACCATATTTATTCTATTATATATATTTCAAGGGTACCAAAATTTTGGTACGCTTTCATCAGATAAAATACGAAGTATGTTTTATAAATTTTGACTTAACCAAGGAAAATACCTTAACGGTTCACGTTTTCCTTGGATAGTCCAATCTTATATATATATATACAAGGGCGGTGCCCCAGCATGGCCTCAGCCGGATGGCTGAAACAGGCAAAAGAGTATATATATATATATATATATATATATATA
>OZ024762.1:15390783-15393283 GCA_964016885.1 Eledone cirrhosa
TATATATATAGATATATATAGTTATGTAATAAACAACATAAGATAATTATTTCATTCACGAGTGGTTTCTTGAACAAATTTGTTTTCAGTTGTCAGAATGGAAAAAATCCTGGTGTTTTTATTGAATGTGGATTTGAAAAACCTATATATATAAAATATGTATATATAAATATATGTATATATAAATATATGTATATATAAAATATGTATATATAAATATATGTATATATTATACATATATATATAGTTAAAGAATGAAGAGTAACATGGTTGGCTGTACAATAAGGGCTTTATTGAAAGTACTGACAATTGTTTCGTTGATCAGGTGAGTCTAGAATTCGCTAATGGCCTGAGGTAAATATATGTGTATATATATATATATATATATATATATATATATATATATATATATATATATATATATATATAAATGAAAGGTATAGAATATATATATATATATATATATATATATATATATATATATATCCTCTGTGCCATTTTTTAGCTGACTTTTGGGATGCTCCCATACAGCTCTGAGTTTTTCAGCCTCAGTGTATACTTATTAATGTTCAGAGCCATCCTCAGCATTCTCGTGTAGCACCCATCCACCATCTGAGTGAGTTAGCTGGACATGCTCACCGACATCCAGAGTTGACATTGCACTCAGTGCTCCTTTGGGAGCCTCTACATGGACACACTAGAAGAGGAAGACCAAGGTTAACGTATGTTGATGCCCTAAGGACAGACACTGGTCTGTTGGAGATGCAGGACATGGCAGCGATAATGAGGGACAGAGATCGCTGGAGAGAACTCGTCCATGGATCTCGGGAATTTTACCCGCCTTAGATATATATATATATATATATATATAATATAAGATCAAAAGATGGTTAAAGGAGTTCCATGTATTTTATTATGCGCATTTCAAAAACAAACATCATCATGCAATAATATTTGTGTTTTCATCAGATAAAACAGGAGAACATGATATGAAGGCTAAAAAACACTTGTGGATAGTGCAGTTTTAAATCAACATATCTGATATGTTGATTTAAAACTGCACTATCCACAAGTATTTTTTAGCCTTCATATCATGTTCTCCTGTTTTATCTGATGAAAACACAAATATTATTGCATGATGATGTTTGTTTTTGAAATGCGCATAATAAAATACATGGAACTCCTTTAACTATCTTTTGATCTTATATTATGTATACTCCAGTCCTACAAACTGTAGAGTGCTTCTTATCCGATATCTGCATTGCTTTATTGTACTACAATAAAACTCACCTCCTACATATATATATATATATATATATATATATATATATATATATATATATATATATATCAAAGTTTTAGAGATATAACTATATAACTTTTATAACTTTGATAGGTTTCGGCCACTATTGGTCGAGACCATGTCTAAATTAATAGCACCATCTGACGAAGTCTTTCAATTCATGATATGGAGTCCATGGCCCACTCTAGTAGAGTCATTGTTCTTGGATAACGTTTATTTCATACAAAGGGGTATTGGGTTGCTATTTCTAGCAGGTCACGGGTACAGACAGAGGTAGAGGCTACTTCCTGGTCTTAACAAACTGCTAGTATTTTGGGGGGAACGTAAGAGGGTCACACTTGTTTTGAGGGGGGTGGGGTGGAAAGAGGAGGAGAAGGTGAAAGGTAAAAGAAGAAAAGTAAAAACGAAACAAAAAAGTCAATGTAAAGGTAGCTAACTCCAGACGCTAACCCTAACCCTAACACCAGACCCTAACTCCCTAATATATTTGATATAGAAAGGCTTCTACAGGACTACTATGTATTGAGTACCTTACTTACGGTGGTTACCCCCGATTGAACCCGGGATAAACTTATATATATATATATATATATATATATATGGCTTTGCGGATAATGGTTTAACCATCGTCTCAGTGTGTTTGGCCTTTTAACGTATGTTTATTGCTCTAGTTCACTAGTTTCTATGGAGAGCTTGCCACACATCTCGGAAGTTGTTTTTCGCTAATTTCCAATAGCCGAAATGCGATTCTCGCTAATTTATATTTGTATTAATCTCCAGAGTCTGGCTATTAACCAGTTAATTTTTTTGATTTTTTTAGTTAATTCTTGACTGATTAATAGCTTAGGTTAATTTTTTTTAAATATTCTGTTGAGAGCTTAATTCGTTTTGTGATATTTTGCAATTTTGCAATAACCACACATACTGAATTCATCCGCCAAGACTAGGGGTTGTCTCCCTTCTAAACCCCCACGTGGTTTAGATAACGGTCAGTCCTTAGCTTAGCATAGAACTAAATGCCTGTTGAAAAAGTGACTTCCTTGTTCGATCATCATACCAAAAGCTTAACATTATATGTTTAAGAGGGCGGTGGATTGGCAGTATCGGTAGAGGGTTGGACGCCATGCTTTGACGCATAGAGTTACGGCCCTTGCCATTCTGAGTTCAAATCCCGCCGAGGTAAACTTTGCCTTTCAT
>OZ024762.1:15408283-15410783 GCA_964016885.1 Eledone cirrhosa
AGTTGTGTTAAAGACACGACAACCTTTATAATGTTGGTGAACTACACAATAAATACACCCAGTACACTCTGTAAAGTCTGGAGATGTCTTCAGTTGGGTTAAAGACACGACAACCTTTATAATGTTGGTGATCTACACAATAAATACACCCAGTACACTCTGTAAAGTTTGGAGGTGTCTTCAGTTGTGCCAAGAGCACACGACAACCCCTCAATGTTGGTGATCTACACGATAATACACCCAGTACACTCTGTAGAGTGGCTGGGGATAGGAAGGGCACCCTGCCGTAGAAAACCTGCAAAAGGTTCCGGTGGACTCCTGGGCTGTTTCGTAAACATGACAGCCTCCCTAATGTCGGTGCCACGATAAAATGCCCTCGGTGGACCCTGTTGAGGGCAACAAGGTGTAAGGCAGAACCCCCAGGCCCGTCCGAGAGACCCGTGGCTTTCATTAAATGCTGACCTGGCCTCTAACGACCCCTCCAACTATTGTTGGCAGGGGATAAGGACGTTAAATGATGGTGATGATGCTGATGATGGTTGTGGTGATGGTGGTGGTGGTGGTGGTGGTGATGGTGATGGTGGTGGTGGTGGTGATGGTGGTGGTGGTGATGGTGCTGATGATGGTTGTGGTGATGGTGGTGGTGGTGGTGGTGGTGGTGGTGATGGTGGTGGTGGTGGTGGTGGTGATGATGGTGATGGTGGTGGTGATGATGATGATGATGACACACGCACATACCCCCCCCCACACACACCATACCACACACACCCAGTCCCCCCCCCACCGTACCACACACACACCATACCACACACAAACAGTTCCACACACACACACACACACTACCACACACACACACACACACACACTACCACACACAAACAATACCACACACAAACACTACCACACACACACACTACCACACACAAACACTAACCCCTCCACCCCCACACACACACTACCACACACACAACCACACACACTACCACAGCGTCTCACTGAATCTCCCTGAGAACGATGTTAAAGGTACACGTCACTGTGCGGAATACTCAGCCACTTAACTAAACGTCGTTCCGTTGATCGAGCAAGTGGCGTGGAGTGGTATAAACTCTAAACCGACGGAGATCCCTCATTATATCGTTACACAAATAAACACCCTTCCTTCACTGAATCACGAACAGACAGACCCCTTAAATGGGGCTCCGATCCCTAATTGATGCTAGGTCGGGGGTCGACAGGGATTAAGGTAGACATACAGGTAGGATTAACACCTGAATGAAAAGAAGGGAATGTTAGATTGAGGGGTAGGCAAGGAAGGGGGTCATCCTTAACAGCAGTCCCCTAGCCACTGACTTCTACTGGAGTGCTATAAAGGTATGTACTGTATGAGGGATGTGTGTGCCTGTGTGTGGGTTTCTGTGTGTTGTATGGTGGGTGTGTATGTGTGTTGTATGGTGGGTGTGTATGTGTGTTGTATGGTGTGTGTGTATGTGTGTTGTATGGTGGGTGTGTATGTGTGTTGTATGGTGGGTGTGTATGTGTGTTGTATGGTGGGTGTGTATATGTGTTGTATGGTGGGTGTGTATGTGTGTTGTATGGTGGGTGTGTATATGTGTTGTATGGTGGGTGTGTATGTGTGTTGTATGGTGGGTGTGTATGTGTGTTGTATGGTGGGTGTGTATGTGTGTTGTATGGTGGGTGTGTATGTGTGTTGTATGGTGGGTGTGTATGTGTGTTGTATGGTGTATGTGTATGTGTGTTGTATGGTGGGTGTGTATGTGTGTTGTATGGTGGGTGTGTATGTGTGTTGTATGGTGGGTGTGTATGTGTGTTGTATGGTGGGTGTGTATATGTGTTGTATGGTGTGTGTGTATGTGTGTTGTATGGTGGGTGTGTATGTGTGTTGTATGGTGGGTGTGTATGTGTGTTGTATGGTGGGTGTGTATATGTGTTGTATGGTGGGTGTGTATGTGTGTTGTATGGTGGGTGTGTATATGTGTTGTATGGTGGGTGTGTATGTGTGTTGTATGGTGGGTGTGTATGTGTGTTGTATGGTGGGTGTGTATATGTGTTGTATGGTGGGTGTGTATATGTGTTGTATGGTGGGTGTGTATGTGTGTTGTATGGTGGGTGTGTATGTGTGTTGTATGGTGGGTGTGTATGTGTGTTGTATGGTGGGTGTGTATGTGTGTTGTATGGTGGGTGTGTATATGTGTTGTATGGTGTGTGTGTATGTGTGTTGTATGGTGGGTGTGTATGTGTGTTGTATGGTGGGTGTGTATGTGTGTTGTATGGTGGGTGTGTATATGTGTTGTATGGTGGGTGTGTATGTGTGTTGTATGGTGGGTGTGTATATGTGTTGTATGGTGGGTGTGTATGTGTGTTGTATGGTGGGTGTGTATGTGTGTTGTATGGTGGGTGTGTATGTGTGTTGTATGGTGGGTGTGTATGTGTGTTGTATGGTGGGTGTGTATGTGTGTTGTATGGTGTATGTGTATGTGTG
>OZ024762.1:15443386-15445886 GCA_964016885.1 Eledone cirrhosa
TCTGTCAGGAGTTGTGACTGCCAGATAGTATCAGGAATAGAAATACCAATGGAAACATTGTTTCTTTGGTCTGATCTGATCATCAGTTCCTTTCTTCTGTCAGGAGTTGTGACTGCCAGATAGTATCAGGAATAGAAATACCAATGGAAACATTGTTTCTTTGGTCTGATCTGATCATCAGTTCCTTTCTTCTGTCAGGAGTTGTGACTGCCAGATAGTATCAGGAATAGAAATACCAATGGAAACATTGTTTCTTTGGTCTGATCTGATCATCAGTTCCTTTCTTCTGTCAGGAGTTGTGACTGCCAGATAGTATCAGGAATAGAAATACCAATGGAAACATTGTTTCCTTGGTCTAATCTGATCATCAGTTCCTTTCTTCTGTCAGGAGTTGTGACTGCCAGATAGTATCAGGAATAGAAATACCAATGGAAACATTGTTTCCTTGGTCTAATCTGATCATCAGTTCCTTTCTTCTGTCAGGAGTTGTGACTGACAGATAATATCAGTAATAGAAATACCAATGGAAACATTGTTTCCTTGGTCTGATCTGATCATCAGTTCCTTTCTTCTGTCAGGAGTTGTGACTGCCAGATAGTATCAGGAATAGAAATACCAATGGAAACATTGTTTCCTTGGTCTGATCTGATCATCAGTTCCTTTCTTCTGTCAGGAGTTGTGACTGACAGATAGTATCAGGAATAGAAATACCAATGGAAACATTGTTTCCTTGGTCTAATCTGATCATCAGTTCCTTTCTTCTGTCAGGAGTTGTGACTGCCAGATAGTATCAGGAATAGAAATACCAATGGAAACATTGTTTCCTTGGTCTAATCTGATCATCAGTTCCTTTCTTCTGTCAGGAGTTGTGACTGCCAGATAATATCAGGAATAGAAATACCAATGGAAACATTGTTTCTTTGGTCTGATCTGATCATCAGTTCCTTTCTTCTGTCAGGAGTTGTGACTGCCAGATAGTATCAGGAATAGAAATACCAATGGAAACATTGTTTCCTTGGTCTAATCTGATCATCAGCTTCTTTCTTCTGTCAGGAGTTGTGACTGCCAGATAATATCAGGAATAGAAATACCAATGGAAACATTGTTTCCTTGGTCTAATCTGATCATCAGCTTCTTTCTTTTTCCTTTCATTTTTCATTTTAGGGTGTGATCTGCTTCTAGTCGACCTAGAGATCACGTAGTAGAGGTCTCCTTAATGGCTGGCTATATTTCAAAGTGTGTAATTGGGGAAGGGTGGGTACTGCGGTGGGGGCTGAGCTGGGTGGGGCAGGTCATTAGAGATGTGGGAAGGGGGTTAAGGGTAAAAGAGGGTGTCGGGTTTGAGTGAACAGCGTCATGAAGCTACTTTGAACAAGAGATACAAGTGCATAATAGCCAATAACTATATCGGTAATGAGGCTAATAATGTGGCGTTTGGAAACCAAGCAAATAGAGATATATGGAGGGGGGAGCAGTGGAATAGGAGGGGCTGAAGTGTGTGTATATATATATACACACACACACAAATATATAAATATTTATATATATATATCCATACACACATATATATACACATATATATATTTATACATATATATGTGTGTGTGTGTGTACATATACATATATGTGTCTGTAATATACATATATAATAGATGCATTAAATAAAGAAGAAGAAGAAGAAGAAGAAGAAGAAGAAGAAGAAGAAGAAGAAGAAGAAGAAGAAGAAGAAGAAGAAGAAGAAGAAGAAGAAGAAGAAGAAGAGATATTATCTAACTGAAATCATTGCCTTACAAGAGGGAAAATTCCACCGTTTGCTCTTTGAGCTCATTAGTGGTTCAAATGGGACAGGAATCCTGTTTGAAGTATGGCGGTATACCGGTGTAGAAGTACTCGGTACCCTCCTCCACGACCAATACTACCGCCACCATCCCCTCCATCTATCTGTCTGTCAATCTATCTATCTATCTATCTGTCTCTCGATCTGTCTACATATCTATCTCTCTATATATCTATCTACCTTTTGTTTATCTATCAATCTATCTATCTAACTATATGTCTATCTAACTATATGTCTATCTAACTATATATCTATCTAACTATATGTCTATCTAACTATATGTCTATCTAACTATCTATCTATCTATCTAACTATATGTCTATCTAACTATATATCTATCTAACTATATATCTATCTAACTATATGTCTATCTAACTATATGTCTATCTAACTATATGTCTATCTAACTATATATCTAACTATATATCTATCTAACTATATATCTATCTAACTATATGTCTATCTAACTATATATCTATCTAACTATATGTCTATCTAACTATATGTCTATCTAACTATCTATCTATCTATCTAACTCTTCCGATTCCTTTGGAAGAGGCGGGCTCCTTTGGTAAGAAGATCCATCTGCTGCCAACACCCTTCTAACGGAGGGCTGGGGATGCCGTGGTTGACGATGCGCAAACACGCGCTCAGGCTGCGGCA
>OZ024762.1:15465886-15475886 GCA_964016885.1 Eledone cirrhosa
AAAAAAAAAAATGAAGGAATTGTTAAGAACTGAATACATTCGGAGAGTAAGGAGCATATTGAAGTCACATCTGAACAGCAGAAATGCCATAAGCGCAGTAAATTCCCGAGCTGTGTCTATTATTAGGTACAGTGCGGGAATTCTGAGATGGAATGTTGCTGAACAAAAAGAAATGGATAGGAAGACTAGGAAGCTATTGACTATCTACAACATGTTCCACAGGAGGAGTGATGTCGATAGACTCTACCTAAGGAGATCTGAGGGTGGAAGAGGTCTTATCAGCATAGAGGACTGTGTTCGGATGGAGAAAAACAACCTATACAAATACGTGACCTATAGTAAGGAGCCAATGCTCAAAACTGTACTGAAGGAGGGGACAGTAGGCCAGGGGATGTCCAAGGAGGAAATAACATCAAGGAGGAAGAGCAGCCTTAAGGGAAAATCCCTTCATAGTACCTTCTTTGAGAAAACTGAATTTAGAGATCCACAGACATGGAACTGGTTGAGAAGAGGAGACCTCAAAAAGGCTACAGAAGGAATGATAATGGCTGCGCAGGAGCAGGCCCTCAAAACGAAGTGGTTGAAGCACCATATTTACAAGGAGGAGGCTAGCCCACTGTGCAGGATCTGTGGAGAGAGAGAGGAGACTGTGGCTCACATTGTGTCCGAGTGTAAACACCTAGCCCAGACCCACTATAAGGGCTGGAGACACGATGTGATGGGCAGGGTGATCCACTGGCACCTGTGCAAAGTAAACAATTTACCACATTCTGAGAAATGGTATGAGCATAGGCCGGAGGCGGTGATGGAGAACAATCAGGTGAAGGTGATGTGGGATTTTAGGATACAGACGGACAAAAAACTGGAACACAATAGACCTGACCTGGTGGTTGTGGACAAAGAAAAAAGATCGTGTCTGATTGTGGATGTGGCCTGCCCGTTCGACACGAGAGTGCAAGAGAAGGAGAGGGAGAAAATTAACCGATACCAGGACCTAAAGTGGGAGGTAAAAAGGATTTGGAACTGCCATGAAGTCAAAGTGATCCCGATTGTCATAGGCGCACTGGGGACTATCTCCAAAAGTTTCCAGGGATGGTTAAAGAAAATCGGCCCCTTCACGCTTTTTGGAACGCTTCAAAAGGCATGCTTGATGGGAACAGCAAGAACTCTCCGATACGTCCTGAATATCTGAGGCTGCAGGTAGCGGCTTGATGTTGAACAAACTTTCCAGTTAAATATCATCAATGACTGAGACTCCAATAATAATAATGATTTCTACATTTGGCACAAGGTCAGCAATTTGGGGGGAGGGGAAAGTCGATTAAATCGAGATCCGTGCATTACTGGTACTTTATTTTATCAATCACATTAAGTTATGTTCCAAACACTAATAAGAACCTTTGTCAAGTTATATTCCAAACACATAAAGCAACAATATAAAGCTGTTTATTTCAAAATGTTTATATTTATCTACAATCGTTCCATCATCATTTTAAGTAAGAACCTTTGTTAAGTTATGTTCCAAACACAACCCTTGGTTCTACAATATAAAGCTGTTTATTTCAAAGTGTTTATATTTATCTGAAACCCTTCCATCATCATTTTAAGTAAGAACCTTTGTTAAGTTATGTTCCAAGCACAACACTTGGCTCTACAATATAAAGCTGTTTATTTCAAAATGTTTATATTTATCTGAAACCCTTCCATCATCATTTTAAGTAAGAACCTTTGTTAAGTTATGTTCCAAACACAACCCTTGGCTCTACAATATAAAACTGTTTATTTCAAAATGTTTATATTTATCTGAAACCCTTCCATCATCATTTTAAGTAAGAACCTTTGTTAAGTTATGTTCCAAGCACAACACTTGGCTCTACAATATAAAACTGTTTATTTCAAAGTGTTTATATTTATCTACAAACCTTCCATCATCATTTTAAGTAAGAACCTTTGTTAAGTTATGTTCCAAACACAACCCTTGGTTCTACAATATAAAACTGTTTATTTCAAAGTGTTTATATTTATCTACAAACCTTCCATCATCATTTTAAGTAAGAACCTTTGTTAAGTTATGTTCCAAACACAACCACTGATTCTACAATATGAAGCTGTTTATTCTTATCTACAAAACTTCCGTCATCATTTTATGCAAGAACCTTTATTAAGTTATGTTCCAAAATCCAGCTTGATAATAAGGAAGTTAGCGGTATATATGATATTTCATTTTCCTGCAGGAGATTTTGTTTGGCTTACCCCAGAACTGAGGACCCTAGACTGTAACGAAAAAGATGTCGGTTGGTTGAAGGTTGATATGTGGTGTATGGGTTCTATGTTGATGGCATTCTTACTCACTAGTTACATAGACTCCTCAAAGGAGTTGAAACATTTGATCCTCCAAACTAAAACAAACGAGTGTGTACTTAATTATTTCTGGGATAAATTACTACAGGTAAGAAAGGGGCCCAACTCATTCATATTTCCTTTGGTTTTGTTATATTTTGTTGTTTTGTCGTTCCTTGTGTCAGTAATCAGCATAAATTGTAAGGTTTCTCTTATGCAAACCATCAATGCAGTGCCGGATTTAGGACAAATGAGGCCCTGTGCTAGTTAAGATATGGAGCCCCAAACATTTCAAAAATTCATCGTAAAAATGGGGGGTGGGGCGTTGCGGCAGGAAAATGGGCCTTCCCCTCTGGCCAACGAGGTCCTGTGCTTTAGCACACCTAAGCCCAATAGTAAATCCGACACTGTATAAATGTAACAAACGGAAATTTCCCAGAGAGTACCAATGCCAGCACTCGATGTTGTCTTAACACTGATCTGAGGGTTGACAGACTTGGAGTCTGGTCTCGGATAACTCCAGATCACGAGTCAGTTGCCTGGGAAACATTGGTAACCGGGTTGAGCAATAAATCTCATATGTAACACCTCCACTTTCTTCTTCTTATATATATATATATATATATATATATATATATATATATAGGTAAGTTATTCCGGGTTGAATCGGAGGTAACCACAGTAAGTAAGGTACTCAATACATAGCAGAGTATAAAAGTTTTAATATAGATGAGATTCTACAGGACTAGAACTGTTTCATTCTTTAGAAATCAACAGGAATCCTGTTGATTTCTAAAGAATGAAACAGTTCTAGTCCTGTAGAATCTCATCTATATATATATATATATATATATATATATATATATATATATATATATATATATGTATATATATATGTATAATACTATTTATAGTTATTGATGTTGTGAGCAACAGTTTCGTATTTACAGCGTGGTATGGATGTATATATATATATAAGTATATGTATATATTTACATGTATATATATATATATATATAAGTATATGTATATATTTACATGTATATATATATGTATGTATATATATATATATGTATATATATATTTACATGTATATATATATTTACATGTATATATATATATATATGTATATATATATATTTACATGTATATATATATATATATATATGTATATATATATATGTATATATATATATATATATATATATATATGTATATATATATATGTATATATATATATTTACATGTATATATATATAAGAATTAGAAATAGAAGCCAGGGCTATCCGTCATCAGTGATCTACTAGCCATCATAGGTATTTCTTCGCATTAAAGACCAGATACCTTCGGCGAGCCGAACAATAACTAAAATAAGGTATTGGGATAAAAAGAATTGGGTGGAGAGAGAGAGAGACAGGTGAACAAACATGAAAAGTGAGGCAACGTAAAGAGAGGATAAATGAGAAAATCAAGTCAATAATTCATTTTGAATATAAGAATATATATATATATATATATATATATATATATGACAACATCCACCCACTTGAACGGCACTACACCACTCTAAGGGTAGTTTGAGCATGAATTGATCAGTTGGATAGTGTTGGGCAGAGGAAACACCTTCCTTAGACAGATGTAAAATGATTTAATCGAGTAGCGCTGTTGACCAGTAGGACCGGACTGCTGAGCGCAGTGAGTGAATGCAATGCAACTGCCGTGCGGGTTGTACGTATATGGAGGATCTGACGGTCAGAGAGGGGTCGCGAGGACTGCGGATTGACCTTTGGCCTGCCTGGGGACGATTATCTTTCGACATCCAATGTAGCAAGCGATGACCCAGATCTTACCAGAGATCATTGGGTCCTGAAGCAATCCTGCAGTCACCGCGCCTGGTCATATGAGCATACTACTACCACAGAGATCATTAATTTAGAATCCTCGCTCATCATCTATAATTTCCATTTGTAGCACCTTAAGATGGGTTAATCCACCATAATAATATGATCACCTTCAGCATAACTTAGTTAAACTACTCTATAGTTAATACACTTTATACTTTAAAAGTCTCTCTTGGAAGGTGCACTTCACCATAGAATTTAGGGTCTATATTGGGACACATTTTAATGGCTAGATATAGAAACCCCAGAGTTACCTCCCCGCATGCATTAACTCCCCTTAGCCACACACACACTTCCGGTATTCAATGGCGTTTCTCGAAACGTAACAACCTCCTGTATCGAACTAAAGAACACCAGACTACGATCTCTAACTGGATTGTCGTGGATTATGTGAAAGGCATATAATCGAAATATACACTCCCCTGACCATGAAAATGCCGAAGTACATGAAATACTTGACATCCCTGCGCTGTGCATCTCCAATACTTATAACACTTTTAACACTTTTAATGCTTGCACTATCTTTAATGCTTATAATATTTCTCCACACACAAACTATATCAATCATATAAAGATTTTGCCACCAGATCTACCAACCTAACACTCTTATTTACCTACCTAAGTGCCTCTACCACACATATCTCTCTGCCACACTATATAAACAAGACGCACATGCGTGCCACACATATAACATTTGCACTATATAACCACTTATCTTCATGTTGTACTTTAACCTATATCTTTGATTTTTGATTGTACCTATTAATATAAATGTAATCTCGAAGTGTGTACTGCCACTCTAAATTCTGTAATGAATGTTGACCCACAATGTTTGAATATGTATCAATGTTTGAATATGTATTTGGTATGTCTCTCGGCTGAAAAGGAGGTCATATAACTGTCCATGCATTAATAAATTGCTCCGAAGAATCCAAACCTCGGTTTGGAGGAAACAGCTGTAAGCACAATAATGTTTTGAGCAGTTCTTTGATTCTTATATTTCATATAACTGCTCTGTAAATCATCTGATGTTTTTACATTGAGCTACTTAACTTACTGGTAATAAGGTAGTAATACATTACTGCCTACCACTATTTAGGGTGTGTGTAAAATACTTACAACTGCTTAAGGTTTTGTATTTGCATAACCATAAATAGTATAACTAATACTATATATATATATATATATATATATATATATATATATATATGGCGTTTTAATATATTGTTTAGCTCTAGTCTTCTTAACTATTGGAGCGCTTGCCAGCATGTCTACGATTTTGCGTTTCGTTTCGCTTTTTCTACCAGCCGAAATACGATGCTCGCTGAATTTATATTTGTATTAATCTCATGAGTCTTACAATTAACCTGTTAATAATTCCATTGACATATTAATTGCATAAGTTTATTTTAAAAACTACCTCGTTGAGTGCTTATTCGATTTGTGCTATCTATGCAATCTTTTGTATGATATACACATACTGAATTCATTTGCCAAAATCTGGGGGGGGGGGGTCCCCTTGTGAATTACACATGTGTTTTTACAAAGTTCTACGTCATTCACAAAGTTGGTGCAGAGCAAAATTACCTGTTGATAACGTGATATTCCTTGTTCGATCATTATGCTATAAGCTTATAGTTTTAAGCAGGCAGTATTATTGATTTGGGTGTCATAGAAACCCTGCATTTGGATTTTACCATCAATTCCATTTGGGTCAAGGTCGGTTTTTATCATTTATTTTGTTTGACCTGTTTAGCTCGATTTGTTTTTTGGCTTATGTGGTTAATGCCTTCTTGACCACTTTTTCAGTTTGTATGGCGTTTTAACATATTGTTTAGCTCTAGTTTTCTTAACTATTGGAGCGCTTGCCAGCATTTCTACGATTTTGCGTTTCGTTTCGCTTTTTCTACCAGCCGAAATACGATTCTCGCTGAATTTATATTTATATATATATATATACACACACACACACACACACACACACACACACACACACACACACACACACACATATATATATATATATATATTAGAATTGGTGCTCTGAAATAGCCATATATATATGAATGTATATATAGTGTATTTTGCAATACACTTTATGCTTAATTAAAAGCATTTTGAAGACCGTATGCTATTGTTTTAGAGTAGTGGCAGACTCACTTACTTTAATTTCAGCAAACAGGGGGAGATAAAGCTTTGATAAGCATCAATAAATGCAGAAACAAGGCCTTGTCAGCTTTATCTCCCCATGTTTGCTGAAATTAAAGTAAGTGAGTCTGCCACTACTCTAAAACAATAGCATACGGTCTTCAAAATGCTTTTAATTAAGCATAAAGTGTATTGCAAAATACACTATATATACATTCATATATATACATATATATATAACTGAATTTTCTTTCACAGTTTTATTCGGAGGAATTACTGGCATTGGTTAAAAGATTGCTGAGTGATAATCCAAAGAACCGACCTGATCTTGGGTGAGTAGATACCATAAAGATGATGGTGGTGATGGTGGTGGTGTTGTTGTTGTTGTTGGTGGTGGTGTTGGTGGTGTTGTTGGTGGTGGTGGTGGTGTTGTTAATGGTGTTGTTGTTGCTGTTGTTGTTGGTGTTGTTGTTGTTGTTGGTGGTGGTGATGGTGGTGGTGGTGGTGGTGGTGCTGATGGTGGTGTTGTTAATGGTGTTGGTGTTGCTGTTGTTGATGGTGGTGGTGTTGTTGTTGTTGGTCGTGGTGGTGGTGGTGTTGATGTTGTTAATGGTGTTGCTGTTGATGGTGGTGGTGTTGTTGTTGATGATGGTGTTGTTGGTGGTGGTGTTGTTGGTGGTGGTGTTGTTGGTGGTGGTGTTGTTGGTGTTGGTGTTGTTGGTGTTGGTGTTGTTGTTGTTGGTGGTGTTGTTGATGACGTTGTTGTTGGTGGTTGTGTTGGTGTTGTTGTTGGTGTTGTTGGTGGTGGTGTTGTTGGTGTTGTTGGTGTTGTTGTTGGTGTTGTTGGTGGTGGTGTTGTTGGTGTTGTTGGTGTTGTTGGTGGTGGTGTTGTTGGTGTTGTTGGTGGTGGTGTTGTTGTTGGTGGTGGTGTTGTTGTTGGTGGTGGTGTTGTTGATGATGTTGTTGGTGGTTTTGTTGGTGTTGTTGTTGGTGTTGTTGGTGGTGGTGTTGGTGGTGGTGGTGGTGTTGTTGATGACGTTGTTGGTGGTTTTGTTGGTGTTGTTGTTGGTGTTGTTGGTGGTGGTGTTGTTGGTGTTGTTGTTGGTGGTTTTGTTGGTGTTGTTGGTGGTGGTGGTGGTGTTGTTGTTGCTGGTCTTGTTGTTGTTGTTGGTGTTGTTGTTGGTGTTGTTGATGGTGTTGTTGATGGTGTTGTTGGTGGTGTTGTTGGTGGTGGTGCTGCTGTTGGTGGTTGTGGTGCTGCTGTTGGTGGTGGTGGTGCTGCTGTTGGTGGTGTTGGTGGTGGTGTTGGTGGTGGTGTTGCTCCTGTTACTGTTTTTTATGGTGGTGTTGTTGTTGTTGTTGTTACTGTTATAATCATTGGTGTTGTTATTACTAATGTTTCTATTGTTACTGTTGCTTTTGTTGTTGTTGTTGTTGTTGTTGTTGTTGTTGTTGCTGTGGCTGAGTATTCCACAGACACGTGTACCCGTGGTGTAATTCTCACGGTGTGCCCCTGTAAGGCTGATGAGTAAAGCTAACTTTGGCGGGATTTGAACTCAGAAACTCAACCAATATTACCACCTTATATATAATATAATATAATATAATTGTTTCTACTATTGTCACAAGCCCAGCAATTAACCAGTACATTACTGGTACTTTATTTTATCGACCCCGTAAGGATGAAAGGCAAAGTTAACCTTGGCGGGATTTGAACTCAGAATGGCAAGGGCCGTAACTCTATGCGTCAAAGCATGACGTCCGACCCTCTACCGATACTGCCGATCCACCAATATAATATAATATATATCATATAATATAATATAATATATATAATATAATATAATATATATAATGTACTATATTATAATATAATATAATATAATGTATATAATATAATATAATATATTATATATAATGTACAATATTATAATATAATATAATATAATATATATAATATAATATATTATATATAATGTACTATATTATAATATAATATAATATATATAATATAATATAATATAATATAATATATATAATGTACTATATTATAATATAATATAATATAGTATAATATAATATAATATATATAATATAATATAATATAATATAATTGTTTCTACTTTAGGCACAAGGCCAGCAATCACCCAGTGCATTACTGGTACTTTATTTTATCTACCCCGTAAGGATGAAAGGCAAAGTCAACCTCGGCGGGATTTGAACTCAGATCGTAAAGGGACGTAACTATGCTGGAAAGCATGGCGTCCGACCCTCTACCAATACTGCCAATCCACCGCCCTTATAATATAATATAATAATATATATAATGTACTATATTATAATATAATATAATATAATATAATATAATATATATTTATATAATATAAAAAATATAATATAATATAATATAATATAATATAATATAATATAGTATAATATAATATATATAATATAATATATTTATATAATATAATATAATATAGTATAATCTAAACTATAATAAAGTAAGAAGCGCGGGACTGCGTACGGTTTATAATTTTTTATCCCATTAGTAAAATAAGTTGGATTACTTTGAATAAATAATGAATGATTATTACATAATTTATCGACTAAATTTCGTGGCTGTTCATTAAATATATTTTATTACTTATTTAAAGATTCACTTCTTTAACATTTTCAAATGTCAACACTTCCGGTTAGCGATCGCTTAAATAAACATTCATATATTTCTGTCACTAATTTTCTCCTAATGCAGTTTATATATAATATCGTCTTTTTTTAATGTATCATGGATTACGTTACTGATTACATAAGACAGCGTAACACAGTCTACGATCAATTTCTGTGTATATTGTCAGTTACGATTTTATTTGATGTATCATATCTACATGTATATATACTTGCGTATAATATCAATATACACACTACACGTGCTAGCAGATATATAATATCGTCTTTTTTAATGTATCATGGATTACGTTACTGATTACAGAAGACAGTGTAACACAGTCTACAATCAATTTCTGTGTATATTGTCAGTTACGATTTTATTTGATGTATCATACTACATGTATATATACTTGCGTATAATATCAATATACAGACTACACATGCTAGCAGAAAACCACCCAAAGGGTGGTTTTTCTGCTAGTATAATATAATATAGTATAGTATAATATAATATAGTATAATATAATATAATATATTACATATGATATATAAAATATTATATATAACTAGCAGAAAAACCACCCCTAGTGTGGTTTTCTGCTAGCATGTGTAGTGTCCATATTGATATTATACGCAAGTATATATGCATGTAGATATGATACATCAAATAAAATAGTAATTGACAATGATTCTGATTGTATAAGAGGGATAAGTTGTGGTGTGTGGGAGAGAAGGCTGAGATGGTATGGACATGTGATGCGCATGGAGGATGACCGTTGGGTAAAGAAGTGCCAATAGAGCACAGTAGAAGGAAGACCACGAAAAACATGGGCGACGGTGGTGAGAGCAAACCTCAGAGCGCTGACACTGACGGAGGAGCTGACAAATGACTGTGACGAATGGAGAGATGCTGTGCTGAATAGGACTCGTCCCACCCTTGC
>OZ024762.1:15483386-15510886 GCA_964016885.1 Eledone cirrhosa
ACCACACATATATACACTATATACATACATATACAACACATATCTACATATATATATATATATTATACACCACACACTCACACACATATATATATATATATATACCATCTTTGGATCAAACGCCTAGGACCACAAATAAATAACCAATCCGAGAGAAGCGAGACGAGGTGGCTGGTGTAAACAAACGAGACAACACACACACACACACACACACACACACACACAGTGGGATTCGAACGATTGTTATTGTGTGTATAGCGCCCCCACCATCCACCGACCAGGCAGACTACTGACACTGCCAGTATCAAAGACTGAATATAGGTAGTATAATGGATTGACAGTGAAGCACCATCCCACTCCCACGATAAAGAGGAACTGCCTCGACCTTTGCTTGACCGCACCTATTCCGCGCGCACGCGCGCTCTACAGAATACCTCAGTTACACACAAATGGCGGACAACAGAGGCCACGTACCGTTCGTCTCCGACAGATAACTTTTTCCCCGGAAAACCCCTCGGTTGATGGATGCGAAATCCGAAATATAGGGACAATTAAATCTCTCCCAAGGTAATTCTATCTATATCAGTTATTATTTTTATTTTTACGCTCTTTCCTACGTTCCTCTACACACTATACATCTCATTCTACATTCCCTCTTACACCTCTCTCTCTTCACCACCGAATTCTGTTACCAGGAGATTTACCCATCTGCATTGTTGAGGCTTCCAAAACGACCAAATTTTATATATGTGTGTGTGTAGATATATGTATATCTCTATATATATGTATATATATGTAAACATGGGCGGAGGTGGTGATAGCAGACCTCAAATCGCTGACACTCACGGAGGAGATGACAAAGGACCGTGACGAATTGAGAGATGCTGTGCTGAATAGGAGCCGTCCCACCCTTGAAAGCAGGGAAAAGCGGACGTAAAATGATGACGATGATGATGATTGTAATAGAATATTACTATCTTTTTATTCTATTTCCCATTCAGAGAACTGAAGACTTGCCTCACAGAGATTTGCCTTTTAGATAAACCTTTTTTGAACGTATGGCCTGAAAATTACGGTAGGTTGTAAAACAATAGATCCGCTTATAGACTAACTCTGGTCCTTTAATATATTGATATACACACACTACACACACACACATATATATATATATATATATATATATATATATATAGGAAAATGTTTGACCCCGACGGCAGAGCTCAAGCCGTTTCGACGGCTATTCCTGTATGCAGAATAACCGTCGAAACGGCTTGAGCTCTGCCGTCGGGGTCAAACATTTTCCCATTACCCACTACACACATATATATATATATATATATATATATAGAGAGAGAGAGAGAAAAATGTTTCACCCCGACGGCAGAGCTCAAGCCGTTTCAACGGCTATTCCTGGACGCAGAATAACCGTCGAAACGGCTTGAGCTCTGCCGTCGGGGTCAAACATTTTCCTATTACCCACTCTACTAACCTAAGTATTGAGTACTCAGAAATAACAACACAATCGGTACAGTATATGGAAGGGATATATTAGGTTAACGCTTGATATAGCAGGAAGAGGGTCTTAACGTTTCGGACACTAGTCCTTCCATGAATGGACCTGTTATTTTATATATATTATATATGTTTATAGATAGATAGATAGATAGATAGATAGATAGATAGATAGATAGATAGATAGGGTGTGTCCCCAAAATGTATACACAATTTGATTACCTCTACAGGCAATATTTATTAGAATGCTGCTGAAGTGTGTATATATTTTGGGGGGACACTGTGTGTGTATATATATATATGTGTGTGTATAATGCATACATACATACATACATACATACATACATACATACATACATACATGGTGGCTGCCAACTCGTTTTCGAGTATGGCCACTACTTTATATCTATGTAGGAGAACCCCCACCGATGCGCTGAACGAGTGTGACTTTTTAGTCCAGCCAGCGACTTGAAAACTCTGGTACAAACACTACACTTGTGACAATTATTGACACATAGTGCTGGGCCCATGGTACCATGTGACGACAAGTGCAGAGAGATCTCCAGATATAAAGCAATGCCTGTGCCGTGAAGCTTTTATAGTGAGCAAAGGCACTGCACAAAGCCAGTCTCACTCTCTTAACCAAGATGATATTTACCAAAAAGAAGAACAAGTCAACATCATTGGATACCATCAGGGTTGCAGGTGTTATATCAGAGTTTTCCTTCTCATACATACATACATACATACATACATACATACATACATACATACATACATACATACATACATACATACATACAAACAAGCAAACAGAGACGCACATACAATGGCGCATAATGGGAAAATCTTTGAAAGGAAGTTGCCCCTGAAATGGGAATACAAATGGAATAAAACATGTTTCGCGTAAATCGGAGCCCAAGTTCCCGAGATACGGGGTTTTTCCTGGTACCTTCATAAATAGAGAGAGAGGGAAAGATATAGAAAAAGCGATAGTGGTTGTGTGAGGGTAGATTGAAAATATATATATATATATATATATATATATATATATACATATGTAGGAGGTGAGTTTTATTGTAGTACAATAAAGCAATGCAGATATCGGATAAGAAGCACTCTACAGTTTGTAGGACTGGAGTATACATAATATATAAGAACAAAAGATGGTTAAAAGAGTTCCATGTATTTTATTATGCGCATTTCAAAAACAAATATCATCATGCAATAATATTTGTGTTTTCATCAGATAAAACAGTTTTATCTGATGAAAACACAAATATTATTGCATGATGATATTTGTTTTCGAAATGCGCATATGGAACTCTTTTAATCATCTTTTGTTCTTATATATATATATATATATATATATATATATATATATATATATATATATATATGCTCTACATATATATATAGCTTAAAATGGAATGAGAATAAGGAGAAAGCAAGAACGGGGGGGGGGGGGGGGGTTCCTCATCAGTTGTCTACTGCAGGACCCCCACCGTTCTTGCTTTCTTTTTATTCTCATTCCATTTTAAACTACCTTAACTAACAAATACAAAAATATTTTTAAGGAAATGTGACCCAACGGGTCACGGGTAGTCTGGTATATCTATATATCTAAAACAGAGAATGTCTGTCTGTCTGACTCCCTAAAACTCTAGAACCACCCAACCGATTGTTTTCAAACTTTACACATGTAATACTTATGGTCGTGTGAGTGTTTTGAGCAAATTTCAAATTTTCAATGCCCTAGGGACCGCATTAGGGGATTTAACGATATCTCTCTATAATTCTTAGTCTTTCTTTTTAGATAGATACATAGCAACGACGTCGCGCCTTTATAATATCTGTCTGTAAGTCTGGCTGTCTGCATTACGACATTATGATGCTATGTGTGTGTGTATGTATATATAGTGTGTGTATATATATATATATATATATATATATATATATATATATATATATATAGTGCGTAACGTTTTTCGAAATATTTACTTCTGCGTTCACAGATTGATTTTTTTTAGTTTCAGAAGATCCCGTTAAGGGTGAAAGCAGCGATTCTTTGCTTAAACTTTAATCTGTTATTTTAATATATATATTAATATATATATATATACATTTTAATATATAATTATATATTCGTGTACAGATATTTTTGCATACACAATAACAAAATATAAACAAACGTATTTATTTCACGAGGCTCGATAAGGATAAATATGTATCAAATATATCAGAACCCTAGAACAAATCCCGTGCAACGCCGGGCCATTCTGCTAGTATATATATATATATTAACCATTATACATATGAAAAAATATTTTATTCAATATTTTAAATAAATCAATTCGATAAACAAGATGGTTGCCTTCTGTTTCAGTACCGGTCGCAGAAAATAGCAATGAGTGTGATCTATTGGAACACATGGAGAAATACTCTGAGTACGAGAGATGTATAACAAATGACTTGATCCTCTTAAACGCACATTTACAGACTAAATCTGAAATTGAGATCGACGTTGACAAGCTGTCCTTACTATGGGAATTGTTGAGAAAACATTTACACAAAGGCGCGCTCATCATTGAAGGGATTCAAGTGATACAGAAAATTATGTCCATGTGTAAAACAACTATTATTGCTATTTTATTTGTTGTTGTTGTTATTATTGTTGCGTTCGTTGTTGTTATTGTTGTCCTTATTGTGGTTGTTGTTGTTATTGTTGCGGTCGTTGTTGTTATTGTTGTCCTTATTGTGGTTGTTGTTGTTATTGTTGCGGTCGTTGTTGTTATTGTTGCGGTTGTTGTTATTGTTGTCGTTGTGGTTGTTGTTGTTATTGTTGCGGTCGTTGTTGTTATTGTTGCGGCTGTTGTTATTGTGGTTGTTGTTGTTATTGTTGCGGTCGTTGTTGTCTTTATTGTTGTTGTTGCGGTTGTTGTTGTTGTTATTGTTGCGGTTGTTGTTGTTGTTGTTATTGTTGCGGTTGTTGTTGTTATTGTTGTTGTTATTGTTGTCCTTATTGTTATTGTTCTCTCATGCTCTCATCTTCCCTCTCCCTTTTTCTCATTCTCTCTTCTCTCTCCCTTTCCCTCATTCTCTCTTCTGATATTTCAGCCAAGGATTACATGCAAACCATCTTCTCTGAGTCAACCATCGAAATTATTATAGTAATTCTGCAAGTAAGTTTTTCTACCTCTGTCTTTGCTTTTTAGTTAAATGTCTGGATTGTCTCCCTTGTTGCTGTTATATACCCCACCACGTTAATGTCTCCACCAACTACATATCAACAAGCTATATAAATCTTCCTCCAAATATCACTGCACCAGCACATCTCGCGTATTCAACAACATTAGGGAAACGCAACATTTCTTTCCAAACATATTTGGGGTTCGGAAGAGAATATGATATAAGAGAAACTCAACATTACAAAGGTGATAATATACTAACTCTAATTCTTAAATATGATCTGGTACTCTTGTTACCAACTCCTGAAAATTTCCTTGCTTAATTATAATGGAGTGGTCAAGAAATTATCTAGCATTTAAACCGGCCATATCCGGCCAGAATTCTCTCACCTCTTTCTATTCAAACTGCCTGTAACCGGCCGCTCATACTGAGGTTAAAGTACTGAGGTCAAAATAAATAATATCAAAATCTCGTAGATTCGATATTATGTGAGATATTATGTGAGGTAAAGATTTTACCATGAAAATACAATAGTATATATAGAGTAATGTAAATGTTATGTGAGATATTATGTGAGGTAAAGTATTTACTGTGAAAATACAATAGTATATATAGAGTAATGTAAATGGTATGTGAGGTAAAGCCTTTACTGTGAAAATACAATAGTATATATAGAGTAATGTAAATGTTAAAGGGTTAACACGAGCTGCTCACCATCTCACCCCATAAATACAGGATGGCCCAATAAAATATATACATATATATTAGAATGCTGTTGAAGTGTGTATGCATTTTTGGGGGACACCCTGTATGTATTGTAGTCTATATGTATTGTTATTGAATGTCTTCTTCTCTTACAGACTCCACATATTAATTCTGGGATTAGAGCTATCATCTACAACTTACTCGTGGTGATATTTACATCAGGTAAGAATTTCCAGAACATACATTACATGAATATATGTGTGTGTGTGCAAACATATACATAGTGAACCTAGCTAAGACAAAAGTAAACCTAGCTAAGACACAAGTGAATCTAGCTAAGACAAAAGTGAACCTAGCTAAAACAAAAGTGAACCTAGCTAAGACAAAAGTGAACCTAGCTAAAACAAAAGTGAACCTAGTTAAGACAAAAGTAAACCTAGCTAAGACAAAAGTGAACCTAGCTAAGACAAAAGTGAACCTAGCTAAGACAAAAGTAAACCTAGCTAAGACAAAAGTGAACCTAGCTAAGACAAAAGTGAACCTAGCTAAGACAAAAGTGAACCTAGCTAAGTCAAAAGTGAACCTAGCTAAGACAAAAGTAAACCTAGCTAAGACAAAAGTGAATCTAGCTAAAACAAAAGTAAACCTAGCTAAGACAAAAGTGAACCTAGTTAAAACAAAAGTAAATCTAGCTAAGACAAAAGTGAACCTAGCTAAGACAAAAGTAAACCTAGCTAAGACAAAAGTGAACCTAGCTAAGACAAAAGTAAACCTAGCTAAGACAAAAGTAAACCTAGCTAAGACAAAAGTGAATCTAGCTAAAACAAAAGTAAATCTAGCTAAGACAAAAGTGAACCTAGCTAAGACAAAAGTAAACCTAGCTAAGACAAAAGTGAACCTAGCTAAGACAAAAGTAAACCTAGCTAAGACAAAAGTAAACCTAGCTAAGACAAAAGTGAATCTAGCTAAAACAAAAGTAAATCTAGCTAAGACAAAAGTGAACCTAGCTAAGACAAAAGTGAACCTAGCTAAGACAAAAGTAAACCTAGCTAAGACAAAAGTGAACCTAGCTAAGACAAAAGTAAACCTAGCTAAGACAAAAGTGAACCTAGCTAAGACAAAGGTAAACCTAGCTAAGACAAAAGTGAACCTAGCTAAGACAAAGGTAAACCTAGCTAAGACAAAAGTGAACCTAACTAAGTCAAAAGTAAACCTAGCTAAGACAAAAGTGAACCTAGCTAAGACAAAAGTAAACCTAGCTAAGACAAAAGTGAACCTAGCTAAGACAAAAGTGAACCTAGCTAAGACAAAAGTGAACCTAGCTAAGACAAAAGTAAACCTAGCTAAGACAAAAGTGAACCTAGCTAAGACAAAAGTGAACCTAGCTAAGACAAAAGTAAACCTAGCTAAGACAAAAGTGAACCTAGCTAAGACAAAAGTAAACCTAGCTAAGACAAAAGTGAACCTAGCTAAGACAAAAGTAAACCTAGCTAAGACAAAAGTGAACCTAGCTAAGACAAAAGTAAACCTAGCTAAGACAAAAGTGAACCTAGCTAAGACAAAAGTGAACCTAGCTAAGACAAAAGTAAACCTAGTTAAGACAAAAGTGAACCTAGCTAAGACAAAAGTGAACCTAGCTAAGACAAAAGTAAACCTAGCTAAGACAAAAGTGAACCTAGCTGAGACAAAAGTGAACCTAGCTAAGACAAAAGTAAACCTAGCTAAGACAAAAGTGAACCTAGCTAAGACAAAAGTAAACCTAGCTAAGACAAAAGTGAATCTAGCTAAGACAAAAGTAAACCTAGCTAAGACAAAAGTGAACCTAGCTAAGACAAAAGTAAACCTAGCTAAGACAAAAGTGAACCTAGCTAAGACAAAAGTGAACCTAGCTAAGACAAAAGTAAACCTAGCTAAGACAAAAGTGAACCTAGCTAAGACAAAAGTAAACCTAGCTAAGACAAAAGTGAACCTACCTAAGACAAAAGTGAACCTAGCTAAGACAAAAGTAAACCTAACTAAGACAAAAGTCAACCTAGCTAAGACAAAAGTGAACCTAGCTAAGACAAAAGTGAACCTAGCTAAGACAAAAGTGAACCTAGCTAAGACAAAAGTGAACCTAGCTAAGACAAAAGTGAACCTAGCTAAGACAAAAGTGAACCTAGCTAAGACAAAAGTGAACCTAGCTAAGACAAAAGTAAACCTAGCTAAGACAAAAGTGAACCTAGCTAAGACAAAAGTGAACCTAGCTAAGACAAAAGTGAACCTAGCTAAGACAAAAGTGAACCTAGCTAAGACAAAAGTGAACCTAGCTAAGACAAAAGTGAACCTAGCTAAGACAAAAGTGAACCTAGCTAAGACAAAAGTGAACCTAGCTAAGACAAAAGTGAACCTAGCTAAGACAAAAGTGTTGATGAGTAGAAAAGAGGACAAAGCTCTGATTCCATCAGGGAAATGGCCATGTTCGATATGCAGAAAAGGAACTGGCATAAATTCTATAAAATGCACACACTGCAGATCCTGAGTACACAAGAGATGTAGTGGGAAAGCAGGCAAACTAACAGGTAGGGAGAAATGTGTATGCAGTAGATGTACAGGGAAATTAGACAGTAGAAGTCGCATTGATAGACACATTTTTTTCAAATGCAGGCGGGTGCTATAGAAGTGGTGGATAGCTTCCAGTACCTAGGAGATCAGATTAGCATGGGAGGGGGTATTCCGAGGCCATAGTATCTAGAATAAGGACGGGTTGGAAGAAGTTTAGGGAGCTGCTTCCTCTGTTGACGAAGAAGGGTTTCTCCCTGCGTACGAAAGGCTGGTTATATGATGCCTGTGTGAGGAGCGCGATGCTGCATGGTAGTGAGACATGGGCAGCAACTGCAAAAGATATGCGACGGCTGGAGAGAAATGAGGCAAGCATGCTCTGTTGGATGTGCAATGTCAATGTGCGTGAACGACCCAGCATGAATGTGTTGAGAGAGAAACTGTGTCTGAGAGGGATAGAATGTAGTGTACGGGAGAGGAGACTGAGGTGGTATGGACATGTGATGCACATGGAGGATGACCGATGGGTAAAGAAGTGCCAAGAAATCCTAGTAGAAGGAAGACGCAGTAGAGGTAGACCACGAAAAACATGGGCGGAAGTGGTGAGAACAGACCTCAGATCGCTGAAGCTCACGGTGGAGATGACGAAGGACCGTGACAAGTGGAGAGATGCTGTGCTGAATAAGACCCGTCCCCCCCTTGCAAGCAGGGAAAAGCGGACGTAAAATGATGATGAATGGCTGAAATCTCTAAGAGTACTGCAATCGCTTGTCAGATTATAGAGTTTGGAGCAGTTTTAGGCTACAGCCAGCCACACAAACCTGTAACATATCCTGAACAAGCAATGTTTGTGATTTGAAGGGTTTTTTTCAAGTGTGGAAAGGTCTTGTACTCGACCAATCCCACTGTCTGAGCATCGAAAACACTACCCGAAAAGGAGAACTGGTCAATATCATCGGATGCTTCCGAAACCGCAGGTTTTTTTGGGGGTTTTTTTCAGAGTTTCCCTCTCCTAGATAGATGTTGTGACAACAACTGGGGGGGGGGGGTTTCATTCCCAGGTAAAAAAAAAAAAAGTACTATTTGGATGGCCATTAACTCTGCTGAATTCCTCCGACCTTTGCCGGGTCTTGTATTTCATCCCGCAGGGTGTCCAAATATCACCCTCCTCACCAAGCAAGCTTGGTGGGGTTGCCGGTTTAGTCGCCGACGATCCGACCACGAGACAGGTTGTACTGGGTCACATGTTACCAGTAGCACCCGAGAGCGACCTGACATATACATACATTATTATACTTTGGGAGGGTCATGCTGCCAATAAAAAAACACACCCACTTGTTGGTTTTCACTTTAAATTAAAGTGAGAACCAACAGGTGCATGTGTTTTTTATTGGCAACATGACCCTCCCAAAATATAACAATGTTTCAACACATGTTTTCAGATAAGAAATCCTGCAAAACAAATTCAAAATAACAAAGCAAACGACACAGTACAATGAACGCTTGATACAATAGGAAAAGAGTCTCGACGTTTCGGACGATAGAAAGATTGAGTAGAGGGGCAGGGTGGAGACAGGAAAACATTTTATCTATACACATGCACCCATGATAGGCTTATATTTTTATAAATCTATCAGACTCATTTTGTATACATAAATGCTTACATCTCTCTCTCTCTCTCTCTCCCCTTATGCTCCACTCTAATATTTAAGTCTATTTGCTCGTCTATCACCAGAACCAGCCACCAGCATCTTCACAGCGAAAGGAGGGGTAGAGGCAATATTAGACAAGGTACCAGAGGACCTCTACCGCTCGTCGTCAGTTCAAATCACAGCAAAGATCCTAAGTAACATAGTGACCAACCGTGGGTAGCACTTTATTATCTTCACTGAATTAGTCTTCTTACGTCAGATAAAATACCTTGCGGTGTTCGTTCCGACTCTCTGGACATTTCAGGTCAACATTGCCCTTCATACCTTTCGAGATCGATAAAAACAAAAGTACTAGTCCAGCACTTGGGTCAATTCTCCCTCTATATATCACTTTCTCTCTCCCTCTCTCATATATATATATATATATATATAAATATTTATTTATTTATAAAACAATATATAAATATTTATTTATTTATAAAACAATATATAAATATTTATTTATTTATAAAACAATATATAAATATTTATTTATTTATAAAACAATATATAAATATTTATTTATTTATAAAACAATATATAAATATTTATTTATTTATAAAACAATATATAAATATTTATTTATTTATAAAACAATATATAAATATTTATTTATTTATAAAACAATATATAAATATTTATTTATTTATAAAACAATATATAAATATTTATTTATTTATAAAACAATATATAAATATTTATTTATAACAAAACAAGGATGAATGGTTACTCCTTCATTACGTTTATTGGTTGGTGACGCGTGTTTCGCTATTGATCAGCTCAAAGTTTGATCTGTATCGATCTAGCCTGACTCTGTAATCAATGGCTCATCGGATCTCTGTGATAATAATGACAGAATGAATGGTGATGGTCACCAACCAATAAGTAACCATTCGTCCTTGTATTATTATATTATGTTAACTTTGCCGTTCATCCTTACGGGGTCGATAAAATAAAGTACCAGTAATGCACTGGGTAATTGCTGGCCTTGTACCATAAGTAGAAACAATTATTATATTATACTCTGTCTAGCTCTACACCTCCATACTGACATACTAATCATCGAGTGCTCACTCAGGTGAACCTACAGTAACTCCGCGTTACACTCCCTGCATATATATATATATATATATATATATATATATATAGTTAAAAGAATAGAGGTGTAACACACAAGTTATTATATATTGGTAAACGGAATAGAAAATGCTGACAAATTGTTCACAGTTGAAAAATGGTTTAATTAGGAATAAAAGAGTATTAGTGATTGTATGGGTTAGTATTCAGTTGTGGTTTTAAGTTTTTAAGTTTTTACCGGTTGCGCATTTCTAAATGCTTTTCAAAAATAATTTTGAGATAGAGTGTCTGTGCTGTTTGCTCTGATCTGAGCAAACAGCACGGACACTCTATCTCAAAATTATTTTTGAAAAGCATTTAGAAATGCGCAACCGGTAAAAACTTAAAAACTTAAAGCCACAACTGAATACTAACCCATACAATCACTAATACTCTTTTATTCCTAATTAAACCATTTTTCAACTGTGAACAATTTGTCAGCATTTTCTATTCCGTTTACCAATATATATATATATATATATATATATATATTAAAATACAAATATTAATAAAATAGATGTTCTTTTGATCAATTAAATTTTATTATATATATTTCAGAGGTACAACAGTACGTCCTCATCAGACAAAATATTTGTTTCTACTTTTGGCACTAGGCCAGCAATTATCTCAGCGCATTACTGGTACTTTATTTTATCGACCCCGTAAGGATGAAAGGCAAAGTTAACCTCGGCGAGATTTGAACTGAGAATGGCAAGGGCCGTAACTCTATGCGTCTGCGTCAAAGCATGGTGTCCAACCCTCTACCGATACTGCCAATCCAAAATATAATGATACATGACATACACTGAGATGTTAAATGGTTAAGATTTAATCAAGGTAGTGATTAACCTAAGAGAAAGTTTAACATTTATACCCTAATAATGAGAAAATGCGAAAACGTAATAAATTCAATAGAGAATGTGTGAGTAAGAAAAACGTTGGTTAATGTGACAGCTGTAGAGATTTTAAAATGTGGGATACTACAAGTTATGGTTATCTAGGAAAACGTCTCTTGAATTATAACTGTTTATGAAGGCAACTGTAGAGTGCTTCCAATCTACTGTAAAACTCATTCTTTGATGTACTCATTGAATCTTGTTTAACTCTTTAATATATATATATATATATTTTTGAAATAAGGACTATATTTCACGTCTGGTCTGGGTGATTTCACGAGCAGGCTGTTCCGGAAGTCGAACAACGGGAACATTCATTCTCGAAACAGACGGAAATCCTCTTTACGATAATACAATATTCAACGCTTACAGAGCCGAACACTCGTGGTTTGAATCTAAACCATAATAAAGTAAAGAGCGCAGGACTGAATCCAGATAATATTTTGTTATCCCCTTAGTAAAATAAGTTGGATTACTTTGAATAAATAATTGTTTCTACTTTAGGCACAAGGCCAGCAATTACCCAGTGCATTACTGGTACTTTATTTTATCTACCCCGTAAGGATGAAAGGCAAAGTCAACCTCGGCGGGATTTGAACTCAGATCGTAAAGGGACGTAACTATGCTGGAAAGCATGGCGTCCGACCCTCTACCAATACTGCCAATCCACCGCCCTTATAATATAATATAATAATATATATAATGTACTATATTATAATATAATATAGTATAATATAATATAGTATAATATAATATAATATAAAAAATATAATATAATATAATATAATATAATATAATATAGTATAATATAATATATATAATATAATATATTTATATAATATAATATAATATAGTATAATCTAAACTATAATAAAGTAAGAAGCGCGGGACTGCGTACGGTTTATAATTTTTTATCCCATTAGTAAAATAAGTTGGATTACTTTGAATAAATAATGAATGATTATTACATAATTTATCGACTAAATTTCGTGGCTGTTCATTAAATATATTTTATTGTTTATTTTAAGATTCACTTCTTTAACATTTTCAAATGTCAACACTTCCGGTCAGCGATCGCTTAAATAAACATTCATATATTTCCGTCACTAATTTTCTCCTAATGCAGTTTATATATAATATCGTCTTTTTTTAATGTATCATGGATTACGTTACTGATTACATAAGACAGCGTAACGCAGTCTTCGTTTAATTTCTGTGTATATTGTCAGTTACGATTTTATTTGATCATATCTACATGTATATATACTTGCGTATAATATCAATATACACACTACACATGCTAACAGAAAACCACCCGTTTGATGGTTTTTCTGCTAGTATATTTTAATGACTAAAACTTTTCATGCTGGTCTATTGTTTGTATTGTAGCATCAAATGCTAAAACTGTGACCCAGCGTGGCTTTATAATGAATATTCGAGAATGTCTGGATCGCCATATAGATTATCCGGATATTATAGCCGAACTCATCGCCATCTTAATTCCACTGGCATCTCTTGGTGAGTACATCTGTCTATCTGTCTGTCTATCTGTTTATCTAACTATCTATCACCCTCTCTCTATATATATATATATATATATATATATATTAAGAGAGTAAAACAAAAAAGCCTTCAATACATCAAAAGTCTTTATTAGCCGACAATGTTTCATCCTATTAAGGACTCATCAGGGCAATTAAAACAACAAGAAGTAATATCGGCAGATACAAGCCGGAAGCTCCGAAGAATATGATGAGTCCTTAATAGGATGAAACATTGTCGGCTAATAAAGACTTTTGATGTATTGAAGGCTTTTTTGTTTTACTCTCTTAATTTTTCGGCTCTGTTTAACTACATTGAGCTATACCTTTTACTGTCATTTCTATAATACGAAGAGGGTGTTTAACTCCAACACACTCCAGTATTTTAACCCTTATATATATATATATATATATATATATATATGTATATATGTGTGTGTGTGAGTGTGAGTGTGTGTGTGTGTAAAAGGTAAACAGAAACAACAACACAATCGGTACAGTATATGGAAGGAATATATTAGGTTATCGCTTGATATAGCAGGAAGAGGGTCTTAACGTTTCGGACGCTAGTCCTTCATCAGAAGAAAGAATGAGAAATAAGGTAGATTTAAGGGACGGGCGGGGAGGAATTGGAAAAAATGTCTTTAGATAAAAATAACAGGTCCATTCATGTTGCATGTCTCCTTCTAGCTCTCTATTTCCGTTTGTCTTTCTCTCCTCCAGAGTCCGCAAAACACCAGTTGAGCAAACACCGTCTCATCAGTTATTGTATGCATGTTATGATGAGGTATATCACCAGTGCTACCCTTCTCATCAACTGTTGTATCACCCTCCGGGAAATACTCAACAACTTGAGTATCTATGGTAAGGAGACATACTCCTACACACCACCACCACACACTCACTCTTACCAGAGACACACAGACGAACTAACACACACACACACACACACACACACACACACACACACACACACACACACACACATATATATATATGTGTGAGTGTGTGCCTGTGTGTGGAAAAGGTAAACAGAAATAACAAAATTAACAAAACAAACAGCACAGTACATGGAAGAAATATATTAGTTTAATGCTTGAAATAGCAGGAAGAGAGTCTTAACGTTTCAGACACTAGTCCTTCATCAGAAGATAGAGTTAGAAATAGAAGATAAATAGAATTTAAGACCAACACTTCAGTATGCAGGGTAGAGCACTCAACGAAGTCCACAACAGGGTCCGTTAACTCCGGAGTAAATTTATAAACAAGAGCTATAAGTCAACATTTCATAATTTACTTTTATTACCGTAATATATATTTTGGTGATAGCCACAATTCAACAGCTATGACCTCTTCAAACAGTTAGAAGACGTGATAGCCACAACAGCTATGACCTCTTCAGACAGACAGAAGAGGTGATAGCCACAATTCAACAACTTTGACCTCTTCAGAAAGTCAAAATAATCGTTAAAACATTTACTTTTCTCGCATATCTTTTCTCCAAGAAAACCTTTATTTTTTATGTTTTCTATATGTTACGTCTAACTGTCTGAAGAGGTCATACCTGTTGAATTGTGGCTATCACCTCTTCTAAATGTCTGATGAGGTCATACCTGTTGAATTGTGACTATCACTGAAATATACATAACGGTAATGAAAGAAGTAAATTATGAAATGCTGACTTATACCTATATATATATATATATATATATATATATATATAAACAATATATATATATATATATATATATAAACAATGAGTTATATGGTTCGTTGATCGTTATTCAACAGAGTTAATTTTATAACAGATTTGAAGCACTCTACAATTTTTATCTGGAGTATTATTATTATTAACAATATTAATAAATGGAAAATATCTTTATAATACCATATTTATTTTATAATACGTATTTCAAGGACACAAAATTTTAGTGTGCTTTCATCATAGTATAAGCCCGCTATCGGCCAATAACGGGCTTATACTATTAAGTCTACGCTAAGGTACGCCAATATCTTAACACCAAATATTATATTTTATCTGATGAAAGCACACTAAAAGTTTGTGTCCTTGAAATACGTTTGATAAAATTAAAATGGTATTTTAAAGATATTTTCCATTTATTAATATTGTTAATATATATACAAGTATATAAGTTATCCCGGGTTCAATTGGGCTTCCTGGTGATTTCTCCCGAATGAAACAGTTCTAGTCTTGTAGAAGCCTTTTCTATATATATATATATATATATATATATAAGTTAAAACAATGAAATAAAAAATCAAGTCATTAGAAATATACAATCAAGTCATTAGAAATATACTTCACTGCTTTACAATCGTTTCTAGGTGATGATAATACATCGTAACTATACTTCGTTATCGATCTATGTAAGGTTAGTTACAAAATATCAGATAAGGAAAATATTTACTTACATGCATATCACCAGCTGTTGTAAAAAGCAGTAATTATATCATGACTCTGTTTTCCTTTTAATGTTTTATTGTTTTCCGGGATTTATTTTAACCTACAACATTTTCAACATATGGATTACATTGAGTTCTTCATGCAGACTAGACCCCACAACTTACCGTGGATATCTCTGTATATATCATCATTTTTTTTTTTACGTCCACTTTTCCCTGCTTGCAAGGGTGGAACGGGAACTGATTCTGGCTTGATTTCTACAGCTGGATGCCCTTCCTAACACCAACCTCATTTACAGTGAGTGCTGGGTGGTTTTTGCCATGGCACCTCCACGACCACTTTGCAGTGGAATGATAGAGACCCCAGTCCCTATCATCTCATTTCTACAGCTGAGTAAACTGGAGCAATGTGAAATAAAGTGTCTTGCTCAAGGAAACAACACATCACCATATATATAAATCATCATCATCATCATTTTACGTCCGCTTTTCCCTGCTTGCAAAGGTGGGACGGGTCTTATTCAGCACAGCATCTCTCCACTCGTCACGGTCCCTCGTCATCTCCACCGTGAGCTTCAATGATCTGAGGTCTGTTCTCACCACCTCCGCCCATGTTTTTCGTGGTCTACCTCTACCACGTCTTCCTTCAACTGGCATTTCCTGGCACTTCTTCACCCATCGGTCATCCTCCATGCGCATCACATGTCCATACCACCTCAGTCTCCTCTCCCGTACACTACATTCTATCCCTCTCAGACACAGTTTCTCTCTCAACACAATTATGCTGGGTCGTTCACGCACATTGACATTGTACATCCAACGGAGCATGCTTGCCTCATTTCTCTCCAGCCATCACATATCCTCTGCAGTTGCTGCCCATGTCTCACTACCATGCAGCATCGAGCTCCTCACACAGGCATCATACAACCGGCCTTTCGTACGCAGGGAGAAACCCTTCTTCGTCAACAGAGGAAGCAGCTCCCTAAACTTCTTCCAACCCGTCCTTATTCTAGATACTATGGCCTCGGAACAATATGTGTGTGTATGTATGTATTTATACACACACACTTATATATACATATATGCACACACTCACGTTTATATATATATATATATACATATATATATATATATATAATGAAGGAAGTGTGGTAAGGACCAGATGGACCAAACACACCAGAGTACTTGATACTTTGGGTAGTAGAGTGGGTAATAGGAAAAGGTTCAGGGCCCCGACGGTAGAGCTCAAGCCATTTCGACGGCTATTTCTGGACTGAAATAGCTATCGAAACGGCTTGGGCTCTGCCGTCGGGGCCCTGAACCTTTTCCTATATATATATATATCTTTTACAGATGTTGAAATGATTGAACTAGTGGAAGCGGAAGCAACCAAAATAATGGCACAGGTGTTAAATGCCAATAAAAATACACCCGACTTGATTAAAGAATGTTGTATCACATTGGCAAGTATTTGCTACATGAATAGTACGTACATCTGTCTATCTATCTACCTACCTATTTATCTGTCTATCTACCTACCTACCTACCAATCTATCTATATATATATCACAATCTCTTCGTACTCCTGGAGATGAGGGTTGCACATTTTTTTGGGGGGGGTATGTGTTACCCATATAAACTGTCTCCCTCTATTGGGGAAAATCGACTAACTTTTTAAATTCCATTTGTGATAACATTTTACACGTTTTTATTGTATGTAAACTTCCCCCTTTGTATTTGTCCCCTTCTTTTGTGCCCCTGTGGCTAATAAAGAAATATATCTATATATATATCTACCGACCTACCCACCTACCTACCTACCTACCTATCTATATAGATAGGTAAATTTCTTTATTAGCCACAAGCGCACAAAAGAAGGGGACGAATACAAATGGGGAGTTTACATACAGGTATATGAAAATAAAACTATTAATAAAATAACAAATAACAATTGAAATCCCCACTAGGGGGAGGCGTTACACAGGGCTTGTACACACCCCGAAAAAATGTACAACCCTCATCTCCAGGAGCACCAAGAGTGAGTACTCCCTTCCTCTCTTCCTCTTTTTCCTCAACCTACAGGCTTATATAGAGAGAAGGCCCAACCACTCGGGCCATCTTTTCCACATTCACATTCACTGTGAGCGCCTGAGCACATTCGATGTGCCAGTCGTACATTTTACTGTCTTTGCTTGTCCCAGGACTGCAGCTCGGTCAGCGAGACGAGTCGTGGGCAGGCTCGCCTCACGAACGGGGCCAAAAACCGGTTGTCCGGGGAGGAATACGTGGAGGTGCCGTAGCCTGAGCGCGTGTTTGCGCATCGTCAGCCACGGCATCCCCAGCCCTCCGTTTGAAGGGTGTTGGCAGCAGATGGATGTTCTCACCAAAGGAACCCGTTTCTTCCAAAAGAATTGGAAGAGCGCGCACTCCATTTTGGTGAGCGTTTTGGCTGGACAAGGCACGACGGTCAAGCGGTAGTAGATGACGGACGCTATAAAAGTGTTCGCCACCTCTGCTCGACCTTTCGAGGATAGTTTGCACTCGGCCCACTTCTGGGTGAGCGCAAACACCTTGGCCGTCACCTCGTTCCAGTTCTTCTAGATAGGTAGGTAGATAGACAGATATATATATATATATATATTACCTACCTACCTATCTATCTATTTATCTATCTACCTATATATATATATATATATATATATATATATATATATTACCTATCTATCTATCTATTTATATATCTATCTATATATCTACCTATCTACCGGTTCGTGACAAGATCTACAGGCACGGATGCCCCGGCAGGGATCCTTCCAAGAGGACGTGTCCAAGATGTGAGCAGGACATTGAAACTGTCCTGCGCGCAATTGTACACTGCCCGGGCGTAACCGACCTGTGGAACTATGCAGAACAACTGCTGTCGCGTATGGGACAAATCCAGTTGACTGCCGAGTCCATAGTAAGGATCAAACTGCCAACTTCTTTCAAAATGTACAGTGGCTATGGTAAAAGAGGTTATATGGTGGACGAGATTGCGAGGACTGAGGACAGCTGCCTTTCTCTCCGGACAACAGCTCATTCCCTTCTTTAGGTACCATTTTAGAAGGAGAATCAGAGTGGAGAGAGAGGCACTGCACCCCAGTAAATTTACTGAAAGGTGGGAGAATGTAGCAAAAATGGCCCGAATGATTGGGCCTTCTCTGTATATAAACCTGTAGGTTGAAGAAGAGAGCAAAGGGAAGAAAGGAGCACTTGCACAACACGCTCCTGAAGTTGAGGGTTGTTCTATCGACGGGGTATAAAACAACCCATTTGTAACGCCTCCCCCTATTGGAGATTTCGATTGTTGAATTTGTTTGTTTTAAAAATATTTTTACACGATTGTATGTAAAATCCCTGGCATATGTCTTTGTATTGTCCCCTTTTCTTGTGCGCCCTTGTGGCAAATAAAGAAATATATCTATTTATCTATCTGTCTATTTATCTATCTATTTTACACGTTTTATGAAAGGTGGGTGAAAGTGGCGAGAATGGCCCGAGTGAATGGGCCTTCTCTCTATATCAGCCTGTAGGTTGAGGAAAAGGAGGAGGAGAGGAAAGGAGTACAAACTCTTCGTACTCCTGGAGATGAGGGTTGCACATTTTTTCGGGGGTATGTGTTACCCATATAAACTGTCTCCCTCTATTGGGGAAAATCGACTAACTTTTTAAATTCCATTTGTGATAACATTTTACACGTTTTTATTGTATGTAAACTTCCCCCTTTGTATTTGTCCCCTTCTTTTGTGCGCCCTTGCGGCAAATAAAGAAATATATCTATTTATCTATCTATTTTACACGTTTTTATTGTATGTAAACTTCCCCCTTTGTATTTGTCCCCTTCTTTTGTGCGCCCTTGTGGCAAATAAAGAAATATATCTATTTATCTATCTATTTTACACGTTTTTATTGTATGTAAACTTCCCCCTTTGTATTTGTCCCCTTCTTTTGTGCGCCCTTGTGGCAAATAAAGAAATATATCTATTTATCTATCTATTTTACACGTTTTTATTGTATGTAAACTTCCCCCTTTGTATTTGTCCCCTTCTTTTGTGCCCCTGTGGCTAATAAAGAAACATATCTATTTATCTATCTATTTATATATCTACCTACCTATCTATCTATTTATATATCTATATATCTACCTACCTATCTATCTATTTATATATCTATATATCTACCTATCTATTCTATGTATTTTGTAGCTTAACGGCTTTAGATTAATGTTTTGTCTCTGGTCTCTTACTCCACTGGACAGCATTTGGTTTATGTCAGATGCTGTGACCCGGGTGGACCAGCAGTACCATCGGTAGGGTAGAAACTGCCAAAGTCCACCTCAAAGGCCGATGACCATGGAGTTCTGTGTCCTTCGTTTGTATTTTTTTTTTTTTAAATAATTTTTTTAACTTTCCCCTTGGAAGATTGTTTTTCCTTTTGTTTCGTTTCCGCTCTTTGTCTGGTCCTTTCTTTGTTAATTTTTTAAAGTTTATCTGTCAATCTCTCTCTCTCGCTCTCTCTCTCTTTCACACACACACACATATATATATATATATATGAGCTTCCTGAAGATTTCATCTGAATGAAACAGTACTAGTCCTGTAGAAGCTCCTTCTATACAATAAAAAATGTTTTACTCTGCCATGTATTGAGTACCTTACTTACTGTGGTTATCCCCGACTCAACCCGGGACCTACGTATATATATATATATATATATATATATATATATATATATATATATGTGTGTATGTATATATTATATATATATATATAATATATATACATATACACATATATATTACAGATTGTACTGGGTGTATTGTATCATGACACCAACACTACCACTTTACAGAGTGTACTGGGTGTATTTTATCATGACACCAACACTACCACTTTACAGAGTGTACTGGGTGTAAAGTATCATGACATCAACACTACCACTTTACAGAGTGTACTGGGTGTATTGTATCATAGCACAAACACTACCACTTTACAGAGTGTACTGAGTGTACAGAGTGTATATATAATATATATACATATACACATATATATATATATACCTACATATATATATATAATATATATACATATACACACATATATATATACCTACATATATATATATATATAATATATATATACATATAAATACATATATATACCTACATATATATATATAATATATATATACATATACACACATATATATATACCTACATATATATATATATATATATATATACACATATACACACATATATATATACCTACATATATATATATATAATATATATATACATATACACATATATATATATACCTACATATATATATATATAATATATATATACATATACACATATATATATATACCTACATATATATATATATATAATATATATATACATATATATATACATACATATATATATACCTACATATATATATATATATAATATATATATACATATACACACATATATATACCTACATATATATATATATATATATATAATATATATATATACATATACACACATATATATATATACCTACATATATATATATACATACATATATATATATACATACATATATATATACCTACATATATATATACCTACATATATATATACCTACATATATATATATATATATATAATATATATATACATATATATATACCTACATATATATATATATATATATAATATATATATACATATATATATATATACCTACATATATATATAATAATATATATATATACATATACACACATATATATATATATACCTACATATATATATATATATATATAATATATATACATATATATATATATATTTATTAAAATAACAGATTAAAGTTTAAGCAAAGAATCGCTGCTTTGACCCTTAACGGGGTCTTCTGAAACTCAGTTTCAGAAGACCCCGTTAAGGGTCAAAGCAGCGATTCTTTGCTTAAACTTTAATCTGTTATTTTAATAAATATTTGCTCTACGGTTCTTATATATCTGATATATATTTATCCTTATCGAGCCCTCTTTGGATTTTAGTCTTCAAATTTATTACTGTATATATATATATATATATATATATGCAAAAGTTTTATTTAAAATTGTTGGGTTACAAGGAGTAAATATTTTATAACTGATATAAAGCACTCAACAAGTTTTGGAGTAGATATACGATAGTAAACAAATGGAAACTATATTTATAAAACCATATTTATTTCATTATACATATTTCAGGGATACCATATTAAAAATATGGCATGCCTTCTTCAGATAAAATACAATATATAAGCAGTTTTATAAATAAATTTGACGTACCATAAAATATTGATCAACTTCCATTTAAAAAAGTTGGTTTGGTTTAAATGGAAGTTGATCAATATTTTATGGTACGTCAAATTTATTTATAAAACTGCTTATATATTGTATTTTATCTGAAGAAGGCATGCCATATTTTTAATATGGTATCCCTGAAATATGTATAATGAAATAAATATGGTTTTATAAATATAGTTTCCATTTGTTTAATATCGTATATATATATATATATATATATATATATATATATATACACATATATGTGAATTTGTATTTGCAGAGGAAAGTACGTACATGTTTCTCAGTGTGGAAGTAAAAAACGAGAACGACATTCAATATGGATTAGACATTTTGTTGGAACTTTGTAACAAATACAAAGACTCCGTGGCTCTCGTGACGGCCATGTGCATTTTGTTGGCCGCCTTTACCAGATATGGTAAGATATACCTGTTGACTCGGCAACTCTGTCTTTTAGTTGCACGTGTGTGGCTCTTGACCTCTGACCTCCGACCCTCGACCACTGACCTCTAACCCTCGACCACTGACCTCTTACCCTTGACCCTCGACCACTGACCTCCGACCCTCAACCCCTGATCCATGACCCTCGACCACTGACCCCTGACCCTCAACCACTGATCCATGACCACTGATCCATGACCACTGACCCTCGACCACTAACCTCTGACGCTTGACCACTGAGCCACAGAAACTTATAAACCTTTCAAAATTTTCAAAACAAGGTGTTGGGGTGTCGTTCATGTCTTTCTTAATGTTATTGCTCCTACTTAAGGTCGATTTCTATTAATTCCCTGGGGAATTGGTTGACCAAATGCTTTGGGTAACTGTTTTATTTATTTTTATTCTTTCTCTTAGGTTTCAGGTATTTTTGCAAGCAAAGCATTGGCCTCTAAAATACTACAGTGGGCCCTGCAATGCTACTGTGGGCTCTTCCAATGTTACCGTGGGCCCCCTGGGGCCCACTTGCCATTGGGCAACCTGGCAACCTGGCCAGTCTTCCACTGCCTCTGACCCTCCAACCACTACTGCTGCCCCCCAAATATGGTAAGAAATACCGTCACTCAGTAGCTCTGTATTTTAGTTGGAGGTATGTGACCCTGGTCTCTGACCCTCGACCTCCAACCCCTCACACCTCACCCTTACACCGCCCATTCGGCTAGATTTTGAACTTTACCGTAATTTCGGCAGAGCAGTGATGGTGGGTGTGGGGGCTCAAGAGAGATTGTAAGTACTTACCTGAGTCCTTACTGGCTCGAGTTTATTGAGGTAAGTTAATGGGCTGGGAGGAGGTTGGGAGGGGGTTTAGAAAACTGTAAAATCTGGCTCAATCCTGGAACCTCGTTAAGCTAATTAGGCTGGTGTTAAGTGACTGAGAGTACAAGACTGTTTCACGATTTTATTTGACATATATCTACATCATCGTCATCATCATCATCATCACCATTTTACGTCTGCTTTTCCCTGCTTGCAAGGGTGGGGCTGGTCCTATTCAGAACAGCATCTCTCCACTTGTCACAGTCCTTCGTCATCTCCTCTGTGAGCTTCAGCGATCTGAAGTCTGCTCTCACCACCTCCGCCCATGTTTTTCTTCTTCCTTCTACTGGGATTTCTTGGCATTTCTTCACCCATCGGTCATCCTCCATGCGCATCACATGTCCATACCATCTCAGTCTTCTCATATATATTTGCATATAATATAAATATGTACACTACACATGCACTTTATAATTATTGAAAGCTGTAAATGTAAAATGACCAGCTTGGACTCAAATTGCATTTTCTGGTCATTTTTGAGTGCAACGAGCTAAACTAATCACTACAACTAAATTGTCCAAAATCGGTCTCAAACCCCACCATTACCACCATTCAGAAATGCTTCCACCGCCCCTTCAAATGCCTCCTTCTTTATTGGTCTGACCCAAATCCTCTTTCATTTTCAGACAATGTTTGTAAAGAACTGGTCAGCTATGAATTTGAAACTATACTGAAATATTACTCTACCAATTTCCGCTACACTCAGGTAAAAATAAGGAAGTCTTTACGGACTGCACATGCGTAAACACATACGTGTTCGTTTGTATGCGTCATGATATATATATATATCATCACATCATCACTCGTTGACTACTGTCGAGATGATGGATCTCACTCTCATGCCCCAGAATCCCCTGTCCCCCATCGCTGCCCCCATGTCCTGTCTGCTGATTCCCGTATCCCTAGAGATAACGTCAGGGAATGACAACTTCCTACTCCTAGTCAGGCTGGAGTCAGGGTTCCAGAGCAAGGGAGCGGATATGATTTCATTGCTGGCATGGTGACATATATATATATATATATATGTGTGACATATATATATATATATATGAGTGTGTGCGTGTATGTATTAGGTATTAAATTAACAATAAAAATAAAAACAACAAAGTCAAGTTATTTTACCTATTCATATCATTGTTTTACGATTGTTTCGAAGAGTTGACACAATATTTCATTATTGTTATTATTATTATATCATGAATCGTAGACTGTTCATTTTCCTGACATTTGTACATTATTCTATGTACTATACATGCACCTTTGATGAGTTATAGTGCACCTGAGCACTGTACACAATAATTTCATTATTATCATTATTATTATATTGACATATTGATTGATCTATAGCAGTTATATAACTGTATACTATCAGACCTCATATATAGGTTCGATCAGGCCGTCTTCTTCAGAAAAATATATATGTAAGTATGTGTGTACATATATATATATATATATATATATATATATATATATATATATATATATCCAAAATTAAGATAAAACAAATGAATTTAATCTAAATCAAAATTATGGGTATCATGCCAGAAAGACATGCACCATGTCACCCGCAAAATAACCTCTAAGATTCTAACGAGTAGGTCCGAGCATTTTATAATAACTAGAAATTGATTAACATATATATAAACATGAATAATCACAGGAGATTATTCATGTTTATTTATATGTTAATCAATCTCTAGTTATTATATATATATATATATATATATATTGAGAGGATATATGTACCGTAAGCGAGGAGAAAGCAAGATTGAAGATTTGATACAATATATATATATGTATGTACACATTATATATATATATATATATATATATATATATATATATATATATAATGAGAGGGCGGTGGATTGGCAGTATCAGTAGAAGGTCAGACGCCATGCTTTGTAGCATAGAGTTATGCTCCTTTACAGTCTGAGTTCAAATCCCGCCGAGGTTAACTTTGCCTTTCATCCTTACAGGGTTGATAAGATAAAGTACCAGCAATGCACTGGGGTAATTGCTGGCCTTGTGCCAAAAGTAGAAATTATATATATATCAGGTAGATTATATCCTTACCAGAAGACGTGACAGAGTGTCTGTTGTTAACACTAAATCCCACCCCCATGAAGAATTCACCTCCCAACATAGACTGATAATTAGCGACCTCATAGTCAGGACGAGACGTACTAGACAGCGAAAGAGGACTATCCTCAGGAGAAAAATATGGAAGCTAAAGGACCCCATAGCCAGAAATAAATTTCAAAGCAAATTACTTGACGCTTTCGACAGTAAGGAAGAGCAATTAGAGTCGTATAATATAGAGGAACAGTGGGAATTCCTGAGAGCAAACCTGCTGACGGCGGCAGACGAAGTCTGTGGCTGGAGCAGGCCTGTAGGTAGGAGGAGAGTAACATGGTGGTGGAACAGTAAGGTGGAGGAGTCAATTAAGGCCAAAAAGCAGGCTTGGAAAGTATGGCGGGATGGGGGAAGTAGAGAAGACTATCAAGTGGCCAGGAGGGAAGCTAGGAGACAAGTGTACTTCGCAAGAAGGGAAGCAGAGGAAAGAAAGTTCAAGCATGTTCTACAACGTGAGGACCAAAAACGTGAGGTGTTCAGGATTGCCAGGCAATGTGTCAAGGAAAACCGTGATATTGTCGGGGAGAAGTGTGTACTTAACGATGATGGCATACTTGCCATCACCGACGCTGATAAGAAGGTAGCTTGGAAGTGTCACTACGAAAGGCTTCTAAATGAGGAGAACAAATGGGAGAAAGACAGTCTCCCCCAGATCGATCCAATAGAGGGACCAGCAGTGTTAGTTGAAGGTAGTATAATAAGTAAGGCAATCAAAGATATGAAGACGGGTAAGGCGGCTGGGCCTTCGGAAATAGTTGCTGAGATGCTGAAGGCATCTGGTTCGGTGGGACACACCATGGTCACCCGGATAGTTAACCAAGTCGTACAGAATGGGGTTGTTCCGAAGGAATGGCGTAGCAGCATCATCGTTAACTGCTATAAGGGAAAAGGAGATGCCCTAGATAGGAGTAACTATAGAGGCATTAAATTAATCGACCAGGTCATGAAGGTCACGGAAAAAGTAATAGCGCAACTAATCAGAGAGAGAATTGATCTAGATGAAATGCAGTTCGGGTTTGTGTCAGGCAAAAGTACCACAGACGCTCTTTTCATTGTACGACAACTACAGGAGAAGTACCTAGCTAAAAGTAAACCCCTATACTTAGCTTTTGTCGACTTGGAGAAAGCCTTCGACAGAGTCCCCCGTTCCATTATCTGGTGGTCTCTTAGAAAACTAGGTGTTGACGAATGGCTTGTGAGAGCTATACAAGCCATGTATAAAGAAACAGTCAGTAAGGTTAGAATTAACAACGAATATAGTGAAGAGTTTAGCGTAAAAGTTGGTGTCCATCAGGGCTCTGTACTTAGCCCCCTACTATTTATTATTGCCCTTCAGGCTATAACAGAGGAGTTCAAGACCGGCTGCCCATGGGAACTCCTATACGCAGATGATCTAACGCTCATAGCTGAATCAATGACCGAACTAGAGAAGAAATTCCAAACGTGGAAACACGGCCTAGAATCAAAAGGCCTTAAAATTAACCTGGCTAAGACTAAAGTTCTAGTTTGTAGGAAAGAAAATAAGGCGGCGGTCCCATCGGGGAAATGGCCATGCTCAGTGTGTAGGAAAGGCGTAGGTAGAAACTCCATTTTATGTCCCAAATGCAAAGTATGGGTGCATAAAAGATGTAGTGGGATCACAGGTAAGCTAACTAAGAACATAGATTTTACATGTGGCCGGTGCTCTGGTGCAATAAGTAGCAGCAAGTGCCCACAAGATACTAGCTCCTTCAACTGCGCAGAGGGTTCTATAGAAATAGTGGACAGCTTCCGTTATCTGGGTGACAAAATCAGCAGCGGGGGAGGGTGCTCTGAAAGTACAGTAGCTAGAGTCAGAACTGGATGGAAAAAGTTCAGAGAGCTTATACCACTATTAGCCGCTAGAGGGTTCTCCCTAAAAATGAAAGGCAGGTTATACGATGCCTGCATACGAACAGCAATGCTGCATGGCAGTGAGACCTGGGCATTGTGTGCAGAGGATATACGCAGACTAGAGAGGAACGAAGCTTGCATGCTCCGCTGGATGTGCAATAGTAATATACGTG
>OZ024762.1:15515886-15575886 GCA_964016885.1 Eledone cirrhosa
CAACTTTAATTTAAGATCGTCACAAATACAACAGGAAGGACAGAGTTCGTTTGTTTGTTGATTGAGAAGAAGAAAAACACATAAATATAGATACAAAAATGAAGAGAAATAAAACTGAACTTCACCCCTTCCTATTGAGAACTTGACTGATTCTTCTCCAACAATTATTTCCTGTGTCTGCCTGTCTGTCTTTATGGATTTCTTATATTCTTCCTTCTTTATATAAAACTGTGCACCTTAACCCTTTAGCATTAACATTACTCAATATATATTATTGTATTTTTGTGGTAAAGGCACATAATTATCTCACATAATATCGAATCTATGAGATTTTAATATTACTTATTTTGAGAACACTGCCTTAACATAATTATGAGTGGCTGGTTACAGCTGGTTTCAACAGAAAGAGGTGGGAGAATTCTGGCCAGATATGGCTGGTTTAAATGCTAAAAGGTTAAACTGAACTTTGACCCTTCCTATGAGTGGCTGGTTACAGCTGGTTTCAACAGAAAGAGGTGGGAGAATTCTGGCCAGATATGGCTAGTTTAAATGCTAAAAGGTTAAACTGAACTTTGACCCTTCCTATTGAGAAATCTAATAGTTTTTCTCCTCTCTTTTCTCTAACAGCCATTTCTTGTCTATCTTTGCATATGTTCTATCTTCTTCCTTCTATCTAAAAGTGAAGACATCTATAAATCTATTCACCTTAAATTGAACTTTACTCTTCAAAGTCACAAATATAATGCCACTTATTTTCTCTAACAATTTTGTGACTATCCAGCATTGGATTTGTTCTGTTCAATCTTCATTCCCCCATTTCTAAGAGAAGATATTTATAAACATACTCATTTCTTAAATTGAACTTAACACCCTTCTCATTTATAAATCTAATGTTTCTCCTCTTCTCTATCAACAATTCCTCTTCTGCCTCATTATTGGATGTTTGCTGTATTCTTCTGTTCTCACTTCAATAAGTGAAGACATTGATAAACTCGTGTCTCTAAAACACACAAGCTGCAGAAAACATATACACCATGTTAAATTATACCATCTCTTCAGACAGTGGTAAGTAAAGACTTTCAAACTTTTCTCTTAAGATACATTTCAATTATTTGTACTCTTCAATTTCCCAGTTGGTAATACATTTAAAGAGCCCCTTCAGTCATGTATGCCCTTGGGATTTGCAACAGATTTATCCCCTGGATAAGGTGCATGTTCAAGATTATCTTAAACATGACATATAATTTTAAATGTAATATATATATATATATATATATTTATATATATATGTAAATTGCCCCAGCATGGCCTCAGCCGGATGGCTGAAACAGGTAAAAGAGTAATATATATATATATATATATATATATATATATATACATTTATATATATTTATATATATATATATATATATTTATATATTTCGTTTCTGAATTTGTTTAGCAAGATTCTTTATCTGAAATCGTGTGTTGAAACCGATATTGTTATACTTTGGGAGGGTCATGTTGCCAATAAGAAACACACGCACCAGTTGCTTTCACTTCAATTTATTATATATTTATAAATTTACAAATTTACAAATTTCTGGTTGGTTGGTTGGTTCCACAACCAGATAGTTGTTTATATATAGTCATAGTCCTTTCGTCACACACTCTGTGACCTCTTCAGTGACTGGGGATTCCTTTCTTCGTTTCTGTGCCTTTCCTTTCTTCTATCCTACGCCATTTTGTTTCTGTGTGTGTGTTGTGTGCTCAGTTTGCGCATGCGCCACATCCGGGTGTCTGTGTGTGTTTGTGTTCATTTATCTATTTGTTTATTTATTTATTTATTTATTGTTGGTTGGTTGTTTGTTCTATGTGTGTGTGTGTTTTCATTTTGTCCTGTGTGTGTTTTCATTTTGTCCTTAATTGTAAGTTGTTTGTTCTATGTGTGTGTGTGTTTTCATTTTGTCCTTAATTGTAAGTTGTGATGTTGCTGTTCCACTCATATTTTCTATTTAATTTTGGTTTTAATTCTTTTATGCTTACTGCCTCTGTAATTTGCCTAAACATTGCGTCTTTTCTGTGTGTGGTCACAGAGTGTGTGACGAAAGGACTATGACTATATATAAACAACTATCTGGTTGTGGAACCAACCAACCAACCAGAAATTTGTAAATTTGTAAATTTATAAATATATAATAAATTGAAGTGAAAGCAACTGGTGCGTGTGTTTCTTATTGGCAACATGACCCTCCCAAAGTATAACAATATATTTATATATATATATATTTATATATATATATATATATATATATATATATATATATATATTTATATATATATATATATTTATATATATATATATATTTATATATATTTATATATATATATATATTTATATATATATATATTTATATATATATATATATATATATATATTTATATATATATATATTTATATATATTTATATTTATATATATATATATTTTATATATATATATATATATACAGGGTGCGGACGATATTTGTTTGCAAAGATTACTGTCTAGGAAAAAATAACACGGTAGTTTTATTTTTTAAGATTTATTTATCAAACTTGGGTCAGTTTGTCTTCATGACTTGTTCTTTCGATCTCACTTGATAAACCCACCATTGGCTTTGATGACGGCCTCAAGGCAGCCTCGGAACCGGCTACAGGCCTTCGTCACTGTCCCCCGATTTAGGCCCCTACAGGCACTTGTGATCCTGGCCTTCAGATCGTCTTTCGTATTGCAGCTAGATCTGTTGGTGTCTCGTTCCACTGCGCCCCACACAAAGAAGTCGAGGGGGTTGCAGTCAGGTGAGCTGGGAGGCCAGATGTCAGGTGAAGTGTGGTCGATGAAGTTCTCTGACATCTAAGCTTGGGTCTTTTGGCTGGTATGGCAGGGCGCTGAGTCTTGCTGCCACACGTACAGCCTACCTGCAGCTACCTGGTCGATCCAGAGCTGTACTACCTCACTCAGATGTAGCCATCGGTGTTCAGCTTTAGGCCCTCAGGGAAGAACTCTGGCGTTCTGAAGGCGTCAGATCGTCGACCATGTGTTTTGCTCTCTGATGTTCCTTCGTAGTCGAATCCTCAATCTTCCAATTCCTTTCTGACCTTTTCCACCATTCTCCTGCTGACGCTGAGAAAGTCTGAAATTTCCTTCTTTGTCCTCCCGGCGCGGATTCCAAGAAGAACTCTGTGTCTCTTCCACAAATTTGGAGGTTCAAAATTACTCATAATCAATTATTCTGAAAATAAATAACGGAAATATAGTCACTGTTTTTATGAAGACAAGAGTGACAACGGAAGTAAAAAAATTTGCATAAAATTAGCAGTTGAAAATTGCAAACAAATATCGTCCACACCCTGTATATTTATATATATATAGAGCGAGAGAGAGAGAGAGAGAGAGAGAGAGAGAGAGAGAAATTACATGAATCAAAGTTCTGTTCAAACCATTTATTCGCTTACAATAGTTTCTTCCAAACTGAGGTTTGGAGTCTTCGGAGCAATTTTTCAATGATTGTTTACATACATGACCTCCTTTCCAACACAAGAGACATACAGAAACATATGTATATATTGATGCACAGTGGGTTGACATCCATTATAATATTTAAGCATGGCAATTTACATTCAAAGATTAAAGTCATATTAAAAGAAAACAAAATTAAAGTTAAAATACAACATTGGCAGTTTACGAAGATAATGCAAGAGGATAGTTAGAAGTAGTTAGTGTATGCAATAGTTACACGAGGGGCATGCACGTGTGTCTTATTTATATAAGATTATAGTGCGGTAGGGTGTTATATGTAATACAAGCATTTTAAGCGGGCAATCAAGAGTATTATGGGGGTTGTATTGGTAAAGTATTTTTTTATGTATGATAAATACTATACCAATACAACCCCCATAATACTCTTGATTGCCCGCTTAAAATGCTTGTATTACATATAACACCCTGTCGCACTATAATCTTATATAAATAAGACACACGTGCATGCCCCTCGTGTAACTATTGCATACACTAACTACTTCTAACTATCCTCTTGCATTATCTTCGTAAACTGCCAATGTTGTATTTTAACTTTAATTTTGTTTTCTTTTAATATGACTTTAATCTTTGAATGTAAACTGCCATGCTTAAATATTATAATGGATGTCAACCCACTGTGCATCGATATATACATATGTTTCTGTATGTCTCTTGTGTTAAAAAGGAGGTCATGTATGTAAACAATCATTGAAAAATTGCTCCGAAGACTCCAAACCTCGGTTTGGAAGAAACTATTGTAAGCGAATAAATGGTTTGAACAGAACTTTGATTCATGTAATTTCTATATAACTGCTTTGTAGAACAACTGATGTTATTACATTGAGCTATTTATCTTACTGGTAATAAGGTAGTAATAAATTACTGTCTTTCACTGTTTAGGGTTTAAAATATATATAACTATAAAAGGTTTTAGTATATACATAACCATAAATAGTATCCTTAATACTATATATATATATATATATATATATATATATATATATATATAAATAACATTTATATTTATATATATATATATGTATATTTATATATATTTATATATATATATTTATATTTATTTATATATATATATTTATATTTATATATATATATTTATATATATATATTTATATTTATATTTATATATATATATTTATATTTATATATATATATATATTTATATATATATATTTATATATATATTTATATATATATTTATACAAATGAATATATGAGGGATGAACATCTATACAATTATAGAAGTGTTAGGATTGCAATCCGAACACTTCTATAATTGTATAGATGTTCGTTGAAATGGTTCCTGTCAGCATGACTTGGCAAGCTATTTACAACACTGGTTTAACCGCTTTACTTCCCTCCGAAGAAGAGATATTATCTCGAAAATTAAGGACATTTAAATAAATGTAAGGTAAAAGACTAATTGTCAACAATATCTTTTGCATTTGTATTTTTTAATCTATGTCCATACCTGCATTGTCTTGGCTTTACAAATTCAAACGTTTATATGTATATATGTATTTATATATATGTATATATATGTGTATTTATATATATATAAGTATATATATATATGTATATATATATATATGTGTATTTATATATATATATATATATGTATATATATATATATGTACATATATATATATGTATATATATATATATATATATATGTATATATATATATATGTATATATATATATATATGTATATATATATATATATGTACATATATATATATATATGTATATATATATATATATGTACATATATATATATGTATATATATATATATATATATGTATATATATATATGTGTATTTATATATATATATATATGTACATATATATATATGTATATATATATATATATATATGTATATATATATATGTGTATTTATATATATATATATATATGTATATATATATATATGTACATATATATATATGTATATATATATATATATATATATATATATATATATATATATATATATATATATATGTATATATATATATATATGTATATATATATATATATATATATATATATATATATATATAGGAAAAACAGAGCTCAAGCCATTTCGACGGCTATTTCTGGACCTAAATAGCCGTCGAAACGGCTTGAGCTCTGCCGTCGGGGTCATACTTTTTCCTATTTCCCACTCTACTACCCTAAGTATTGAGTACTCTGGCGCGTTATGGTCCATCTGGTTCCTTGCCACATTTCCTTTGTTATATATATATATATATATATATATATATATATATACATATATATACACACATACATATATATTATTTTCTCTTTTCAGGCTACACTTATAGGTTGCAACTTTATCTGTCCACACTGATCCTGGCTTTTGTCTCCTTCCTTCTCTCCTTCCTCTTCATCATCATGTGTGTCTGGCATTTCTACAACTGCTTCAACAAACATCGTCAACAATGTCAGGCTGTTAAACATGCAAAAACCTTACATGAAACCTGTAAAAAGCTCAAACTCAAATTCAATATTTTTTGATTGCTACAACACACAGATGTATACATACTTTGATTACCTGTAAAGGTAATATTTATTAGAATTCTGTTGATGTGTGTATACATTTTTGGGGACACCCTGTATATATATATTGCTAGTCTACAGTACTGGGACTGGGAAGACTACAGATCAAAAAAGTACTCAATACATGATACAATGGAGAGAGGGTATATTAGTGAAAATAGAAGATCTACCGCAAGCTGGGAGGTTTTAGCTAGTTACCTCTTCTCGCCATCATCAAACAAATTTTTCAAATTTAAGGGAAAAATTTGCTTCATGATGCCCAGAAGATGTAACTAACTGAAACTGCCAACCTAGCAGTAGATCCTCTCTTTCCATTAATATATATATATATATATATTATATATATTTATATATATATATATATATATATATATTTATTAAAATAATAGATTAAAGTTTAAGCAAAGAATCGCTGCTTTCACCCCTAATGGTTCTTATATATTTGATATATATTTATCCTTATCGAGCCCTCTTTGGATTTTAATCTTCAAATTTATTATTATTACTATATATATATATAGGAACCAGTAAGACCCCGACGGCTGAGCTCAAGCCGTTTCGACGGCTAATTCTTAGTCCAGAATTAGCCGTCGAAACGGCTTGAGCTCAGCCGTCGGGGTCTTACTGGTTCCTATTACCCACTCTACTACCCTAAGTATTGAGTACTTTGGTGCGTTATGGTCCATCTGGTTCCTTACCACATTTCCTTCGTTATATATATATATATATATATATATATATATATTTATGTAATAAACAACATAAGACAATTATTCCATTTACCAAAGGTTTCACGAAGACAGACGAGCTCGACACAGACGTCTGAAATCGTTCATCAGAATGAAATTTTATTAATTTTAATAATTGTCTTATGTTGTTTACATAACTAAATAGCTCTATAGCCTACATAGAGCACTCTCCTTTCCTTTACCTTTCCTACGGAAACACTTTATATATATATATATATACAGTTTAATTCAAAGGAAATCATCAGGAACGCTTTCCTGATGGTTTCCTTCAAATGAAACAGTTCTAGTCTTGTAGAAGCCATTTCTATATTAAATTTGTTTTTTTACACCCTACAACCTTGGAAGGGTGAAAGGCAAAGTTGAGCTCAGCAGGATTTGAACTCAAAGAGCAGAGAGCCAGAATGAATACAAAAAAGCATTCCATCTGATGTTCTAAGAACTCTTCAAAGAATATATATGGTACCAAACTAGCAGAATCATTGGAACACAGAAAAGAATGCTTTGCGATGTTTGTTGCAACCAATTTTGATATAGTGTCATATTTTTATGGCTGGAAGTTCTTCATATCTAAATAAAAAGTCTATCTTGAGCTTGGAGGCTCATCAAATCAGTGTTTATCTCAATTTCCATGGTCTGAAGTGACTGAGAATTCATGACTCCCTACTCCTGGACAGGATACCAGTCCAACACAGTGTAAACTCCCAGCTACTGCAGCTTCTGGTACAACTTTTCAGCTGAATATACTGGAACAATGTGAAATGAAGTGTTTTGTCTCGAGACCACAGCACACACAACCCAGTCCAGGAGTCGAACCGATGACATTATGATCATAAGTCCAACACCCTACCACTAGGCCATGCCTAACACCCCCTGAAGAGATGGCAGTCAACACTCTTACCATTACAGCTTCCACATCCATAAGTTGTTATACCATTATACCATCAATACATGGAGTGCCAGGTTTAGGACAAATGAAGCCCTGTGCTAGTTAACTCTTTACCATTTACATTACTCTATATATACTATTATATTTTCAAGGTAAAGTCTTTACATCACATAACATTTACATTTCTCTATATTTACTGTTGTATTTTCATAGTAAAGGCTTTACCTCACATAACATTTACATTACTCTATATATACTATTGTATTTTCACAGTAAAGGCTTTACCTCACATAATATCTCACATAACATTTACATTACTCTATATATATTATTGTATGTTCACAGTAAAGGCTTTACCTCACATAATATCTCACATAACATTTACATTACTCTATATATATTATTGTATGTTCGCAGTAAAGGCTTTACCTCACATAATATCTCACATAACATTTACATTACTCTATATATATTATTGTATGTTTGCAGTAAAGGCTTTACCTCACATAATATCTCACATAACATTTACATTACTCTATATATACTATTGTATTTTCACAGTAAAGGCTTTACCTCACATAATATCTCACATAACATTTACATTACTCTATATATACTATTGTATTTTCACAGTAAAGGCTTTACCTCACATAATATCTCACATTACTCTATATATACTATTGTATTTTCATGGTAATTATTTTCACATAATATCTAATCTAAGAGGTTTTGATATTACTTATGTTGAGAACAATACCTTAACATCAGTATGAACAGCAAGTTACAGCCAGTTTGAAGAGAAAGAGGTGAGAGAATTCTGGCCGGTTATGGCCAGTTTAAATGAGAAAGGGTTAAGTTATGAGGCCTCATACTTCGGCCCTGAAGGAGGTAAAGAATGTTTTTGGCAGCAAGATGCCCCCCCCCCCCCCCTCACCAACCCTGGCCAATGGGCCCCTGTAGTTAACCACACCTAAGTACAATGGTAAATTGAGCACTGAGTACATGATATAGAGTAGATGAAAGGACCCTGTTTCTTCACAAATATCAACCTTCTGAAATATAAACACTTTTCTTTCTTATATATTTTTGTTATTTTTTATTTTATATTTTACAAAATAAATTGTACAAAATACTAAAATATTTGTTGTTATTTCAAGACCTTATAAAGTAAACTGTGCTTTGATAATGTAAAATAGTTGACAACAAAATATGTATTTTCCCCACTTTTTATGTCTTTCCACCACTCCCCCCTCACACCCTCGGAAATCTTTTCCTTCCCACTTTTCTCCTGATGAAGGGCTAATGCCCGAAACGTCGTCCCCCCACCCTCCACTCTCAAGCGTGAACCTAATATTAACACTGTTTGTACTGCACTCTTCGTTATTGTTTTTGTTTTTTACTTTATATATATATATATATATATATATATATATCATTTGATCATTTCTCCCTTCTCTTGTTCCTACGATCAAATCTCCTTTTTCTCTCTTTCCTTATGATTTGCTATCTCGATCTCTCACTTCCACTAACTACAATAATGAGGTATGAATGTATTATTATTATTTAAATTTTTAACAGTTATATAAGTTTATGTATTATATATTATTAGTTATTTATATATCTTTATACACGTTCTCACACGCACCCTCAGTGTTATATGTAATTTTTCATGTTTCAACTTAAGGTATATAAATATCGAGTTTTGTCATAACTAATCACTGCCATGACTAAATTATAACCATCAACATAGTCAAGGTATGTCAGGCATCAACTTATTTTTGATGAGGACGTATTTCTGATGAGGACGTACTGTTGAAATAGCTCAGTACCTCTGAAATATGTATAATAAAATATATTTGATCACATGAATGTCTATATTTATTAATATTTTAAAGTAATATATATATAATGGAATATGTATTTGGTATATATACAATATACAGTGTTTCCTATATGGTTCTTTCTCTTTATATATATATATACATATATCTTTTCCATTTGGTTTATATATGTGTGTGTGTATAGGTGTGTGAGTGTATATATAGATAGATATATATGTGTGTATATATATATGTATATATATATATATATATATACACATATATATATCTATCTATATATGCACCCACACACCTATACACACACACACACACACACTTGGTTAAGAGAGTGGGACTGGCTTTGTGCAGTGCCTTTGCTCACTATAAAAGCTTCACGGCACAGACATTGCTTTATATCTGAAGATCTCTCTGCACTTGTCGTCACATGGTACCATGGGCCCAGCACTATGTGTCAATAATTGTCACAGGTGTAGTGTTTGTACAAGAGTTTTCAAGTCGCTGGCTGGACTAAAGTCACATTCGTTCAGCGCATCGGTAGGGGTTCTCCTACATGGATATAAAGTAGTGGCCGTACTCGAAAACGAGTTGGCAGCCACCATATATATATATATATGCACTATAATATTAAAACTAACATAAGCATACATTAACATCAATGGTATGAATTAGAAAAGCTGGAATGTTAATAGTGAATTGTTAGAGACTCGATGGTTTTACCATTTACCCTCGTGTGTGTAGATATTTGGTTCAAATGTAATCAAGGGGAGATAAGCAGCCTTAAGTAGTCAACTATCGTCTGTTTAGTGGTACGGACTAAATAGTTTAAAACTCGTTAAACCTAATATAAGTATACATTAACATCAATGGTATGTACTAGAAAAGCTGGAATGTTAATATTGGATTGTTATAGACTCGATGGCTTTACCATTTACCTTTGTGTTAGAGGTAGAAACCCCATAAAACACACCACTGTCAAGTAACTCTTTTGTCTTTATCCCCACATCCGAGATAAACAAAAACTTCTGAAATAAAATGTTTTATAAAACTACCACAGAATTATAATTATATTTACCTATATAAATTTACTTGATGTTACCCACACTGATAAAAATATATACACTCCCCAAATTTACCCGTTTTATGACGGGTCACACTCGATTGTACTGGGAGCACCCACACACACACATAAAAACTCTGGCGTCACGCAGTAATACAGAGTACCCGACCTCCCATGGGTACAAGCTGAAGCATATAGACAATATGCCCCCCACCCACACACCGCAAGGTGGTCGTGGAGGTGCCACGGCAAAAAAGCACCCAGCCCACACTGTAAAGTGGACGTGTAGGCGCCACGAAAAAGCACCCAGCACTCACTGTAAATGAGGTTGGTGTTAGGAAGGGCATCCAGCTGTAGAAATCAAGCCAAATCAGTTCCTGTATGAGCAAGGCATGGTCAGCCGACCAGACACTGCCCACAACAGGACAACCCGTCTAACCCATGCTAGCGTGGAAGAACGGACGTAAAATGATGATGATGATGATGATATATATATATATACGTTACTCACTATGGTTGCCCTCGATTGAACTCGGGATAAACATACACATATATATATATATATATATATATATATATATATATATATATATATATCATTGTTTAACGTCTATCTTCCACGCTAGCATGGGTTAGACGGGAATTGTCCCATTTGAAGCAAGATTATTCGGGTGACCGTGTCTCGCTCGTATAGGATTATCTGGCAGGTTTTCTACGGCTGGATGCCCTTCCTAACACCAATCACGTTTACAGTGTGGACTGGGAGCTTTTTACCGTGTTACCCACACGGACACATTACAGCGTTTGTTGATTGTTCAACAAGAATCAAAGACAGCTTCCACTAGTGTTTTATTTAACGTACGAATTATTCCAATTGGTAGATCCTGTGGTAGTTATATAGGTTCCAAGTGTAACAATATATATATAATGATAGGGCCTGTTGTTTAACCAGGGATCAGCTCTGTGGTAGCAGACCTCGAACGAAAGATGGCCTACCTTTCATTAACCCAACAAGGTATCGTTCTGTGTATCGAAAATGTGCTTTTTTAGGGAGATTTGGCTGCTATTTCTAGCACATCTCGACAGGGCAAGTCCCTATGTGATCGCTCAATAAACTAGAAATAGCAGACAAATCTTCCTAAAAAGTAAACAGCCAAATGTCTTTAAACACCTATAAAAGTTAACTCATGGAACTTACCTTCGATGTATTCCACCATAACAGCACATTCAACTTCCCAGTATCTTGTAAACTGAAAGGTAAGTAGGTATCTCCATTTATAAATGTCTATATATATATATTTATGTGCATGTGTGTGTATACATATATATAGCAGTTTAAAATCCGGCCATCCGTGTTCAGAGTAATTATCCAGGTTCGAATGGCAGTTAGGCCGCGTAAGAGTGGGAAAATAGTTGAAAAGTGAAACAAATCAAACACACGGGTGAAAGAATATAAAGTCATAGGTTCCCGCTCAGGGGAAGTGGAGGTGTGTTTGTTGAAAACGATTTAGTTAGGAACTCTGGAACTTCCCTCGAATGATTTTTGAAGTAAGCTAACTTATTTGAAACTTATTAGCCTCGCTATCATTGACGACAAAGTCGTAGAATAACCAAGTATCTTCACTAGGAGCATCAACTGATACGTGTATCCCATATAAGTATGTGTATATTATATATATGTGTTTGTGTCGAACAAATACCGCTGTAAGTGTAACGTATGAGTAATTGAACGACGAACTCCGGATAATTTGAGAGAAAAACTGGGCATTGGAAGATAAATGCGTGTGTGTATATATTTGGTTCAAATACAGTCAAGGGGAGGTAATTAGTCTTATGTAGTCAATTGTCGTCTGTTGAGAGGTTACCGAACCAGTTTAAAACTCCTTAAAACTAATAACATACATTTGCAGCAATGGAATGTATTAGAAAAGCTGGAATGCTAATAGTGGATTGTTAGAAACTCGATGGTTTTACCATTTACCCTTGTGTTAGAGGTAGAAACCCCATAAAACACACCACTGTCAGTGGCTATCTTGTCTTTACCTCACATCCGAGATAAACAAAATAAACTACTGAAATAAACATTATTATTTTTAACCCAAATAAAATTACTTGATAGAAAAATAAAGACTCACACAATTTTCTGTATTATGACGAGTCACGCTCCATTGTACTGGAGGTAATTCACCAGAGATTGGCATCATACACACAAACGTACGCAGTCTCTTGTCTGTGTGTGTATATATATATATATATATATATATATATATATATATGTGTGTGTGTGTGTGTAAAAGGTAAACAGAAATAATAAACTTATATGTATACAGGAACCAGTTGAATCTCCTAGTGAAAATACTTGGTTATTCCACGACTTAGCCTCGCTATCACCGGCGGCAATGTTTCAAATAAGTTAGCTTCCCTTAAACATCATTAGAGGGAAGTCCCAACGTTCCTAAATAAATTGTTTTCTTCTATTTACCTTGGACATAAGTTAATCCTGATCCAACGATGTTGAAGTTACAGCCATGTTTAGTAATGTACATGAGAGTTGGTTAGTGAAAGTGAGGCTTAGTATTTGGAGGGAACTCTAAGGTTCTCATGTTGTTAATGTTTAAAGGTGGAGAGATGCTGTGAAGTACCATAGACATTAAACGAAGCAAATAAACTATTAGCCTGTTAAAATTCAAACACACTTTCACTTGCTCCGAGCGGGAACCTATGACTTTGTATTTTTACATCCCTGTGTTTGATTTGTTTCATTTATCAACTATTTTCCCACTCTTACGCGGCCTAACTGCCATTCGAACCTGGATAATTAGCCTGAACACGGATTACCATGGATTAACTAGCCTCCGGATTGCCGGATTTTGAACTGACATATATATAGAGAGAGAGACATTTATAAATGGAGGTACCTACTTACCTTTGTCTATACAAGATACTGGGAAGTCGAATGTGCTGTTATGGTGGAATACATTCAAGGTAAGTTCCATGAGTTAACTTTTATATGTATTTAAAGACATTTGGGTGTTTATATTTTAGGAAAATTTGTCTGCTATTTCTAGTTTATTGAGTGATCACATAGGGACTTGCCCTGTTGAGATGTGCTAGAAATAGCAGCCAAATCTCCCTAAAAAACACAGTGTCATCTTCGATACACAGAATGATACCTTGTTGGGTTAATCAAGGGTAGGCCGTCCTTCGTTCGAGGTCTGCTACCACAGAGCTGATCCCTGGTTAAACAACAGACCCTATGAAATATGTATATATATATATATCGACAAGATCCCAGACAACATCCGCTTAACGAGTGGGGGTGGAGCTCGTAAGATCGGACCGAGGAAACAATGTTTCCATTGGTCTTTCCAATTGCTAATACTATCTGTTAGGTCGCAACTCCAGGCTGAAATACACACACACACACACATATATATATATATATATATATATATATATATATATATATATAAGATGAGAAAAAAAACTCTCATTCTGTGAGTATAAACAAGATAGGGGAAAAGATTTTCCATCTAACTTCGCTTATTTATAAGTGATCTTAGAAAAATATTTTCTTCGATCTTGTTTATACTCCCAGAATTTGAGATTTTTCTAATTTAATCCTAATATATAATATTGACTCTGTGTCAGATTTCTTTCATTGAGATGTATGGATATTAGAGACTAATTAACCTTTAATTAATATATATATATTAATATATATATTAGCGTCCGAAACGTTAAGACCCTCTTCCTGCTATTTCAAGCGTTAACCTAATATATCCCTTCCATATACTGTACCGATTGTGTTGTTATTTCTGTTTACCTTTTACATACATATATATATATGTGTGTGTGTTAGGTAATTCCGAAGGAAAAACAAAGGAAAAAAGTGTGCTCTATGTATAGAACAGAGCTATTTAATTAGAAATTGAACAACTGAAGACTAAAATCCAAAGAGGGCTCAATAAGGATAAATATATATCAAATATATAAGAACCCTAGGGCAAATATTTATTAAAATAACAGATTAAAGTTTAAGCAAAGAATTGCTGCTTTCACCCTCAACGGGATCTTCTGAAACTAAAAACATCAATCTGTAAACGCAGGAGTAAATATTTCGAAAAACGTTGCAACTGAAGGAAAACAGGAAGACGATACTTTGGTTCGTGAAGACATTCTCTGGCAATAAATGGAAAAAAAGCAAAGATAATACGTCGTTATGTGGAGTCATTTTCCTAAATGGAATATTAGTCTAATGACTCTGTTTATACCATAAACGTGGTTTTGTCTTTGCATGTAATTGTTCTCATCGCCAAACATAACGACGTATTATCTTCGCTTTTTTCCGTTCATTGCAGGGAACATCTTCACGAACCAAAGTATTGTCTTCCTGTCTTCTTTCGGTTGCAACGTTTTTCGAAATATTTACTTCTGTGTCCACAGATTGATTTTTTTTTTTAGTTTCAGAATATCCCGTTGAGCGTGAAAGCAGCAATTCTTTGCTTAAACTTTAATCTGTTATTTTAATAAATATTTGCCCTAGGGTTCTTATATATTTGATATATATTTATCCTTATCGAGCCCTCTTTGGATTTTAGTCTTCACATTTATTATTATTACTATATATATATATATATATATATATATATATGCATCAAAGTATCGTCTTCCTGTTTTGCTAACATCAACCACATTTACAGTGTGGACTGGGTGCTTTTTACCGTGTTACCTACACAACTACATTACAGTGTGGACTGTGTTTTTTTTATATATATATATTTTTTTAATATATATATTTTTAATATATATATTTTTAATATATATTTTTAATATATATATTTTTAATATATATTTTTAATATATATATTTTTAATATATATATTTTTTTAATGTATATATATTAAAAGTGACAAAGGCGCTGTGTGGTTACTAATAAATATTTTTTAGAAAATGTAAGAGAAACACAAACATAAGGACAATTCCCGCTCTTCGCTTTGTCTGCTGTGGGTCACATGTTTCGATGCATTAAGAACAATACATCTCATCATAGTGCGTTAATAACTACGAGGTATAGTTATTAGGGAAGGAAACAACAAAAAAACAGAGACAATAGCGAAGAGAACAACAGATATATATATGTATATACATACTGAGTGGGTCATAAATATCTCCCACATTTTGAAAGGATATAAAAAAAAAAGAAGACAACTATCTAGAAAAAAGAAACTGATTTTATTTCTAAAAAGTACAGAAAAATACACACAAACACACACATGCATACCCACACATGCACACCCACACATGCATACACACACATGCATACCCACACATACTTCTCTAGTTGGTTAGGACATTTTGACGTTAAGGCTACATTTTTTTTTTTTTTTTTAGACAAGTATTAAATACGTTTATTTACAATAGTTTATAACTTTGCCTATTACACCGTATGGTGAACAAATGGGGTCCTACGTGCTGACCTCCCCACAGCCCCGGCAGGCAGGATGGAGAAGGCGTTTCCCCGGAGGATGGTATAAGGGAGATAGTTGTTTATTTGTTCAGTTACTCATCATCGTCATCACCACCACCACCATTGTCACCACCATCACCATCGTCACCACCACCACCATCACCAATAGCAGCAGCATCATCATCATCATGAAGTAAGCCGTAACAGTGAATATGTGAAGAGAGGCAGCGTTAAGTTGTCAATTTGGTCAGTGAAGGCCTCATACAAGGAAGATAGTGTTATAGGCCACAGCAGGTTTACTGGGAGTGGAAATAAATCTGAAAATATATAAATATAGTTATATTTATTGTTGTAGTTAATATTGCTACTAATGCTGTTAGTAGTGGCATATATATATAAATATATATATATATAATATATATATATATATATATATATATATATATATATATATATATATATATATATATATACATATATACATATATACATATATATATATTCCAGAACATCCTGAGCTCAATATGGACAGCATGTGCAGCATCGGTGCCACGTAAGCGGAAAAAAATCCAAAAAGCGCAATTTGGGAGACTGCAGCAGTCCGTCTTGCCAGAAAAGAACGGTGCAATGCTGAACGTGAGTACAAACTTCACAAATCAGACATTAATAGGAAGAGGCGAAATAGATTGTCCAACCACCTCAAACAGGTGACAAAAAAGGCAGTGCTTCAATTTGGCAGCGCATAGCAACCAGCCCTGACAGTAAGGTGTTCTGGAAGTATGTTCACTCAAAGCAGAGGCCTCACTCTCCAGTTGGTCCTCTTCGCAATCCCCACACAAGCCAGGTTACTGACGACCCCAAGGAATGCGCAGAGCTCATTGCTGAATGCTATGCAGGCATTTTCACTATTGAAGACCAGAGTGTACCATCTCCACCACCTATGACACCGGACTCTATGACAACCATGGAATTTACACCTGCAATGCTGCGACATCACCTAAAAAATAAACGCAACCATGCCTCTCCTGGTCTTGATGGTGTTACGTACCTGCTTCTACACCAGTTATCACGCTTCTTCCAATTCTGTCTGAACAACAGTGCTACTCCAGAACAGTGGAAAACTGCCAGCAGTGTCATTCCTCTGTTCAAAATGGGTGACCGCACATCACCTGTGAACTATCGTCCAGTCAGTCTTACTAGTTGCATCGCCAAACTGATGGAATCCTGTGTCAGAGAAACACTTTGGAACTTCTGGAGCTCTCACAGTCTTATCCGGCCCTCGCAATTTGGATTTATCCCCAACTCCAGCTGCTGTGATCAACTTATAGAGTTTCTTGAGGACATCACCTGGATCACTGATGGCGGCTCATGGGTGGATGTTGTTTACCTTGACTTTGCGAAAGCCTTCAATTCTGTGCCACACAAAAGGCTTATGGCAAAACTCTCTGCAATGGGTGTGAAGGATGATCTTTTTAACTGGTTGAAGTCCTTCATTCTCAGTCGAAGAGAGGTAGTCACGGTTCTGGGACAGCATTCCTCACCATATGAGATGTCATCTGGTGTACCACAGGGATCTGTTCTTGGCCCCCTTTTGTTTGTGGCATATATTAATGACATAGATGCCAACTTAAAGAATGCCACAGTACTAAAGTACGCAGACAACATCAAGCTGTACCTTGAGATAAAAAGGACAGATCCTGAACACTATAGATCTTGCTTGCAGTCTGACCTGGACACAATGCAACAATGGATCTCAGACTGGCAACTCAAGCTAGCTGTGGACAAGTGCACCACCATACATTTTGGGAGTAAAAACCCAGCATCCACATACTCCCTCCACAGCACTAATATCAAGAAGTCTTCTTGTGAACGTGACCTAGGCATTACGGTCAGCAGCGATTTGCGTTGGACGAGGCACGTCTCTAAAATTGTCAAGAGGGCCGAGGGTGTCTTAGCATCACTCAGCAAGACCTTTGTCAGCCGCTCTCCAAATATCTATTTAAGGCTGTACATGGCTATGGTGCGACCACACTTAGAATTTGCATCACCAGTCTGGAACCCCTATCCTGGAAACTGTTCAGAGACGTGCAACCAAGCGAATACCCTCCATCAGGCATCTACCATACTCTGAGCGCCTTGCTTCCCTGGGCATGGATACATTGAAGCTCCGACGCCTGGCAACTGACTTGGTAAATACCCACAAAATTGTTAACCATGTTGCCAACAACAACCCTGAGTACCTTTTTGATTTCCATGTGTCTAACACACGTGGACATGCCCACAAAGTCAGAAAACAGTACAGTTCCCATGACTTTCAGAAACATTTTTTCACGCTCAGAGTTGCTGAAGCATGGAACAAACTACCTGCATCAGTTGTTAGCTGTCGAAACACTGCATCCTTTAAGGCCTCCATGCTTCCCGAGATCCGCCAACACTACAGCTAACACATACACACATGTACTTCCCTGACATTTGTGTATTATTCTATGTACTATACATACACCTTTGACGAGTTGTAGTGCACCTGAGCACTTTACACAATAATTTCATTATTATTATTATAATATAAGATCAAAAGATGGTTAAAAGAGTTCCAAGTATTTTATTATGCGCATTCACTGCAGAGTCACTCCAGTTAGAGCTGCTACTTCTCTGAATTGAGAGATCACAGCTCTGATACTATGGCCATGTGGTTAGAATGTCTCAGGAAAGAATCTCTGGACAGATTTTACAGGCAAAACCAACCGGCAGGAGACCTAGGGGTTGACCCTGAGCAAAATGGTTCGATAACATCCATGAGCTTGGCAGATCTCACTTGGGGTATCCAGCCAGAACAGTTGGAGATGGTTGCTTCTGACATGACCCACTGGAAGGAGTATTTGAGGACTCTGTCCCCACGACCCTCTCAGGAATAAGTGGGCGAAGAAGAAGACACACAATACATTTCCTGTCTCTGACAAGTTGTGTTCTTTAACTTACACAATCTCTCTCTCTCTCGCCCACTCCCTGTGTCTCTTTCCATAACACTCTCTCTCCAGCTCTCTCTCTTTCTCCCACTCTCTAACTTTCTCTCTCTCCCTCTCTCTGACTCTCCATTTCACTCTCTCTCCAGCCCCCTCTCTCTCTCTCTCACATTCTCTAACACTCTCTCTCCAGCTCTCTCTTTCTCCCACTCTCTAACTTTCTCTCTCTCTCTCTCTCTCTCTCTCTCTCTCTCTCTCTCTCTGACTCTCAATTTCACTCTCTCTCCAGCCCTCTCTCTCTCTCTCCATCTCTCTAACACTCTCTCTCTCCCTCTCTCTCAATACACAATTACATTATACAAATATTTATACACATTCCACTTACAAAGTTAATCAATAAGCAATATTAATGATTTAATAATGACGTTATTTACCAAAACAATCCAGGCAGGCCACAAATATGATCTGTGCAACGACTGAGGCCACAGTTCCCTCTACAGATTTACCTGAATTACCTGTAATAAATAGAGTTATTTGGAGTTTCTATTGTTACTATTTATCTTTGACATAAAACATTTCATTCAATATATTAATACTAACTTTTGCTGATTCCCATTTTTACCTCCACCACTGTCACCACCACCACCACCACCACCTCCACCGCCACCACCAATGTCACCACCACCACCAATGTCACCACCACCACCACCACCACCACTGTCACCACCACCACTACTGCCACCACCACCACTGTCACCTCTACCACCACCTCCACCGCCACCACCACCACCACTGTCACCACCACCACCACCATTCCACTGCCACCACCACCAGTCACCACCACCACGATTGCCCCTCCACTACCACCACCACAACCATCACAATCCACCACCACCGCCACCACCAACACAACCACTACCCACCACCACCACTACCACCAACACAGCCACTACCCCCCCCCCACACACACCAACACCAAAACCAACACTACCAAGTATGTTGACAAACTTGGGACAAATTTCTGCCATATGAGACCTTATCAGTGAAGTATAGTTTACCAAAACTAAGTTGGCTTGAGTAGAAGAATTTCACAAGAAACATATAATCTTACCCGGAAGCTTTGTTCTACCAAATCTGGTGCCAACAACTGACGCCACAGTGTCTCCAATACCAAGAGATAACAAACCAGCAAAAGAACTGACATAGGCAGCTGAAAATAACAAAAATAATAACAAAAATAATAATTTCTGATTTAGACACAAAACCAACAATTTTGTGGAGAGGTGAAAGTTGATTAAATCAACCTCAGGGCATTACTGGTACTTTAACCCTTCAACATTTACATTACCCTATATATACTATTGTATTTTCACAGTAAAGGCTTTACCTCACATAATATCTCACATAACATTTACATTACACTATATATACTATTGTATTTTCACAGTAAAGCCTTTACCTCACATAATATCTCACATAACATTTACATTACTCTATATATACTATTGTATTTTCACAGTAAAGGCTTTATCTTATATAATATCTCACATAACATTTACATTACTCTATATATACTATTGTATTTTCACAGTAAAGGCTTTACCTCACATAATATCTCACATAACATTTACATTACACTATATATACTATTGTATTTTCACAGTAAAGGCTTTACCTCACATAATATCTCACATAACATTTACATTACTCTATATATATACTATTGTATTTTCACAGTAAAGCCTTTACCTCACATAATATCTCACATAACATTTACATTACTCTATATATACTATTGTATTTTCACAGTAAAGGCTTTACCTCACATAATATCTCACATAACATTTACATTACTCTATATATACTATTGTATTTTCACAGTAAAGGCTTTACCTCACATAATATCTCACATAACATTTACATTACTCTATATATACTATTGTATTTTCACAGTAAAGGCTTTACCTCACATAATATCTCACATAACATTTACATTACTCTATATATACTATTGTATTTTCACAGTAAAGGCTTTACCTCACATAATATCTCACATAACATTTACATTATTCTATATATACTATTGTATTTTCACAGTAAAGGCTTTACCTCACATAATACCTCACATAACATTTACATTACTCTATATATGCTATTATATTTTCACAGTAAAGGTAAATAATTGTTTCTACTTTTGGCACAAGGCCAGCAAATTACCCAGTGCATTACTGGTACTTTATTTTATCGACCCCGTAAGGATGAAAGGCAAAGTTAACCGTGGCAGGATTTGAACTCAGAATGGAAAGGGCCATAACTCTATGCGTCAAAGCATGGCGTCACCTTAAATAATATTGAATCTACAAAATTTTGATATTATTTATTTTGAGATCAATACCTTAACATCAGTATGAGTAGTCGGTTATGGCTGGTTTGAACAGAAAGGGGGTAGAATTCTGGTCAGATACAGCCGGTTTAAATGCTAATGAGTTAAATGGTAAATGGTATCAACAGCAAGTAGAGAATGATGGGTTCATGGTAGTTTGGGATTTCACTATCCACACAATTATACACCCCAACCCCTACCCCTACTCCATCCTCCCACTCCTCCTAACACCACCCCTTTCTCTGTAAAGTTATGTTGGTACCACAACATCCAGTCCAAACTAATGAGGTCATGTAGGTGTCACGACAAAAAAAACACACAGTCCACGCTGTAATGTGACCGTGTAGGTAACACGGTAAAAAGTTCCCAGTTCCACACTGTAAGTGTGGTTGGTGTTAGAAAGGGCATCCAGCTGTAGAAAACCCTGCCAGATATAGTTCTATATGAATGAGACACGGTCTCCCGACCAATCTTGCCTCAAGTGGACACTACACTATACCACAGCACACCACACTATATCACACAACACTATACTACACCACACTACACTACACTGTACCACACTACACTACACTACACTATATTATACCTCACTACACTATACCATACCACACTACACTACACTATACTACACCACACTACACCACACCACACCACACTATACCATAACACACTATACTACACCACACTACACTACACTATATTATACCACACTACACTATACTATACCACACTATACTATACCACACTATACCACAACACACTATTCCACACCACACTACACTATACTACACCACACCACACCACACTATACCACACCACACTACACTATACTACACCACACCACACCACACTACACTATACTACACCACACCACACCACACTATACCACAACACACAATACTATACAATGTTGTTGAAATATGAAACGAATACAAACCGTTAGACCAAGATTTATCAGGATAAATTGTTGACAACCAAACAGGAACAGAGAACCCAATCAACAGGTATATATGTGTAACTAACATAGGACCACTGTCTTTCTTGTCCAGAAATAATGACAGGTTTGATTCCAGGTAGGAAGATAATGGACGAATTCCATACATTCGGATTTGCTGTAAAAAAAAAAAAATCAACAATATATTATATTGGTCTGTTTGTTTGAATATTTATTTACTCTGTTTGCTAATTGAGACCTATACTTGTAGACAGAAACTGTGTAGAAGCCTGCCACACACACATATATGTATATATATATGTATCATTTCATCATCATTTCATTTTACGTCCACTTTTCCCTGCTTGCAAGGGTGGGACGGGAACTGATTCTGGCTTGATTTCTACAGCTGGATGCCCTTCCTAACACCAACCTCATTTACAGTGAGTGCTGGGTGCTTTTTTGCCGTGGCACCTCCACGACCACTTTGCAGTGGAATGATAGGGACCCCAGTCCCTATCATCTCATTTCTACAGCTGAGTAAACTGGAGCAATGTGAAATAAAGTGTCTTGCTCAAGGAAACAACACATCACCCGGTCTGAGAATTGAACTCACAACCTTTCGATTGCAAGGCCAATGCTCTAACCACTAAGCCATGTGCCTCCATTATGTGTAAATGTATATATGTATATATATATATGTATATGTATATATATATATGTATATATATATATACATATATATGACTGAAACCAATAAAAAATATATAAAAATACATCAAGAAAAGTAAAATATAATTTTTAAAAAAAGTTTTACCTCAAGAATAAGAAGAAGAGCCAAAGCAACCCAAGCTGCCAGGGCCAACATGTTGGGTTCATATAACAGTCCTGGTAGGTAAACACCAACCATGACAATGTGGAAGAATTTACGGACATCAGAATGTATTCTGTTCTTATGTCTGTTGTAGTAGATGACCACTGCGACGGTTATAACTGACCATAACAACCAGTAACTCAACAGGTAGAACTAGGTTAATTAAATATAAAGAAACACAGAAAGATTATTTATGTATCTGCTTATTATTATATATAATAAGGGCGGTGGACTGGCAGTATCGGTAGAGGGTCTGACGCCATGCTTTGCAGCAAAGAGTTACGCCCCTTTATGGTTTGAGTTCAAATCCCGCCGAGGTTAACTTTGCCTTTCATCCTTACGGGGTCGATAAAATAAAGTACCAGTAATGCACTGGATAATTGCTGGCCTTGTGCCAAAAGTAGAAACAATTATATATAATAAATGGTATATAATCTATTATATATATATATATATACATATATATATGCAACCCCGTTCTTCGCCCAACCCTTACTTTCACACACACACACACACACACACACACACACACACACACACACACGTACACCTACACACACACACCACCTTCAGCCCTCCCCGCTCGGACACCCTGTCTCCCTCTCCCCACTCCACCCGCCACCACCCCTATACCCCCCACACCCTTCCACCACCTGTTTTACCCCTTTTTAATTTCAGCTTATTTTGATCATGCTTTTATATATATTTATTTTTATTTCATTCCTTTTATTTTGATCATGCTTTATTTTTATTTTTATTTTTAATTTCATTCGCACCGTTTCCTTTCGCTATATGTCTCTCCACCACTCCCCTACACACCCTTTGAACTCTGTTCCCACACACTTCTCACCTGAGGAAGGGCTTATGCCCGAAACGTCGTTCCCCACCACCACCCCACTCTCCAGAGCGTGAAATTAATAAACATTCGTTGTACTGCCTCTCTGTTTTGTTCCTGTTCAAATTTTTCCATTATATATATATATATATATATATATATATATGGTTTTTACCACACCCTATCTGATATATATATATAGTAATAATAATTGTTTCTACTATTGGCACAAGGCCACCAATTACCCAGTACATTACTGGTACTTTATTTTATCGACCCCGTAAGGATGAAAGGTAAAGTTAACCTCAGCCGGATTTGAACTCAGAATGGCAAGGGCCGTAGCTCTATGCGTCAAAGCATGGTGTCCAACCCTCTACCGATACTGCCAATCTACCACCTTATATATATAGTAATAGTAATAAATTTGAAGACTAAAATCCAAAGAGGGCTCGATAAGGATAAATATATATCAGATATATAAGAACCGTAGAGCAAATATTTATTAAAATAACAGATTAAAGTTTAAGCAAAGAATCGCTGCTTTCACCTTTAACGGGATCTTCTGAAACTGAGTTTCAGAAGATCCCGTTAAGGGTGAGTGTCTTAACGTTTCAGACGCTAGTCCTTCATCAGAAGGAAGAATGAAAAATAAGATAGATTGAGGGGATGGAATTGGAAAAAATGTCTTTAGATAAAAATAACAGGTCCATCACCGTTTTACATCCGTTCTTCCATGCTAGCATGGGTTAGATGGATTATATACATATATATATATAAACAGACACACATATATATATGTATGGAGGCACATGGCTTAGTGGTTAGAGCATTGGCCTTGCAAGCTGGGAAAAGCGGACGTAAAATGATGATGATGATGATATATATATATATCCAACTGGCTTGTTCCAACTCATAGCAGTGTCGATCCAAAGCCAGGCTCCGATACTGTGGTTTTGCAGTGAGATGGGTTCGGCGCAGCCAACTAGCCTGTGCCTTCTCATTGCGGTGCCATCCAGTTCCCTTCCATTCTTCTCATGGCCCACCACCACCCACCACCCTCTCCAACCGTCTCATTTCTTTCTGGAATCTTACCTGACTTCTGCTGACATAACTGAACAACTTCTTAAAACTAAGCGGGTGCAACAACGTCAACCAAAAGATGATTATCACAATGGCCAGCACACCATACGTCAAATAAAATATTCTAGGTAACAGAGCATGGTTGGAATTATGGAATACAGCTGCTGAAATTGCCAAAGCAAGAACCACACTCTGGAAAATAAATTCAAAATTGTATATAATTTTCAAAAAATAGTATAATGCTAATAAAAATACACCCAGCACACTCTGTAAAGTGGTAGTACTGGTGTCATGATAAAATACATCCAGTACACTCTGTAAAGTGGTAGTGCTGGTGTCATGATAAAATACACCCAGTATACTCTGTAAAGTGGTAGTGCTGGTGTCATGATAAAATACACCCGGTATACTCTGTAAAGTGGTAGTGTTGGTGTCATAATAAAATACACCCAGTACACTCTGTGAAATGGTAGTGTTGCTGTCATAATAAAATACACCCAGTATACTCTGTGAAATGGTAGTGTTGGTGTCATGATAAAATACACCCAGTACACTCTGTAAAATGGTAGTGTTGCTGTCATAATAAAATACACCCAGTATACTCTGTGAAATGGTAGTGTTGGTGTCATGATAAAATACACCCAGTACACTCTGTGAAATGGTAGTGTTGGTGTCATAATAAAATACATCGAGTACACTCTGTAAAGTGGTAGTGCTGGTGTCATGATACAATACACTCAGTACACTCTGTAAAGTGGTAGTGTTGGTGTCATGATAAAATACATCCAGTACACTCTGTAAAGTGGTAGTGCTGGTGTCATGATAAAATACGCCCAGTATACTCTGTAAAGTGGTAGTACTGGTGCCATGATGAAACACACCCAGTACACTCTGTAAAGTGGTAGTGGTGGTGTCATGATAAAATACACCCAGTACACTCTGTAAAGTGGTAGTGTTGGTGTCATGATAAAATACACCCAGTACACTCTGTGAAATGGTAGTGTTGGTGTCATAATAAAATACATCCAGTACACTCTGTAAAGTGGTAGTGCTGGTGTCATGATAAAATACGCCCAGTATACTCTGTAAAGTGGTAGTACTGGTGCCATGATGAAACACACCCAGTTCACTCTGTAAAGTGGTAGTGTTGGTGTCATGGTAAAACACTCTGTAAAGTGGTAGTGTTGGTGTCATGATAAAATACACCCAGTACACTCTGTAAAGTTGTAGTTCTGGTGTCATGATAAAATACACCCAGTACACTCTGTAAAGTGGTAGTGTTGGTGTCATAATAAAATACACCCAGTACACTCTGTGAAGTGGTAGTGTTGGTGTCATAATAAAATACATCCAGTACACTTTGTAAAGTGGTAGTGCTGGTGTCATGATGAAACACACCCAGTACACTCTGTAAAGTGGTAGTGTTGGTGTCATGGTAAAACACTCTGTAAAGTGGTAGTGCTGGTGTCATGATAAAATACACCCAGTACACTCTGTAAAGTTGTAGTTCTGGTGTCATGATAAAATACACCCAGTACACTCTGTGAAGTGGTAGTGCTGGTGTCATAATAAAATACACCCAGTACACTCTGTGAAGTGGTAGTGTTGGTGTCATGATAAAATATACCCAGTACACTCTGTAAAGTGGTAGTGCTGGTGTCATGATAAAATACACCCAGTACACTCTGTGAAGTGGTAGTGTTGATAGGGGTTTAACCTTGCGATGGACTGCTGTCCTGTCCAGGGAGGAGTCTTGTACTCACAGTCGTTTCATGCCATGAAACCGGGATAAGCACCAGTCTAACAACAGACTCCAAATTAATTGAAATCCATAAAAAATATGGTAACGAAAGGTTAAATTATGCTCCAAACACCAACTTAATAATGAGCACATTAGTTAAGATACTAAATCTCTCCGAATTCTTGAATATTTTCAAAATAATTTGAAATTTATAGGCTGTGTTTTAAAAATATATACTTACAGCAGTTATATCTTCCTGGCCTAAAGTATAGTCTGCTGCTTGTATTTTCTGTAATACATAGAGAAATAAATATATACATATATACATATATATACAATATAGAGAGGAAAAACACAGGAGAGTGTGTTTTCATTACATATATATTATTTGGTAGTATTGGTAGAGGGCCGGACGCCATGCTTTGACGCATAGAGTTACGGCCCTTGCCATTCTGAGTTCAAATCCCGCCGAGGTTAACTTTGCCTTTCATCCTTACGGGGTCAATAAAATAAAGTACCAGTAATGCACTGGGATAATTGCTGGCCTTGTGCCAAAAGTAGAAACAATTATTATTACTTTCAAAGTGAAGGATGTCATGGATGATACAAAATCAAACATATGTCTTGTCTCTAAAAACAGCTCAAGATAGAATTCAGAGAATAAAATCGAGCCTTAATCATTATAAGAAAGTGATTGAAATATATTCATACACAGATAAGTTTGCACTAAGACATATCAAAACATAGAACTAGAGACAATCTACACTGAAAGTAAGATTGCATAATTCGTTGAGTATCTTATTAAATTTTATATAAAATTTAAAACAAAATACCTGATAACGATCAAAATATATATATATATCATCATCATCATCATTCGTCGACTACTGTCGAGATGATGGATCTCACTCTCATGCCCCAGAATTCCCTGTCCCCCATCGCCGCCCCCAGGTCCTGTCTACTGATTCCCGTATCCTTAGAGATAACGTCAGGGAATGACAGCTTCCTACTCCTAGTCAGGCTGGAGTCAGGGTTCCAGAGCAAGAGAGCGGATATGATTTCATTGCTGGCACGGTGACAGCAATGAAATATATATAACCCATGCTAGCATGGAAGAACGGACGTAAAACGGTGATGATGATGATGATATATATATATATATATATATATTAGTTTATATATATATATGGGATAACAAATTATCGTTATAGGTAATCCAGTTAGAGGTTGTGAGTACTCTGTAAGGTTGAGTGACACAACTGAGTGATTAGCAACCTTTAGACACCCTAATCAATGTAACAATTGTTAATACTGTAAATAAAACCCTTTTTGTACTGTTGACCATGTTATTTTCTTCTTCACTCTTTCACTATATATATATATATGTACATATACAAACACACACGCACATATATATATATTTTTTTTTTTTTTTTTGTCACATCACCAGTCTGAGCAGATGGATAATGGAGTCGGGTCCATAACTCCTATGGCTGACCTTGAGCCAATCCTCTGCGAAACACACGTAACAGGAGAAGGAATATCAGGTGTAGTGTTGATGGCGAATTTCAGGAAGCATGGAAGTTTTGAAGGATGCAGTATCCTGACAGCTAACAACTGATGCAGGTAGTTTCTTCCATGGAGGTTTTAAAGGATGCAGTGTCTCGACAGCTAACAACTGATGCAGGTAGTTTCTTCCATGGAGGTTTTAAAGGATACAGTGTCTCGACTGCTAACAACTGATGCAGGTAGTTTGTTCCATGGAGGTTTTAAAGGATACAGTGTCTCGACAGCTAACAACTGATGCAGGTAGTTTGTTCCATGGAGGTTTTAAAGGATGCAGTGTCTCGACAGCTAACAACTGATGCAGGTAGTTTGTTCCATGGAGGTTTTAAAGGATGCAGTGTCTCGACAGCTAACAACTGATGCAGGTAGTTTGTTCCATGGAGGTTTTAAAGGATGCAGTGTCTCGACAGCTAACAACTGATGCAGGTAGTTTGTTCCATGGAGGTTTTAAAGGATGCAGTGTCTCGACAGCTAACAACTGATGCAGGTAGTTTGTTCCATGGAGGTTTTAAAGGATGCAGTGTCTCGACAGCTAACAACTGATGCAGGTAGTTTGTTCCATGGAGGTTTTAAAGGATGCAGTGTCTCGACAGCTAACAACTGATGCAGGTAGTTTGTTCCATGGAGGTTTTAAAGGATGCAGTGTCTCGACAGCTAACAACTGATGCAGGTAGTTTGTTCCATGGAGGTTTTAAAGGATGCAGTGTCTCGACAGCTAACAACTGATGCAGGTAGTTTGTTCCATGGAGGTTTTAAAGGATGCAGTGTCTCGACAGCTAACAACTGATGCAGGTAGTTTGTTCCATGGAGGTTTTAAAGGATGCAGTGTCTCGACAGCTAACAACTGATGCAGGTAGTTTGTTCCATGGAGGTTTTAAAGGATGCAGTGTCTCGACAGCTAACAACTGATGCAGGTAGTTTGTTCCATGGAGGTTTTAAAGGATGCAGTGTCTCGACAGCTAACAACTGATGCAGGTAGTTTGTTCCATGGAGGTTTTAAAGGATGCAGTGTCTCGACAGCTAACAACTGATGCAGGTAGTTTGTTCCATGGAGGTTTTAAAGGATGCAGTGTCTCGACAGCTAACAACTGATGCAGGTAGTTTGTTCCATGGAGGTTTTAAAGGATGCAGTGTCTCGACAGCTAACAACTGATGCAGGTAGTTTGTTCCATGGAGGTTTTAAAGGATGCAGTGTCTCGACAGCTAACAACTGATGCAGGTAGTTTGTTCCATGGAGGTTTTAAAGGATGCAGTGTCTCGACAGCTAACAACTGATGCAGGTAGTTTGTTCCATGGAGGTTTTAAAGGATGCAGTGTCTCGACAGCTAACAACTGATGCAGGTAGTTTGTTCCATGGAGGTTTTAAAGGATGCAGTGTCTCGACAGCTAACAACTGATGCAGGTAGTTTGTTCCATGGAGGTTTTAAAGGATGCAGTGTCTCGACTGCTAACAACTGATGCAAGTAGTTTGTTCCATGGAGGTTTTAAAGGATGCAGTGTCTCGACTGCTAACAACTGATGCAAGTAGTTTGTTCCATGGAGGTTTTAAAGGATGCAGTGTCTCGACTGCTAACAACTGATGCAAGTAGTTTGTTCCATGGAGGTGTTAAAGGATGCAGTGTCTCGACAGCTAACAACTGATGCAAGTAGTTTGTTCCATGGAGGTTTTAAAGGATGCAGTGTCTCGACTGCTAACAACTGATGCAGGTAGTTTGTTCTTGGAGGTTTTAAAGGATACAGTGTCTCGACAGCTAACAACTGATGCAGGTAGTTTGTTCCTGGAGGTTTTAAAGGATACAGTGTCTCGACTGCTAACAACTGATGCAAGTAGTTTGTTCCTGGAGGTTTTAAAGGATACAGTGTCTCGACAGTTAACAACTGATGCAGGTAGTTTGTTCCTGGAGGTTTTAAAGGATGCAGTATCTCAACAGTTAACAACTGATGCAGGTAGTTTGTTCCATGCTTCAGCAACTCTGAGCATGAAAAAATGTTTCCGAAAGTCATGGGAGCTGTGCTGTTTTCTGACTTTGTAAGGCATGCCCACGTGTCTTAGACACATGGAATATATAAAAGGTGCTTAGGGTTGTTGTTGGCAAGATGGTTAATAATTTTGTGGGTGTTTACCAAGTCAGTTGCCAGACTTCGGAGCGTCAATGTATCCATGCCCAGGGAAACAAGGTGTTAAGAGTATGGTAGATGCCTGATGGAGGGTATTCGTTTGGTTGCACGTCTCTGAACAGTTTCCAGGAGGTCAACATTCTGAGGTGGCCGTACCATAGCTACATACAACTTTAAAAAGATAGCCAGAGAGTGGCTGACAAAGGTCTTATTGGGTGAGGCTAAGAAACCCTCGGCCTTCTTAACTAAATCCCTACAAGGCATGTCATCAACAGTTTAAAGACTTACAGCAGTAAAAGGATAGGAAAAGATTAAAAAAGATTTTAAGTGGAGACAAATGTGTTACCTTTAGTAGAAAGATGGCGCTTTTGTGGACAAAATAGACTATCAGTTGTGAAACCAAAACCAATTCTCCATAGGAAAAAGTCTTTGGCAGTAGCCGCAATAAGTTTCTCATTAGATAAAGGTGAGAAATTACCATCATAACAATACCAAAACGTTCTAGCCAGTCTGAAAGTTTAAAATATTATTGTTATTATTATTATTGTTCTTTGAGTCTCAGTCATTGATGTTATTTAACTGGAAAGTTTGTTGAAATGAATATCAAGCCGCTACCTGCAGCCTCAGACATTTGGGACGTATCGGAGGGTTCTTGCTGTTCCCAGCAAACATGCCTTTTGAAGTGTTCCAAAAAATGGGGCTCGACTAATCTTCTTTAACCATCCTTGGAAACTCTTTGAGATAGTACCTAGTGCTCCTATGACAATGAGGACCACTTTGACTTCATGGCAGTTCCAAATCCTTTTTAACTCCCACTTTAAGTCCTGGTATCGGTTAATTTTCTCCCTCTCCTTTTCTTACACTCTTGTGTCAAATGAGCAGGCTACATCTACAATCAGGCACAATCTTTTTTCCTTGTCAAAAACCACCAGGTCAGGCCTATTGTGTTCTAATTTCTTGTCCGTCTGTACCCTAAACTCCCATAGCATCTTCACCTGATCGTTTTCTATCATCGACTCTACTTTATGCTCATACCACTTCTCAGAATGTGGTAAATTGTTTAGTTTGCATAGATGGCAGTGGATCACCCTGCCTATCATATCATGTCTCCATTATTATTATTATTGAGTTCAAATCCCGCCGAAGTTAACTTTGCCTTTCATCCTTACGGGGTCGATAAAATAAAGTACCAGTAATGTACTGGATAATTGCTGGCCTTGTGCCAAAAGTAGAAACAATTATTATTATTATTGGTGGATTGGCAGTATCGGTAGAGAGTCGGACGCCATGCTTTGCAGCATAGAGTTACGGCCCTTTATGGTGTGAGTTCAAATCTCGTCGAGGTTAACCTTACCTTTCATCCTTACGGGGAAATAAAGTACCAGTAATACACTAGGATAATTTCTGGCCTTGTGCCAAAAGTAGAAACAATTATTATTATTAATATTAGGTAGTGGGTTGGCAGAGTCATTACAGGAACATACACTATGCCATTACCCCCTCCCCTGCTTATAAGAATTGAAGCAAATGTCCACACACATCTACATCTCTCTACCATACATACACACACACTTATCTTTTTGCCATATATATATCCACACTGTAAGGTGGCCATGTAGGTGACACAGTAAAAAGACTCCCAGTCCACACTGTAAAGTGGTAGTGTAGGTGACACGGTGAAAAGGCTCCCAGTCCACACTGTAAAGTGGTAGTGTAGGAGACACAGTAAAAAGGCTCCCAGTCCACACTGTAAGGTGGCCGTGTAGGAGACACAGTAAAAATACTCCCAGTCTACACTGTAAGGTGGTAGTGTAGGAGACACAGTAAAAAGGCTCCCAGTCCACACTGTAAGGTGGCCGTGTAGGAGACACTGTAAGGTTGCTGTGTAGGAGACACAGTAAAAATACTCCCAGTCTACACTGTAAGGTGGTAGTGTAGGAGACACAGTAAAAAGGCTCCCAGTCCACACTGTAAGGTGGCCGTGTAGGAGACACAGTAAAAAGGCTCCCAGTCCACACTGTAAGGTGGCCGTGTAGGAGACACAGTAAAAATACTCCCAGTCTACACTGTAAGGTGGCCGTGTAGGAGACACAGTAAAAATACTCCCAGTCTACACTGTAAGGTGGTAGTGTAGGAGACACAGTAAAAAGGCTCCCAGTCCACACTGTAAGGTGGCCGTGTAGGAGACACAGTAAAAAGGCTCCCAGTCCACACTGTAAGGTTGCTGTGTAGGAGACACAGTAAAAATACTCCCAGTCTACACTGTAAGGTGGTAGTGTAGGAGACACAGTAAAAAGGCTCCCAGTCCACACTGTAAGGTGGCCGTGTAGGTGACACAGTAAAAAGGCTCCCAGTCCACACTGTAAAGTGGTAGTGTAGGAGACACGGTGAAAAGGCTCCCAGTCCACACTGTAAGGTTGCTGTGGAGGAGACACAGTAAAAAGACTCCCAGTCCACACTGTAAGGTGGCCATGTAGGAGACACAGTAAAAAGACTCCCAGTCCACACTGTAAAGTGGTAGTGTAGGAGACACAGTAAAAAGACTCCCAGTCCACACTGTAAAGTGGTCATGTAGGTGACACGGTGAAAAGGCTCCCAGTCCACACTGTAAGGTGGTAGTGTAGGAGACACAGTAAAAAGGCTCCCAGTCCACACTGTAAGGTGGTAGTGTAGGAGACACAGTAAAAAGGCTCCCAGTCCACACTGTAAGGTGGCCGTGTAGGAGACACAGTAAAAAGGCTCCCAGTCCACACTGTAAGGTGGCCGTGTAGGTAACACAGTAAAAAGGCTCCCAGTCTACACTGTAAGGTGGTAGTGTAGGAGACACAGTAAAAAGGCTCCCAGTCCACACTGTAAGGTGGTAGTGTAGGAGACACAGTAAAAAGACTCCCAGTCCACACTGTAAGGTGGTAGTGTAGGAGACACAGTAAAAAGGCTCCCAGTCCACACTGTAAGGTGGCCGTGTAGGAGACACAGTAAAAAGGCTCCCAGTCCACACTGTAAGGTGGCCGTGTAGGAGACACAGTAAAAAGGCTCCCAGTCCACACTGTAAGGTGGTAGTGTAGGAGACACAGTAAAAAGGCTCCCAGTCCACACTGTAAGGTGGTAGTGTAGGAGACACAGTAAAAAGGCTCCCAGTCCACACTGTAAGGTGGCCGTGTAGGAGACACAGTAAAAAGGCTCCCAGTCCACACTGTAAGGTGGCCGTGTAGGTAACACAGTAAAAAGGCTCCCAGTCTACACTGTAAGGTGGTAGTGTAGGAGACACAGTAAAAAGGCTCCCAGTCCACACTGTAAGGTGGTAGTGTAGGAGACACAGTAAAAAGACTCCCAGTCCACACTGTAAGGTGGTAGTGTAGGAGACACAGTAAAAAGGCTCCCAGTCCACACTGTAAGGTGGCCGTGTAGGAGACACAGTAAAAAGGCTCCCAGTCCACACTGTAAAGTGGTAGTGTAGGAGACACAGTAAAAAGGCTCCCAGTCCACACTGTAAGGTGGCCGTGTAGGAGACACAGTAAAAAGGCTCCCAGTCCACACTGTAAAGTGGTAGTGTAGGAGACACAGTAAAAAGGCTCCCAGTCCACACTGTAAGGTGGCCGTGTAGGAGACACAGTAAAAAGGCTCCCAGTCCACACTGTAAAGTGGTAGTGTAGGAGACACAGTAAAAAGACTCCCAGTCCACACTGTAAAGTGGTAGTGTAGGAGACACAGTAAAAAGGCTCCCAGTCCACACTGTAAAGTGGTAGTGTAGGAGACACAGTAAAAAGGCTCCCAGTCCACACTGTAAGGTGGTAGTGTAGGTAACACAGTAAAAAGGCTCCCAGTCCACACTGTAAAGTGGTAGTGTAGGAGACACAGTAAAAAGGCTCCCAGTCCACACTGTAAGGTGGTAGTGTAGGAGACACAGTAAAAAGGCTCCCAGTCCACACTGTAAAGTGGTAGTGTAGGAGACAGTAAAAAGGCTCCCAGTCCACACTGTAAGGTGGTAGTGTAGGAGACACAGTAAAAAGGCTCCCAGTCCACACTGTAAAGTGGTAGTGTAGGAGACACAGTAAAAAGGCTCCCAGTCCACACTGTAAGGTGGTAGTGTAGGTAACACAGTAAAAAGGCTCCCAGTCCACACTGTAAGGTGGTAGTGTAGGAGACACAGTAAAAAGACTCCCAGTCCACACTGTAAGGTGGCCGTGTAGGAGACACAGTAAAAAGGCTCCCAGTCCACACTGTAAAGTGGTAGTGTAGGAGACACAGTAAAAAGACTCCCAGTCCACACTGTAAAGTGGTAGTGTAGGAGACACAGTAAAAAGGCTCCCAGTCAACACTGTAAGGTGGCCGTGTAGGTGACACGGTAAAAAGACTCCCAGTCCACACTGTAAAGTGGTAGTGTAGGTGACACGGTAAAAAGGGTCCCAGTCCACACTGTAAAGTGGTAGTGTAGGTGACACGGTAAAAAGACTCCCAGTCCACACTGTAAAGTGGTAGTGTAGGTGACACGGTAAAACGACTCCCAGTCCACACTGTAAAGTGGTAGTGTAGGTGACACGGTAAAAAGGCTCCCAGTCCACACTGTAAAGTGGTAGTGTAGGTGACACGGTAAAACGACTCCCAGTCCACACTGTAAAGTGGTAGTGTAGGAGACATGGTAAAAAGGCTCTCAGCACTCACTGTAAATGTGGTTGGTGTTAGGAAGGGCATCCAGCTGTAAAAAAACCTGCCAGAGACACTTCTGTACAAGCGGGACAGTCTCCCGACCATTTCTGCATCAAGTGGGACAAACCCGTCTAACCCATGCTAGCGTGGAAGATGGACGTTAAACGATGATCATGATGATGATGATATATATATCCCTTTCACATCTCTGCCACACATATATACATACATCCCTATTACATGTGTATGTGTGTGTGTGTGTGTGACAGCTCACACCTATGCAAGTTTAGCTGGCCTCCTCAAAGGTGTATCTCGTTGGAGGTGTCTTGGGTGATTTAATGATAGGGGCCCCAGTCCTATCATCTCATTTCTACAGCTGAGTAAACTGGAGCAACGTGAAATAAAATGTCTTGCTCAAGGTAACAACACATCACCCGGTCCGAGAATTGAACTCACAACCTTCCAAGTGCAAGCCCAATGCTCTAACCACTAAGCCATGCACCTTCACGTCTTTACATACACATATATGTATACATCCTTGGGACCCAAGAGTATATTATTACAATAGATAAATAAATATAACCAATAATACAAAAAAGGCCCTTCAAAATCCTCACCTTTTGTCATGGAGAATGCAAAAGAGGCCCCAATAACAGCCACCAACATTGTTTCTATGTACCTATATTTGTTCCAAGGAAGGATTGATTCTCGAAGAAGATGCCATGCTAAATATATGGGGTTCAGAATTAGGAGAAACCCTTGAAGAAAAAGTCCTTTGTTTGATACTGAAGAACCTAGAAAAAAATTAAAAAAACATTTTTTAATATTTGAAATAAATTTATTATTTTAGGGATATATGAGGGCCGGCTGGTGCTAGAGCTGTGAAATCTTGCATGCATTAATTTCACCCCTTATTATATACATATATCATTTCATTTCATTTCATTTTACGTCCACTTTTTCCCTGCTTGCAAGGGTGGGACGGGAACTGATTCTGGCTTGATTTCTACAGCTGGATGTCCTTCCTAACACCAACCTCATTTACAGTGAGTGCTGGGTGCTTTTTTGCCGTGGCACCTTCACGACCACTTTGCAGTGGAATGATAGGGAACTCAGTCCTATCATCTCATTTCTACAGCTGAGTAAACTGGAGCAATGTGAAATAAAGTGTCTTGCTCAAGGAAACAACACATCACCCGGTCTGAGAATTGAACTCACAACCTTTCGATTGCAAGCCCAATGCTCTAACCACTAAGCCATGTGCCTCCATATATATATATATGTATACAAGGGTTGGCTGAAATGTCCATAGGCTGACTATGAAGGAGTGATGCTAGGGCTGTGAAATCTTGCATAGATTGATTTCAACTCTTCTTATTAATAACTGCATTGTTTCTTTCCAGGGACTATGTTGGAAAAATAAACCTCATTTGGTCATTCCATGAGAGTATCTTGGTTAGCCTATGAACTTTTCAGCTTTCTCTCATATGTAATGAAAGGCCTGTAGTGGTTAGAGTGTTGGGCTTGTGATCATAATGCCGTGGGTTCGATTCTTGGACAGGGTGGTGCGCTGTGTTCTTTAGTAAAACACTTTATTTCACATTACTCCAATATACTCAGCTAGGAGTTACCCCTGTGAAGGACTAGCATACTGTCCAGGGGGAAGTCTTGTATTCTCAATCGGTTAATACCAATGAAACTGAGATAAGTTCCAGCTTGATGACCCTCACACCCCTCTGATAAACAATGGAACTAACCAGTTGACTGGACCAGTGACTACACCACCACCACACCCTACACCCCTCTGGTAAACAATGGAACTAACCAGTTGACTAGACCACCACCACACCCACACACTCCTCTGACCAACCACTGACCACACCCTCACACCCCTCTGATAAACAATAGAACTAACCAGTTGACTGGACCACTGACCACACCACCACCACACCCTCACACCCCTCTGATAAACAATGGAACTAACCAGTTGATTGGACCACTGACCACACCACCACCACACCCTCACACCCCTCTGATAAACAATGGAACTAACCAGTTGACTGGACCACTGACTACACCACCACACCCTCACACACCTCTGACTGACCACACCCACACACCCCTCTGACCCACCACTGACCACACCCTCACACCCCTCTGATAAGCAATGGAACTAACCAGTTGACTGGACCACTGACCACACCACCACCACCACACCTTCACACACCTCTGACTGACCACACCCACACACCCCTCTGACCCACCACTGACCACACCCTCACACCCCTCTGATAAACAATGGAACTAACCAGTTGGCTGGACCACTGACCATAAACAAAGAGGGAAGAACAAAACTGACCACAGCGAGCAACGGACTTGTGGTCTGAAATGGAGGAAAAAATAGTAATTAGTAACTCATTAACTTTTTTAACAAACATATTACAGTGGTGGTGGTGAGGGTGGTGGTGGTGGTGGTGGTGATGATAATGGTGGTGGTGGTGGCAGTGGTGGTGATAATGAGGGTGGTGGTGGTGGTGGTGGTGATGATAATGGTGGTGGCAGTGGTGGTGATAATGAGGGTGGTGGTGATAGTGAGGGTGGTGATGGTGTTGGTGGTGGTGATGGTGATGATGGTGGAGTTGGTCGTGGTGGTGGTGGTGGTGAGGGTAGTGGTAATGATGATGATGATAATGGTGGTGGTGATAGTGAGGGGTTGTGGTGTGATGATAATGATAACAATGATGATGGTGATGATGATGGTAGTGATGATGGTGATGGTGGTGATGATGATGAGGTTAAGCGACATACCTGAGAAAGGTCTTTGAAACTGATCTGTTCACATTGCTCCATCTCTTCTCAACAATTACTGACCAACAAAACACTCCCATAGCTACAGTAGAAGAGAAGGGGAGACAATCAGCCCACAAATATTACTGTTGACCCTTCACGATAACAAAAGAGAAATGGGAGAGATGGGAGGGCATTTATTCAACAAATTAATGTTTATAGTTTTAACTATTATATATAAGTAGAATACTTATATAATAGTACTAGCAGTAAAGCCCGGCGTTGCTCGGGGTCGCTCAGTAGCTGTGTTAAAGTTACAATGTTAAGTTTCTTTTTTGGCTTAAAAACTGTAGTGTCTACGGTGCAGACTTGCATGTGGTGTTTTTGATTAATATTACCTCAACCAACAATATGCCTTATGAAGTTAAGAAAACATAACGATAACCCGAATGTTATAACAAAAGAGGATGTTGGGGATAAAAACTGCACTGGTTATTTATTAACAAAGATCGAAAATGTAAACACTGCAACGCAGAGAAAAACATTAGCGTAACCAAATTATCAGTTATGTCTGTCTGCACGCCTATATCACCTCTCTGCACGACTGTCTGTCTGCACGCCTATATCACCTCTCTGCCCGACTGTCTGTCTGCACGCCTATATCACCTCTCTACACGACTGTCTGTCTGCACGCCTATATCACCTCTCTGCACGACTGTCTCTGCACGCCTATATCACCTCTCTGCACGACTGTCTGTCTGCACGCCTAACGACGAAATATTTGCTTGTTTTACGTAGTCTTTAAATAGACTTGTTTTCAAGTAAAAATATTGTTTTAAAATGCTTTTAAATGGAAATGAAGCAAAACGGAAGCTTAGTGTTCGTGTATTGTGTTAATGTCATTTTAAACGCTGAGAAAGCCAGCGTAATTTTTTACGTAAGACGCTCAATGTAAACAGAACAAAGGGAAATAACTGATCACTTACGCTCAAAAATCGATACATTATATTCGATTTCGTCACATAGGGCGGGTCAATTTGAAATTTTTTTTTTTCCGATGTCTTCGCTAGGGCTCAATGTAGAAGTATAGCAATTTCGGTGCAATTCCGTGAGAGATTCTAAGAGGAGATGTGTGCCAAAAATCGATAGACAGACAGACAACCACAGTTTTATATATATAGATTGGATGTGCAATGTCAATGTACGTGAACAAACAAGCATGGATGATTTGAGAGAGGAACTGTGTTTAAGAGGGATAAGTTGTAGTGTGCAGGAGAGAAGACTACAATGGTATGGACATGTGATGCGCATGGAGGATGACCGCTGGGTAAAGAAGTGCCAAGAAATCCCAGTAGTAGGAAGACACAGTAGAGGCAGACCAAGAAAAACATGGGCGGAGGTGGTGAGAACAGACCTCAGAACGCTGAAGCTCATGGTGGAGATGACGAGTGGAGAGATGCTGTGCTGAATAGGACCCATCCCACCTTTGCAAGCAGGGAAAAGCGGACATAAAATGATGATGATGATGATGATAAATATATATATTTATATTTTGATTTTATTAAGGCTAAATAGTGAGTCTTATTACTCTGGAGTTTCGCCGGTTTATCACACACACACACACACAGACATATATACATATACACACACATTACTCATTACAGGAGCCTGATGATGATGATGGATACAAACCAAAGAACTGTAACTACTTACCAGACAGACTAGTAGTGTGGTTTGTGAAAGACTTCAAAGAATAGAGAACATATGCAGTGCTGACACCAACCACGGCTGCTTCTAATATAGATATGACATCCATTGCCAGGGAATGAGAATATTATCTGGAAAAATATATATATACATATATATGAATTATAAGAATCAAAGAACTGTTCAAAACATTTTTATGCTTACAACTGTTTCCTCCAAACCGAGGTTTGGATTCTTCGGAGCAATTTATTATTGAATGAACACTTATATGACCTCCTTTTCAACCCAAGAGACATACAGATACATATGCAAATATTGTGGGTCAACATCCATTACAGCATTTAGTGTGGCAGTACACATTTAGAGATTACATTCATATTTAAAAGATAAAATCAAAAATACATGTTAAAATATAACATGAAATTAATGTGATACGATAGTCATAAGCGGTTATAGAGTGCACAATAAGGATTGTGTATATATATATATATATATAACCCATGCTAGCGTGAAAGATAGACATTAAACGATGATGATGATGATATATATATATATATATATATATATATGAAATTGTTCAAGACCCCGACGGCAGAGCTAATGCCGTTTCGACGGCTATCTCTGGACTAAATAGTTCAGAAATAGCCGTCGAAACGGCTTGAGCTCTGCCATCAGGGTCTTGAATAATTTCCTATTACCCACTCTACTACCCTAAGTATTGAGTACTTTGGTGCGTTATGGTCCACCTGGTTCCTTACCACACCTCCTTCGTTATATATATATATTTAGAAAGTGAACAACACAAAATATAACTACTCCATTACCAAAGGTTTCAGGATCCTAAACAAGATTAATTTATGTCTAGATTGTTCATCAGACAGTGAGATTATATTAATATTGTCTAGTGTCCTGAAACCTTTGGTAATGGAGTAGTTTATTTTGTGTTGTTCACTTTCTAATTAAATAGCTCTGTTCTATACTTAGAGCACTCTTTTTTCCTTTGCTTTTTCTTCGGAAATACTTAACATATATATATAATATATATATATAGTAATAGAGAAGACCCTCCTTACCTAAATACAAAGTAAAACCTACTACAGTCAGTAGGCACCTCTAACAAAATACACCCCCGTCCCACCACCCCCACCCCATCCACACCACCCCTTTCAATGTAAAGTTATGTTGGTGTAACAACATCCAGCCCGAAACAAATGAGGTCGTGTAGGTGTCACAACAAAAAAACACACAGTCCACGCTGTAATGTGGCCATGTAGGTAACACGGTGAAAACCTCCCAGCCCCACACTGTAAACGTGGTTGGTGTTAGGAAGGGCATCCAGCTGTAGAAAACCCGCCAGACAGTCCTATGCGAGCAAGACAATCACCCTTGCCTCAAGTGGGAAAATTCCCGTCCAAACCCATGCAAGCGTGGAACATGGACGTTAAACGATGATGATGATGATGATGATATATATATATATATATATACATGTATATATATATATATATATATATCACAGAAAAAAAGAATCAGTGTTGAGATGAATGGAATTTATTGGACATATTACAATCATTTCTCTGGCGACCAGCTCGAGGCACGATCGATGTGACTATCGAACCTGACTCTGAAAATCGTGATATCATACTCTGCCCTATGAGAGCATCGAGTGCTCAAATGGCCTACCGCATACAGACGCTTTAAGCATCCAACACCTCTTATATATACATATATATATATATATAGGAACGAGTAGGACCCCAACGGCTGAGCTCAAGCTTGCACTCAGCCGTCAGGGTCCTACTCGTTCCTATTACCCACTCTACTACCCTAAGCATTGAGTACTTTGGTGCGTTATGGTCCATCTGGATCCTTACCACATTTCCTTCGTTATATATATATATATATATATATATATATATATATATGTGTGTGTGTGTAAAAGGTAAACAGAAATAACAACACAATCAGTACAGTATATGGAAGGAATATATTAGTTTAACACTTGAAATAGCAGGAAGAGGGTCTTAACATTTCGGATGCAAGTCCATCATCAGAAGAAAGAATGAGAAATTAGAAAGATTGAAATGACGGGTATAGCGGAATCGGAATATATATATATATTATATCTAAGTGATGAGTCTTGTTACTCTGGAGTTTCACCTGTGTACTCACAGGATCATCAAAAAAGACAGTGCATATATATGTCTTCGTTTTTAAACAACAGTAAAGTTTGTATTACAGTTGACTTTAGTATTACAGTAAACTTCTGTATACATTACACGTATGGCCGCGATGATTTTATCAGGAATCCCATAGAGTTGTAGAATTTCAAACATCCCCGACCTGTCAACTGAGTCGAAGGCTTACCAACAAGCTAAAACTGGAAATATTCCAAGCAACCATTAAGCCCATATTACTTTATGGATCCGAAACTTGGACACTAACATCACAACTTGAGAGGAGATTGGATGGCACATATACCCGTCTCTTAATGAGAGTGCAAAATCTATCCTGGAAACGACATCCCACCTTGTCTAAAATCTATGGCAAACTCCCTCGAGCCTCTGTCCTTCTAAAATCCCGGAGAGCTCAATTTGCTGGCCACTGTCTCCGTGCCGGCAATGAAATCATATCCGCTCTCTTGCTCTGGAACCCTGACTCCAGCCTGACTAGGAGTAGGAAGCTGTCATTCCCTGACGTTATCTCTAGGGATACGGGAATCAGTAGACAGGACCTGTCGGCAGCGATGGGGGACGGGGGATTCTAGGACATGAGAGTGAGATCCATCATCTCGACAGTAGTCGACGAGTGATGATGATGACAGTAAACTTTAGTAATACAGTAATAATAATTGTTTCTACTTTTGGCACAAGGCTAGCAATTACCCAGTGCATTACTGGTACTTTATTTTATCGACCCCGTAAGGATGAAAGGCAAAGTCAACCTCGGCGGGATTTGAACTCAGATCGTAAAGGGACGTAACTATGCTGGAAAGCATGGCGTCCGACCCTCTACCGATACTGCCAATCCACAATGTAGTTAGTTGATAGTTTTCGTTAGAAATTTGTAGGTGATATTTCTATTTTTCCTATGGCTTTTCATGTTTTAAACGAATATGGCCTTTAAAATCTTCGTAAATTACTCGTTTTCTTTAGTTCACCCACCAGAGAACTCCATTACACCCGTATCGGAGTCGGGTGTTATGCAATATTAATAATTTAACGCGTATTCGGCTGCTCTTTCTAGCAAAGGGAGGCGCCACATTGTGTGAATACGTCAGCTTATGAGAGAAGGGAAGTAACTCTGAAATGAGATTGAGAGAGAGCGCGCGTGTATGTGTGTGTGATAGAGATAGAGAGAAAGGGGGAGAGCGTGTGAGAGAGATAGACAGACATGCAAATAGATAGATATATTTCTTTATTAGCCACAGGGGCACAAAAGAAGGGGACAAATACAAAGGGGGAAGTTTACATACAATAAAAACGTGTAAAATGTTATCACAAATGGAATTTAAAAAGTTAGTCGATTTTCCCCAATAGAGGGAGACAGTTTATATGGGTAACACATACCCCCGAAAAAAAAATGTGCAACCCTCATCTCCAGGAGTACGAAGAGTTTGTACTCCTTTCCTCTCCTCCTTTTCCTCAACCTACAGGCTGATATGGAGAGAAGGCCCATTCACTCGGGCCATTCTCGCCACTTTCACCCACCTTTCATAAAACTTGCTGGGGTACAGCACCTCTCTCTCCATAGATAGATAAATAGACAGATAGATAGATATAGAGTGAGGGGGGAATGATAGAGATAGAGAGAGAGGAAAAATCCACCTCCAATACTTTTGTTTTTATCGACCTCGAAAGTGGAAGAAAGACAAGGTTGACCTAAAATTGTGCAGTGAGCCAAAACGAAAACCTCAAAGTATTCTATCTGACACTTTAATTACTCCAACTCTTTCTAATATATCTATACCCGATTACCTACGTCCTCCCACATTTCGTAATCTCATATTTACCATGGTGACGACTGACATGGTTGTTTTAAAATGTCAAAAAAAAAAACATCAAATATAAACAATAGTAAAATAAATGTATAGACAAATAGATAGATAGATAGGAAAAAAAAACTATGGAAAGTTAATAGAGTTAGGTTAAAGTCCAACCTACAAATGATATTTCATTAGTGTGCGCTGAAAAGTTCTTAGGCTGACTATAAAGAGTGATGCTAGAGCTGTGAAATCTTGCATGCGTTAATTTCAACTCTTGTTAATAACTGCATTGTTTCTTTCCAGATACTATGTTGAAAAATAAACCTCATTTGGTCATTCCATGAAAGTATCTTGGTCAGCTTAAGAAAGAGTGATGCTAGGGCTGTGAAATCTAGCGTGCATTAATTTCAACTCTTCTTATTCGTAACTACATTGTTTCTTTCTAGGGACTATGTTGAAAAATAAACCTCATTTGGTTATTCCATGAGAGTATCATCGTCAGCCTATAAACATTTCAGCCGACCCTCGTATGTATGTATATATATACAGGATGTCCTGGAAAAATGTAAACACACTTCAACAGCAGATAACTCAAAGTGTGTATGCATTTTTTTGGACACCCTGTATGTATGTGTATATATATATATATATATATAAACTCTAGCCCGGCTTATCAATTTTTGCTAATCTATCTCCAGTGAAATTTTATTTTAAGTGGTAGCATTCCTGCCACAATTAATTTTCTTTATACATTAAAAAAAAAACGAAAACATTATACATGACAAAAAAAAGTATATTAGTATATTACTATAAACCCCATACTTTATAAAATAAATAGGATGGGTTAGGAGGGTCTCAATATGTAAACTAAACGACTAATTCTGGTTTTTCCAAAAAAAAATCAACAGACAACATAGAAAAATTAACGATCCGAGGGTGGTGCCCCAGCATCGCCTCAGCTGGATGGCTGGAACAGGTAAAAGAAGCCCCCCCCCCTTGCCACACCACCGCCTGTTATTTGGGATCCGAGAGTAAACATTCTTTCGTTTTAAGTAGACGACAATATCAGATCAGTAATTTCATTTTACATTCATATAAATTATATTTAAATCAGTCAAAATTGTTTCTACTTTTGGCACAAGGCCAGCAATTATCACAGTACATTACTGGTACTTTATTTTATCGACCCCGTAATGATGAAAGGCAAAGTTAACCTCGGCGGGATTTGAACTCAGTTAAATCAGTCATAATATATTTTTGTGTATTATATATACAGGGGCGGTGGAAGCATTCCTGAATTTGGGTGGGGTGGGGGGTCGAATGTGGTCAATTTAGTTGTAGTGATTAGTAAAACTAATTACTACAACTTTTATCTTTTACCTGTTCCAGCCATCCGGCTGAGGCCACGCTGGGGCATCAGGCTTAGCTGTTATTATCAAATATCAACCGAGAGATAAACAAGATGTATATATATTGTAGCATGTAATTCAAATAGAGGTGTGCTTTGGTAGTTTGGGGAAGACAAATATAATTATGGACGGATATATATAGTGTGTGTCTGATCAAATCATCGGAATATGTGTTCAGATGATTTGATCAGAGACACACTGTATTTAAGGCCGAGTGACGCAACTTCGAGTGATCAACGGCCTTTAGACTCACCTGATCAATGAAACAATTATTAACACTGTAAATAAAACCCTTTTTGTACAGCCAACCATGTTATTCTTCACTCTTTCACTACTATTACTCCAAGAATCACCTGCATGAGAATTCTCGCAAACTCGCTACCTAACTAAGGAAACCTCTTGTTTAGTCAACGCCGTACGTTAAAACTATCCATAGTACAGAGTACTCACAACCTCTAACTGGATTACCTAAAACGATAACTTGTTATCCCATATCTCTTTCTCTTTATATATATATATATATATATTTATTAAAATAACAGATTAAAGTTTAAGCAAAGAAAGATCCCGTTAAGGGTGAAAGCAGCGATTCTTTGCTTAAGCTTTAATCTGTTATTTTAATAAATATTTGCTCTACGGTTCTTATATATTTGATATATATTTATCCTTATCGAGTCCTCCTTGGATTTTAGTCTTCAAATTTATTATTATTACTATATATATATATATATCTTTCACCGTATTTTAGACTAAAGAAATTTCTAGCCTGATAGTGGGGTTTATAACCCTCGGAGAAATGGAAAAAGATGAGTGTCGTCTGAGGGCGATGGAGACACGAAGTTCGTCTAGGCTGAGTAGGCCACCAACGTTGGCCACGGGTAGGGCATCAACCCAGTCGCCTGAGTATTTGGCGCTGCGAGATAGTAAGTGGTACCTTGCAAAAATTATAATCTAGAAATGTATATGGTTAATTATAATAATTATGTGAGTAAACAAATATATAACCGTGTTTGTTAGACAAACTACGGGGAATAACTCTAAATTATATGAGCTAGCACATCTCCCTTGCCATCGTCCGGGAAAACGTCTTCTCCATTCCGTCCCCCGCGGCAGTGGGGAGGCCGTCAATATGATTACTTAACCCTTTCTGAACCTTATGGCACAAGGGTAACAGTGTCTCTTTCTCTCTGTATATATATGTGTGTGTGTGTCTTTCTCTCTGTATATATATATATATATATATATACAGAGAGAAAGACAGACATATTATGTATACTCCAGTCCTACAAACTGTAGAGTGCCTCTTATCCGATATCTGCATTGCTTTATTGTACTACAATAAAACTCACCTCCTACATATATATATATATATATATATATATATATATATGTGTGTGTGTGTGTGTATATATATATGTGTGTGTGTGTATATATATATATGTGTGTGTATATATATATATATGTGTGTGTATATATATATATATATATATGTGGAAAATGTTCCATCATCACTGCCCAAATGATGTTGGCATCGCCTTCAAGATACACCCAAGGCTTGGGCCCCGTGCTATCCGTCCCATTTAAAAATCTAAATCGCAACTCATAACAACAATACGGCACAATTATTTCACCTCAATCGGCCCTGCTCTCTTCAACATCACACCAGGACACGTCAAAACAGAAACTGACCACACAAAATTCAAGAAGTCTTTGGACAAATTCCTCCAAGTAATCCCGGACAAACCACCCACACCCGGATATGTCTCCGCAAACAGTAATTCTCTTCTCGAATGGGCCATGGTGCCCAAATCCTGAATTGAAAGACTTCGCCAGGTGGTGCTATTAAGTTAGACATGGCCTGGGCCAATACTGGCCAAAACATTTCAAAGTTATTCAAAGTTATATATATATATATATATATATATATATATATATATATGTAGGAGGTGAGTTTTATTGTAGTACAATAAAGCAATGCAGATATCGGATAAGAAGCACTCTACAGTTTGTGGGACTGGAGTATGCATAATATAAGATCAAAAGATCCATCTTTTGATCTTATATTATATATATATATATATATATATATATATATATATATATATTTATATATATATGTGTGTGTGTGTGTGTACAAATCAATCAGAGATCGTTCATATTGATTTCATTCATTTTATTATGTACGGTGAGTGCAGTCTATTTAAAAGGAGAGAAGAAAGAAATATAGTTACCTATAAAGATTTCTTTAGGAGTGTCTCATTTATTTCGTTGTCGTTCCTTCAAATTACCGAACTATTTAGACAACACAGTAGGGTATTTAGAATACAGGATATAGTGTTAAAAGGGGACAGTGAACCCGAAACTAAAGTTTCACAACATAGCGTTGGAAAGGAGGCAGATATCCCAACCTAGGGGTTCACACAAAATATAGTGTTAATGGGGACATATAACCTAAACAAAGCTAAAGTTTCACAACATAGCGTTGGAAACGAGGCAGATGTCCCAACCTAGGGGTTCACACAAAATATAGAGTTGTTCGGGACATATAACCTAACTTTCAAAACTTGCACAACATAGCGTTAGAAAGGCAGATACCCTAATCTACAAGACCAAGACAACTTTTCATGTTAATTCTTATTTTATGATGGTAAAATACGACTACCAACGTTATTTTTGCAAACTCAACAAAGTGTCTAAATATAAGTTTGAAAGCAGAAGCAACGGAGATGAGTTCCAGCTAGATCCTGTTAACAAAATCTCCATACGGTTTAACCATTTAGCATTTAAAACGGCCATATCCGGCCAGAATTTTCTCTTCAAACCAGCTGTAACTAGCCACTCATACTGATGTTAAGGTATTGTTCTCAAAATAAATAATTGTTTCTACTTTTGGCACAAGGCCAGCAATTACCCAGTGCATTACTTGTACTTTATTTTATCGACTGGGTAAGGATGAAAGGGAAAGTTAACCTGGGCGGGATTTGAATTCAGACCATAAAGGGCCGTAAAATAAATAATATAAAAATCTCATGGATTCGATATTATGTGAGATAAAACCTTTACCTTGAAAATACAATAGTATTTATATCCCGACGCTAAACTCCGCCAATTGCAAACTGCGCACCAACATGAGATATTTTTCTCAACAAAGTTTGATCACCAACAGCAGGGTTTAAAGAGCAAAGTTCAAGTCCAGTCCATAGGTTGACATTATCAAGCCATCGTTTTGGCTGCCGGCCACAGCTTCTCTTACCAGTCAAACTTCCTTCCAGGCATAACCTACTCACACCACGAGTTCATCTTTTTATATGACCGTATAGTTTGAGTATTCTTGACTTGACAATTGATATAATTGGTCTAAGTTTGGTAAGGTTGAGCAGCTCACTGATAGAGATACGGTCACTGGGCGCTTGCCAGTCATAAGTCTCATGATGTGGTTGTGGAATGTAGAGAGCTTCTGAAGTGACCCTGTCGTCCAATTAACACAGTCAAGACTATATAACACAATAGTATATATAGAGTAATGTAAATGCTAAAGGGTTACACGAGTCTCTGATATCTAAATGGGTAAATGTCAGCAGAAAGGCACCCAGGAATGGTGACCTGGAATGCGACCTGGTCCCCTTAGAGTGTCAACAGTTAAGGACCAAAACACTTGGTTAAGGATGGGGGATGGCTCTTCTTCGAAGACCTTCTGCTGTCCAGCTCCTCTGGGAGTTTCTTACAACTATATCATGGTTAGAATTCATATGTAGGATTAGGTAGCGAGACATATACGCATGAATGTGAGAGAATCTCGATTAAACCCCGGTTTACCGCGACCCGCAATGCAGAGGACAGGAAGATAAGCAAATACTGGGGCTTGTCTGATCACTTCCTCTTCGCATTGTACGCCGTCGAGACCCCCAAGCGTCCTCGGACACCCCGCACAAGCTGACCATTAAGGTAAAGTACCAGTAATGTAGGGTATTGCTGGCCTTGTGTCAAAAGTAGAAACAATTATTAGTCGAAGGGCAGATAACCAATTCACCCATAGTGATTGAAACTATAGCGTTAGAGGAGCAGGTAACCAAACAAACAAAGCTATGAAAAGGGCAGATACACATGGCAGAATGAGTAAAACGGCAAATAAAATGTTCTTTATGATCTGAGTTCAAATCTCGCTGTGATCAACTTTACCTTTCATTCCTCTGTGGTCGATGTCGTATTGTTTTAATATTCCTATAAAGCATTCTAGATGTGAATGAAATTTAAAAATTGACGACCGAACGACAATTGAAGAGTGATAGAAGGGCAGATAACTTAATCTAGAGCTTCTAGGTATAGCGTTCAACGGGGCAGATAACCCAACCAAGCAGGTCAAAATGTAGTAATGTAAAGATCGTTAACTCAGCCTGAAAGAAATTATTAATAGTTGTTGGTTTTTTTAACGGACAAGATTTTTGATAAATGGAAACAAATTTTATAAAATATACAACACAATAAGTTAGCATTGCAGAAACTTTATATAATAACTAAATTATTTGAAGCGTTTAGTTTCGTATTTCAACTTCCTGAGTTCCTTATCTTATTTGATGATTTTGAAGGAGTAGCCATAATGCCATATGGTGTATCTATGGCATTTTATAATTATAAATATATATATTGCCACGAAAAAAGCCATTAAAAAAACCGTGTAAGATATTTACGATTCCGCGAATATGCGGTGATTTCCACGAACAATTATTAGTTAGGTTCTAAGGAAAATACCGCGAATGCGGCGGCGTTACACTGTACTCCTAAACATGACGTCATACTTCCTGCCAACTTCTGTGTTTGTATATGTCAGTTTCGTTGTTGACATTTCGTCTACCTTTTACGAAAGATCGCCAGTTTTAGGGAAACGGGGGGCGGTTGTTTGTTTGTTTTTTTTTTATAAATAAATGAATATATAAAAATATGAAATAAATTTCTTCGAAGCTGAAACTTCGAAGTCACTGCTAACCTTTCTACTAATTACGTATTGCATTGCGTTGCTAGGTTACAAAGAATAACAAACCAATGCAGAATCCCAGTTAGACTTAAATTCTATATTTCTGTACGATGTTGGAAACGGAAGAAAAAATAGAGGGAAAACCCGACCAAGGGCCGAATGTGGGGGATTTTAATGAAAAACCGGAGGTAAACACCCGTTTTATTTAGTTTTGGGGTTTTTTTTTTACTAAAATACAGACCACGTCAAACACAGACACAACCCAACGAGGGAGCCTCTGTGAGTATAGACGTTCGACCTGCTAGAAATAGCAGCCAAATCTTTATTAGATAACACCCTGGCGTCTTAAAAGGATGCCCGGTCATTCCAGTGTCTTATCACATGGTATTATCGACATAAAAGGTGATGCTCCTGATGAGGCCACTTCGTTATTCCAGTGTCTTAGCCACTCTATCACCTGGCATTATCGACATAAAAGGCAATGGTCTTGGTGAGGGTACTTGGCTATTCCTAGTGTCTTAGTCTCGCTATCACCTGGCATTATCGACATATAAGGCAATGCTCCTGGTGAGGGTGAGGGTACTTGGCTGTTCCTAGTGTCACCCTCAACAATGTTGTAAGTATGCTGGCTTGTCTCAAAGATTATTAGAGGGAGGCTAGCTCCAGCACCCCTTATTGTGGCACATGACGGTCTTCTTCCTCTATTTTCCTTCTGTTTTCAAGACTATGTATATATCTATAAAAGTTAACCTACAGTCAGTAGGCCCCTCCTAACCTACGACCCCTACTCCGTCCTCCCACTCCCACCAACACCACCATTTCTCTGTAAAGTTATGTTGGTACCACAACATCCAGTCCAAACTAAAGAGATCGTGTAGGTGTCACGACAAAAATCACACAGTCCACGCTGTAAAGTGGTCGTGTAGGTAACACGGTAAAAAGCTCCCAGTCCACACTATAAATGTGGTTGGTGTTAGGAAGGGCATCCAGCCATAAAAAACCTGTCATATACAGACCTATATGAGCGAGATACGGTCACCCAATCAATCTTACCTCAAGTGGGACTATTCCCGTCTAACCTGTGCTAGCGTGGAAGATAGACGTTAAACGGTGATGATGATGATGATGATGATGATGATGATGATGATGATATGTATATATAAAATAAACACACCAAACAATCGTTTTTTTTTTTTAAATCCACACGTGCTCTTCATCATTTCCAGATTTGCTTTTGCTGTGTAATCACAGATAGTTAAATCTCCTCCTTCGCCGATGATTCGGGATTTGACTTGTGATTTCCGGATTAATGGTGAAATATATTTCTTTAATGAAATATATACAAAGGAGATTAATCATTATTGTAAGGTATCTATATTTGAGGTTCTCGTTAAATTTTAATATGTTACCTCCGTAACTATGTGTGTTTATACTCTTTACAAATTATCCCCTGTGATTGTTTGATGTGTTTATTTTATATATATGTATGTCAATCGATTTTTAATTTAATGTTAATTAAATTCTTGGATTTATCCCTTAGAATCTTTGAGCTTATTCTACAGAGAGTATGGTGCATATCTTTCAGACAATTTTGGTTATATATATATATATATATATATATATATATATATATATATATATATATATCATCATCATCATCGTCATTTTACGTCCACTCTTCCCTGCTTGCAAGGGTGGGACGGGTCCTATTCAGCACAGCATCTCTCCACTTGTCACGGTCCTTTGTCATCTCCACCATGAGCTTCAGCGATCTGAGGTCTGCTCTCACCACCTCCACCCATGTTTTTCATGGTCTTCGTCTACTGCGTCTTCCTTCTACTGGGATTTCTTTGCACTTCTTTACCCAGCGGTCATCCTCCATGCATCACATGTCCATACCATCTCACTCTCCTCTCTCGCACACTACAACTTATCCCTCTTATACACACACAGTTCCTCTCTCAACTCATCTATGCTGGGTCGTTCACGCACATTGACATTGCACATCCAACGGAGCATGCTTGCTTCATTTCTCTCCAGCCGTCGCATATCCTCTGTAGTTGCTGCCCATGTCTCACTGCCATGCAGCATCGCGCATCTCACACAGGCATCATGCAACCGGCCTTTCGTACGCAGAGAGAAACCCTTCTTTGTCAACAGAGGAAACAGCTCCCTAAACTTCTTCCAACCCGTCCTTATTCTAGATACTATGGCCTCAGAACACCCCCTCCCATGCTAATCTGACCACCTAGGTACCGGAAGCTATGAACCACTTCTATAGAACCCACCTGCATTTAAAAAATGTGTCTATCACTGCGATTACTACTGACGAAACTAACATAGGTAACAGTGCTAGGAGCGGTTGCATCTCAGCATACTCAATAGGTAATGTTAAATAAACTCCCAGAATATACACATAGTTATTCACTTTGATACAGTGCACATAAATGGGTACCTTCAATTATATATATATATATATATAGATAGATAGATATTAATATCAAATAACAGTTCACACATATATGTGTGTGTATGCATGCATATACATTGTTATAAGTGATATTTGCATAGAATCTTCAGAGAAGAACAAATTGTTTATACTGATGTTGCTGGAAGTTAGTCCAAATTATATGGCAGCAAACGAGAGTTATCTACACACATATATATACAGGGTGTTTCAAAATATTTGATATCAATGGCCTGTTCCCAAGGTTATCACATTGAAATATATATTGTGAATTAATGTTATAACGTGGACTTGTTTTGAGGAATAAATCTTGTGTTACTCAACATGGAGCCTGCTTAGTCTCATTGTCCTAGACCTTATAGTTTCTGGAATATTTACATCTCAAATGATATTAAATTTTTTGAAACACCCTGTATATATATATGTATATATAACCACCTAATAACCTACAAATCAGGCGAGCACATAAGCCAGATTGACTTCTTACTAGTTAGGCAGCAGGACAGGCAGATGGTGTCACATGGGGAAGAATGTACCCCACAGCATAGGTTAGTCGTTAGTCGTTAGTGATATCTCAGTAAGCAAGAGATGGAATGAGACATACAGGAAGGTGTGGAGAAGAAAGGTCTGGAAGCTAAAGGACATTTCACTAAAATACAAATTTAGGAAAGCCCCTCAAGATGTGTATGACGAAAAAGAAGACAATTTAGAGACGTATGACATAGATAATAACTGGAATTTCTTACGTGACAACTTACTGCAGGCTACTGATGAAACTTGTGGCTGGAGCAGAGCTCCAACGAGACAGAGAGTGACCTGGTGGTGGAACAGCACAGTAGATAAGGCCATTAGAGACAAAAAACTAGCATGGAAGGCTTGGAAAAGGGGTGGGAGTAGAGAAGGATATACAGCCGCTAAGAGAGAAGCTAGACGTCAAGTGTACTTAGCACGCAGGGAGGCTGAGAGTAGGAGGTTTGCCAATGTTCTGCGACGGGAAGATCAGAGGCGTGTGGTGTTCCACATTGCAAGGCTGTGTGTCAATGCAAATCAGGATGTTGTTGGAGATAAATGCGTCCGGAATGATGCCGGTGTACTTAGTGTCACGAATGATCAGAAAAAGGAGGCCTGGAAATGTCATAAGAGACTGATGAATGTGGAGAACGAATGGAAGAGAGAGAAATTACCCTCAGTAGATCCGACAGAGAGACCAGCTATTGAGATTGACGAATATAGGGTCCAAGAGGCAATTAAGGAAATGAAAAATGGTAAGGCTGCTGGACCGTCGGGGATAGTTGCTGAGATGCTGAAGGCATCAGGGGGCGTAGGCACTAAACTGGTTGACCGCATCATCAATCAGGCTATATATGGTGGTGTCATACCCAAAGACTGGTGCAGCAGTATTCTCAAATTGCTACAAAGGTAAAGGGAATGCTCTGGAGAGGAGCAATTATAGGGGTATAAAACTGATGGATCAGGTTATGAAAGTGGCAGAATGGATATTAGCACAACTAATTAGAGAAAGGATCAAACTAGATAAGATGCAGTTTGGTTTTGTGTCTGGGAAAAGTACACAGATGCCCTCTTCTTGGTGAGACAATTACAAGAAAGGTTCTTAGAGAAGAATAAGCCACTATACTTAGCCTTTGTTGACTTAGAGAAGGCCTTTGATAGGGTACCCCGATCTGTCATCTGGTGGTCCCTAAGGAAACTAGGTGTTGAGGAATGGCTTGTGAGGACAGTGCAAACTTTGTACAGAGGTACTGTCAGTAAAGTGAGGGTAGGAATGGAGTTTAGTGAGGAATTACAGATACAAGTAGTACATCCAGGTTCAGTCCTCAGCCCGCTCTTGTTCATTATAGTCCTCCAAGCCATAACAGAGTTTAAGACTGGCTGTCCATGGGAACTTCTCTATGCTGATGATCTGGTTCTTATAGCAGAATCAGTAGAGGAGCTAGAGAATAAATTCTGACTATGGAAACAAGAGGACTGAGAGTAAACCTAGCTAAGACAAAAGTGTTGATGAGTAGAAAAAAGGACAAAACTCTGATTCTGTCAGGGAAATGGCCATGTTCGATATCCAGAAAAGGAACTGGCATAAATTCTATAAAATGCACACAATGCAGATCCTGGGTACACAAGAGATGTAGCGAGATAGCAGGCAAACTAACAGGTAGGGAGAAATACGTATGCAGTAGATGTACAGGGAAATTAGAGAGTAGAAGTCGCATTGATAGACACATTTTTCAAATGCAGGCGGGTGCTATAGAAGTGGTGGATAGCTTCCGGTACCCAGGAGATCAGATTAGCATGGGAGGAGGGTGTTCCGAGGCCATAGTATCTAGAATAAGGACGGGTTGGAAGAAGTTTAGGGAGCTGCTCCCTCTGCTGATGAAGGGCTTCTCCCTGCGTACGAAAGGCCGGTTATATGATGGTAGTGAGACATGGGCAGCAACTGCAGAGGATATGCGACGGCTGGAGAGAAATGAGGCAAGCATGCTCCGTTGGGTGTGCAGTGCCAATGTACGTGAACGACCCAGCATAGATGTGTTGAGAGAGAAACTGTGTCTGAGAGGGATAGAATGTAGTGTGCGAAAGAGGAGACTGAGATGGTATGGACATGTGATGCGCATGGAGGATGACCGATGGGTGAAGAAGTGCCAAGAAACGCCAGTTGAAGGAAGACGTGGTAGAGGTAGACCACGAAAAACATGGGCGGAGGTGGTGAGAACAGACCTCAGATCGCTGAAGCTCACGGTGGAGATGACGAAGGACCGTGACAAGTGGAGAGATGCTGTGCTGAATAAGACCCGTGCCACCCTTGCAAGCAGGGAAAAGCGGACGTAAAATGATGATGATGATGATGATGATGATATATATAGCTTACAAAAAAATATGCTGTAGAACAGAGTAAAGGACAAACACAAAATAACAAATTAGTCACTGAGGAGGTCACAGAATGTGTGACGAAAGAGCTTTGTCAATGATGATATATATATATATATATATATATAGTCCGGTATCATCCCATCCTCCCCATTGCTGAGGGGGACTGTGGACAATAGCAATAATGGTGATATATATGATGCGCTGTATGTCCATAAATATTGTCAGAGATGGGGGGGGGGGGTGACATTGATGTGGTGGCTCATGAATCCTCTTCCACGATATCTGTGTGTGAAAGAAATTTATTGTATATCTTCTATGATATGTCAGTAAATATATATATGTATATAATATATATATATATATATATATAAAGTATTAAAAAAATAATGAATAAAACAATGAAACAGTTCCTTATATTAAACAAAAAAAGTTCATTATTTAACGATCGTTTCTAGGACATATATGTGTTAGAATTGGCATGCATATTCAACAGATCTATGTACAAAATTATACAAAATTATACAAACTATCAAATTTAATATACATACCAACACATACATATACCGTCTTCAGAAATAATATTTCTGAAGACGGCATATGTATGTGTTGGTATGTATATTAAATTTGATAGTTTGTATAATTTTGTATAATTTTGTACATAGATCTGTTGAATATGCATGCCAATTCTAACACATATATGTCCTAGAAACGATCGTTAAATAATGAACTTTTTTTGTTTAATATAAGGAACTGTTTCATTGTTTTATTCATTATTTTTTTAATACTTTATCTTGACTCTGTATTCCGTTTATCTTTCACCGAAAGTGATTTAGAATGCATCTCTTCATTCCATGATATCCGGATTACATTGAGTTCTTCATACGGATTGGACACTACCGTACACACTTGGTAGATTTATCTACATATATATATATATATATATATATATATATATATATATATATATATAACGAAGGAAATGTGATAAGGAACCAGCTGGACCATAACGCACCAAAGTACTCAATACTTAGGATAGTAGAGTGGGTAATAGGAACGAGTAGGACCCCAACGGCTGAGCTCAAGCCGTTTCGACGGCTAATTCTTTTTTTTTTTTTTTTTTTAGTCCAGAATTAGCCGTCGAAACGGCTTGAGCTCAGCCGTCGGGGTCCTACTCATTCCTATATATATATATATATATATTATATATATATATATATATATATATACGAGATGTGTCAGAAAATTTCCAGGACTGATGTCACAAAAGATTTATTTCAAACCCAAACTTCACACTAAGAGTTTTCTCCTTCAAAGTAATCCCCCTGGAGTCTAATGCACTTTTCCATCCTTTTCTGCCACGCTTGCATGCACTCCTGGAAGGATTCTTCTGAGATCCTCCGCAGTTCCGTCGTCACGGCCTTTTTTATGTTGTCCACGTCTTCAAAACGGGTCCCCTCCGGGTCGTACTCGAACATCTATGACTCATCACTGGTGATGACTGTCCCTAGCAAGTCTGGTTCGGTTTCAAGACGCTCGAGGATGTCCTGACACACTTGCATGCATCGACCTTTCTGGTCATCGTTCAGCAGTTTTGGCACCATCTTCGCGCAGACTTTCCGCATGTCTAAATCTTCAGTGAGAATCTTCCAGACGCTGTCCCGATTCATACCCAGCTCATTTGCCATCAGTCGAACAGTCAGCCGACGATTGCTACGCACCATCTGCCTGATGTGCTCAACATTGACCTCAGTCCTGGTTGTTGAGGGCCTTCCGTTCCTGGGGTCATCTTGCACCACTCAACAACACGTGAGCGTGACATCGTCTCATCTCCATACACTTGCTGCAGCAACCCCAGTGCTTCTGACGGAGTTTTCAAGTTTGTTCGTTGCTCTGTGCTCATTGCTTGACGACCTGAAACAGAGGACATGTATATAAAATTATGCAGAAAAATGTTTGATCGCTGCAGAGAGCTAAGATTACAGTTACATACTCCAGGGGGATTACTTTGAAGGAGAAAACTCTTAGTGTGAAGTTTGGGTTTGAAATAAATCTTTTGTGACATCAGTACTGGAACTTTTCTGACCCACCTCATATATATATATATATATGTGTGTGTGTATATATATGTATATGTATATAATGTATATATGTATATATATACTATATATATATATATATATATATATATATGTGTGTATGTATATGTATATGTATATATATAAATATGTTAATATGTATATATAAAATATATATGTGAATATATAGAAGACTACGTTGGTATGGTCACGTGATGCGCATGAAAGATGACAGCTGTATAAAAAAGTGCAGGGCAATAAAAATAGACGGTAGCCACGGAGTAGGCAGACCCAGAAAAACCTGGGACGACTTGATAAATTCCGACCTCACACACTTACACCTCTCCAAGACAATGTCACTGGACCGAGATCTTTGGCGCTACACAGTAATACAGAAGACCCACCTTACCTAAGTACAAAGTGAAACCTACTACAGTCAGTAGGCACCTCTAACAAAATACACCCTCGTCCCGCTACCCCACCCCCACCCCCCATCCAGTCCTATGCGAGCGAGACAACCACTCTTGCCTCAAGTGGGAAAACTCCCGTCCAAACCCATGCAAGCGTGGAAGATGGACGTTAAACGATGATGATGATGATGTATATATATATATATATATATATAGAGATTTTGAGTTTATGTTGGTTGTATACCAACACCTCAGTATGCAGGCTGGAGCACTCGACGAAGTGCGCAGGTTGGTTTGGTTACTCCGGAGTAGTGTAAAATAAAGTTAAATAAAAGTCAAATGATTAAAATTTAGCTTCGTTTATTACTGCTATATATATTTCAGTGACAGCCATCTTTGGCTGTGACCTCTTCAGGCAGTTTGAATTAGTATGGTATAGACAAGTACATATGACTCCAGTTCCCCAGTGAATTAACAACCCAGCAAGGAACTGGGCATATCAGAGTATTGACAATATCATACACCTAAACAACATATGTACTTGTCTATACCATACTAATTCAAACTGCCTGAAGAGGTCACAGCCAAAGATGGCTGTCACTGAAATATATATAGCAGTAATAAACGAAGCTAAATTTTAATCATTTGACTTTTATTTAACTTTATTTTATATATATATATATATATATATATATATATATATATATATATATATATGTGTGTGTGTGTGTGTATATATATCTGTGTGTATATATATGTATGTATATATATGTATGTATATATATATATATATATATATAATAAAAAATTGAACAGGGACAGAACAGAGAGGCAGTACGACAAATGTTTATTAGATTCACGCTCAGGAGAGTGGGGGGTAGGTGGAGGACGACGTTTCGGGCATAAGCCCTTCTTCAGGTAAGAGTTCAAAAGGTGTGTAGGGGAGTGGTGGAGAGACATATAGCGAAAGGAAACTGTGCGAATGAAAAATTAACAAATAAAGACAAAAATATAATAAATAATAAATAAAAATAAAGCATGATCAAAATACAAGGAATGAGAACATTTAAAAATAAAGGCATGATCAAAATAAACTGAAATTAAAAGGGGTGTAAACAGGTGGTGGAAGGGTGTGGGGTGAGTAGAGGTGGAGGCGGGTGGAGTGGGGAGAGGGAGACGGGGTGTCCGAGCGGGGAGGGCTGAAGGTGGTGTGTGTGGTTAGGTGTGCGTGTGTGTGTGTGTGTGTGTATGTGAAAGTGAGGGTTGGGGGAAGAACGGGGTTGCATGTTCAGGAAGGTGTGTGTGGGGGGTGTTTTTGTGTGTCGGAGGGTCTGTGCGTGTGTGGATAGGGGGTGGGGGAGAGGAATCAGGGGGCTGAGGGTGTAAATATGTGGTGGGAAGCACGTGTGTGTGGTTTAAGCGTGTTGTGGGTGTGGGTGGCGTGTGGATAAAAAAAATTTGTATTGGGATGTGTGTGTGGGTGAGTTATATAGGTGATGGTGTTAGAGGATGGTTGAAAGTGGTAAGTTACACGGATGTATGGAGATTTTGGTTGGAAGTCAAAACGCGTGTGGGTAATCCAAGAAGCGGTGGTCGGAAGAGGAGAGATGTGGGGTGCGCGCGCAACAGGAAGTGGTCAGCAGTGGAAGTGCTGTGGTCAGTTGGTGCTGAGACAGTGGTCGGAAGGGCATAGCAGCAGTCAGCGGAATGGTAGGGAGGCGAGGATGGGTAGGTGTGAGAGTTGGAGTGAGGAGGGTGTGTGTGTGTGTGTATTAGTAGGGGTGTTAGTGGGATGAGTGAGTGTGGAGTGGGGAGAGAAGGGTGTGTGTGGTTCTATGGAGGGAGTGTGGTGTACTGGTGTGTGTGTAGTTTGGTGAGGAGGTGTTAGTGGGTGTTAGTAGACGGGAGGTGGGGAGGGGTGGAATGCAGGTGTGAGTGGGGGTAGGGTGTGTAGAGTTGGTGGTGTACGAGGGTGTGTGGGTACGTGTGCGTGGGGTTGGAGGGTGTTAGTGATGTTAGTTGCGTGTGGGG
>OZ024762.1:15580886-15588386 GCA_964016885.1 Eledone cirrhosa
ATAGTGTTTTAGAAGCAGGAAGGGACCTCTTTAGTGAAGTGCTGACATATCTTGGGTTATTTTAAGCAAGAATAAACTAAGTGGTCTGTTTTGGTTTAGTTGAGGTTTTTTTTGTTCTGTTTTGCTTTTCTTTTCTTTTCTTTTCTTTTCTTTTCTTTTCTTTTCTTTTCTTTTCTTTTCTTTTCTTTTTTCTCTTTTCTTTATAATGTAAGCATGTTGATTTTATCTCACCACCATCATCATCATCATCATTCTAATCATCATCATCATTCTAATCATCATCGTCGTCATCATCATCACCATCACCACCATCATCATCATTTTTATCACTGCATAGCAGTGTATTTCATAAGAGACATGGGCAGTGTATTTCATAAGAAACATGGTCAGTGTATTTCATAAGAGACATGGTCAGTGTATTTCAATGGTCAGTGTATTTCATAAGAGACATGGGCAGTGTATTTCATAAGAGACATAGTCAGTGTATTTCATAAGAGACATGGGAAGTGTATTTCATAAGAGACATGGGCAGTGTATTTCATAAGAGACATGGGCAGTGTATTTCATAAGAGACATGGTCAGTGTATTTCAATGGTCAGTGTATTTCATAAGAGACATGGGCAGTGTATTTCATAAGAGACATGGGCAGTGTATTTCATAAGAGACATGGGCAGTGTATTTCATAAGAGGCATGGTCAGTGTATTTCATAAGAGACATAGGCAGTGTATTTCATAAGAGACATGGGCAGTGTATTTCATAAGAGACATGGTCAGTGTATTTCATAAGAGACATGGTCAGTGTATTTCATAAGAGACATGGGCATTGTATTTCATAAGAGACATGGGCAGTGTATTTCATAAGAGACATAGGCAGTGTATTTCATAAGAGACATGGGCAGTGTATTTCATAAGAGACATGGGCAGTGTATTTCATAAGAGACATGGTCAGTGTATTTCATAAGAGACATGGGCATTGTATTTCATAAGAGACATGGGCAGTGTATTTCATAAGAGACATAGGCAGTGTATTTCATAAGAGACATGGTCAGTGTATTTCATAAGAGACATGGGCATTGTATTTCATAAGAGACATGGGCAGTGTATTTCATAAGAGACATAGGCAGTGTATTTCATAAGAGATATGGGCAGTGTATAAGAGACATGGTCAGTGTATTTCATAAGAAACATGGTCAGTGTATTTCATAAGAGACATGGTCAGTGTATTTCAATGGTCAGTGTATTTCATAAGAGACATGGGCAGTGTATTTCATAAGAGACATAGTCAGTGTATTTCATAAGAGACATGGGCAGTGTATTTCATAAGAGACATGGGCAGTGTATTTCATAAGAGACATGGGCAGTGTATTTCATAAGAGACATGGTCAGTGTATTTCAATGGTCAGTGTATTTCATAAGAGACATGGGCAGTGTATTTCATAAGAGACATGGTCAGTGTATTTCATAAGAGACATGGGCAGTGTATTTCATAAGAGACATGGGCAGTGTATTTCAATGGTCAGTGTATTTCATAAGAGACATGGGCAGTGTATTTCATAAGAGACATGGGCAGTGTATTTCATAAGAGGCATGGTCAGTGTATTTCATAAGAGACATAGGCAGTGTATTTCATAAGAGACATGGGCAGTGTATTTCATAAGAGACATGGTCAGTGTATTTCATAAGAGACATGGTCAGTGTATTTCATAAGAGACATGGGCATTGTATTTCATAAGAGACATGGGCAGTGTATTTCATAAGAGACATAGGCAGTGTATTTCATAAGAGACATGGGCAGTGTATTTCATAAGAGACATGGGCAGTGTATTTCATAAGAGACATGGTCAGTGTATTTCATAAGAGACATGGGCATTGTATTTCATAAGAGACATGGGCAGTGTATTTCATAAGAGACATAGGCAGTGTATTTCATAAGAGACATGGTCAGTGTATTTCATAAGAGACATGGTCAGTGTATTTCATAAGAGACATGGGCAGTGTATTTCATAAGAGACATGGGCAGTGTATTTCATAAGAGACATGGTCAGTGTATTTCATAAGAGACATGGTCAGTGTATTTCATAAGAGACATGGGCATTGTATTTCATAAGAGACATAGGCAGTGTATTTCATAAGAGACATGGGCAGTGTATTTCATAAGAGACATGGTCAGTGTATTTCATAAGAGACATGGGCATTGTATTTCATAAGAGACATGGGCAGTGTATTTCATAAGAGACATAGGCAGTGTATTTCATAAGAGATATGGGCAGTGTATAAGAGACATGGTCAGTGTATTTCATAAGAGACATGGGCATTGTATTTCATAAGAGACATGGGCATTGTATTTCATAAGAGACATAGGCAGTGTATTTCATAAGAGACATGGGCAGTGTATTTCATAAGAGACATGGTCAGTGTATTTCATAAGAGACATGGTCAGTGTATTTCATAAGAGACATGGGCATTGTATTTCATAAGAGACATAGGCAGTGTATTTCATAAGAGACATGGGCAGTGTATTTCATAAGAGACATGGGCATTGTATTTCATAAGAGACATGGTCAGTGTATTTCATAAGAGACATAGGCAGTGTATTCCATTACAAACTTGGTAACGAAAAGGTTAAAGTGTTTATATTTATTTTCAAATCTTCATCATACTTTTATGTAAGGATCTTTGTTAATATCTCAAACATCAGTTTGATAATTAGAGGAGAGGAAAGTCGATTAAATTGCCCCCCCACCCCCCAGTGCATTACTGGTACTTTATTTTATCGACCCCGTTAGGATGAAATGCAATGTTAACCTCGGCGGGATTGGAACTCAGGACGTAAAGGGCCATAACTCTATGCTGCAAATCATGGTGTCTGACACTCTATCGATTCTACTGCCAATCCACTGATAACAATCGTTGTTTTTGACAGGGAAAAAAGATTGTGCCTGATTGTAGATGTAGCCTTCCCCTTTGACACAAGAGTGTAAGAAAAGGAGAGGGAGAAAATTAACCGATACCAGGATTTAATGTGGGAATTAAAAGGGATTTGGGACTGTCATGAGATCAGGGTCATCCCGATTGTCATAGGAGCACTAGGTACTATCTCAGAGAGTTTTCAAGGATGGTTAAAGAACATTAGTCTAGCTCCCTTTTTTGGGGAACACTTCAAAAGGCATGCTTGCTGGGAACAGCAAGAATCCTCCGAAACGTCCTGAATATCTGAGGCTGCAGGTAGCGGCTTGATGTTTATTCGAACAAACTTTCCAGTTAAATAACATCAATGACTGAGACTCCAAGAACAATAATAATAATAATAATTGTTTCTACTTTTGGCACAAGGCCAGCAATTACCCCAGTGCATTACTGGTACTTTATTTTATCGTCCCCGTAAGAATGAAAGACAAAGCTAACCTCGTCGGGATTTGAACTCCGAACGCAAAGGGCCATAACTCTATGCTGCAAAGCATGGTGTCCGACATTCTACCAATACTGCCAATTCAAGAGCTGTTTCTCCATCTGTCTGTCTGTTACACTTATATGTATATAGGCATGCTTGCTGGGAACAGCAAGAACCCTCCGATACGTCCTGAATATCTGAGGTTGCAGGTAACGACTTGATATTCATTTGAACAAACTTTCCAGTTAACCGTTTAGCATTTAAACCGGCCATATCCGGCCAGAGTTCTCTCACTTCTTTCTGTTCAAACTGGCTGTAACTGGCCATTCATACTTATGTTAAGGTATTGTTCTCAAAATAAATAATTTCAAAATCTCATAGATTCGATATTATGTGCGATATTTATATGAGGTAAAGCCTTTACTGTAAAACTATAATAGTATATATGGAGTAATGTAAATGCTAAAGGGTTAAATAACATCAATGACTGAAGGTGCATGGCTTAGTGGTTAGAGCATTGGGCTTGCAATCGAAAGTTCAATTCTCAGACCGAGTGATGTGTTGTTTCCTTGAGCAAGACACTTTATTTCACGTTGCTCCAGTTTGCTCAGCTGTAGAAATGAGATGATAGGGACTGGCGTCCCTATCATTAAATTACCCAAGACACCTCCAATGAGATATAACATGGAGGAGGCCAGCTAAACCTGCATAGGTGTGAGCTATCACACACACACACACACAATGACTGAGACCCCAAGAAAATAATAACAACTGATGCTATTTTTCAGGTTGATAAAACATCTGACTTCTACAAGACAACAAATCTGCCAGCAAAGTTTGAATATCCAGGTAATATCCATTTAAATTGATGTACATCATCATCATCATTATCACCATCACTGTTTAACCCTTTAGCATTTAAATCAGTCATATCCGGCCAGAATTCTCTCACCTCTTTCTGTTCAAACCAGCTGTAACTGGCCACTCACACGGATGTTAAGGTATTGTTCTCACAATAAATGACATTGAAATTTCATAGATTCGGTATTATGTGAGATATTATGTGAGGTAAAGCCTTAACTGTGAAAATACAATAGTATACAGGGTGTGGACGATATTTGTTTGCAATTTTCAACTGCTAATTTTATGCAAATTTTTTTTACTTTCGTTGTCACTCTTGTCTTCATAAAAACAGTGACTATATTTCCATTTATTTTCAGAATAATTGATTATGAATAATTTTGAACCTCCAAATTTGTGGAAGAGACACGGAGTTCTTTTTGGAATCCGCGCCGGGAGGACAAATAAGGAAATTTCAGACTTTCTCAGCGTCAGCAGGAGAATGGTGGAAAAGGTCAGAAAGGAATTGGAAGATTGAGGATTCGACTACGAAGCAACATCAGAGAGGAAAACACATGATCGACGATCTGACGCCTTCAGAACGCCCGAGTTCGTCGCTGAAGTTCAGGATATCATCAACAATGAACCTAGCAAGTCGATGTGTGCCATTGCAAGGGAGAAAGGCGTGGATGAAGAGCTCATTAGGCTGGTGGTACATGAAGACATTTGCTACGTTTCATACAAGATGAGGAAAGGACAATTTCTGTCAAAGGCGATGCAAGAAAAGCGACTGAAGCACGCAAAGAAGCTGATCAATAAGTTGAAACACCCACTGGAGCCAGACATGCTGTGGTTTTTCTCCGACGAGAAAGACTTCTGCCAAGACCAGAAGATCAACTCCCAGAACAACAGGTGGCTCGCTGTCTCATCCAAAGATGTGCCCAGAGTCATGCAGACAAAGTTTCCAGCGACAACATTGGTCTTAGGTGTCGTCAGCAGTGAAGGTGACGTCATGCCACCTCACTTCTTCCCTGAGGGCCTCAAGCTGAACATCGTTCTGAGCGAGGTAGTAAAGCTCTGACTGCAACCCCCTCAACTTCTTTGTGTGGGGCGCAGTGGAACGAGACACCAACAGATCTAGCTGCAATACGAAAGACGATCTGAAGGCCAGGATCACAAGTGCCTTTAGGAGCCTAAGTCGGGGGACAGTGACGAAGGTTTGTAGCCGGTTCCAAGGTCGCCTTGAGGCCATCATCAAAGCCAATGGCGGGTTTATCGAGTGAGATCAAAAGAACAAGCCATGAAGACAAACTGACCCAAGTTTGATAAATGAATCTTAAAAAATAAAACTACTGTGTTATTTTTTCCTAGACAGTAATCTTGCGAACAAATATCGTCCGCACCCTGTATATAGAGTAATGTAAATGTTATGTGAGATATTATGTGAGTTAAAGCCTTTACTGTGAAAATACAATAGTATATATATAGAGTAATGTAAATGTTATGTGAGATAAAGCCTTTACCGTGAAAATACAATAGTATATATAGAATAATGTAAATGCTAAAGGGTTAACATCTGTTTTGCCATGCTTGCATGGGTTAGACAAGTTGTCACATTGTGAGACATGTCAGATAAGGTGACCATGTAACAGATTTCTATTTGGCTCGGTTTCTATGGCTGGATGCCCTTCCTAATGCCAACCACATTACATAGTTCACTGGTGGGTGCTTTTTGTCATGTCACCAGCTTGACTACCTTACAGTGTGGTCTGGGTGTTTTTGTCGTGTCACCAGCACAACCACCTTACAGAGTGAACTGGGTGCTTTTTGTCATGTCACCAGCACAACCACCTTACAGAGTGAACTGGGTGCTTTTTGTCATGTCACCAACATAACCACCTTACAGAGTGAACTGGGTGCTTTTTGTCATGTCACCAGCACAACCACCTTACAGGATGGACTGGGTGTTTTTGTCATGTCACCAGCACAACCACCTTACAGGGTGGACTGGGTGCTTTTTGTCATGTCACTAACACAACCACTTTACAGGGTGGGATGGGTGTTTTTTGTCATGTCACCAGCACAACCACTTTACAGGGTGCACTGGGTGCTTTTTGTCATGTCACCAGCACAACCACCTTACAGGGTGAGCTGGGTGCTTTTTGTCATGTCACCAGCACAACCACTTTACAAGGTGGACTGCATGCTTTTTCTCGTGTTACCATCACGACCACCTTACAGGGTGGACTGGGTGTATTTTGTCATGTCATGTTACTAGTACAACTGCTTTACAAGGGTGGACTGGGTTGTTTTCTCATGTCACCCACATAAATATGATCACTTTACACTATCTATTAGCAAGTGTTTGACTGCTTTATCTTTTCAGGGTGTATAAAAGGTTATAGCAGGAAAAGAATAGTCAATCCACTCTACCTGACCACCTCCTCAGAATATGGTTCTACACCACCCACTATACATACTGTACCCGTCTGTTTTTATCCTAAATCACTGCAGTTTTCCAAGGTACGGTACTCTCATTTGGAGGAGTGCGCTTAACTCTTTGTTTCTTTGTTTATTTTTTTATCCTCTGCTGCTGCTGTTACTGCTGTTGCTACTACTACTACTACTGCTGCTGCTACTACCACTACTACTACTACTACTACCACTACTATACTACTACTACTACTACTGTTACTGTTACTACTTCCACCACTACTACTACTACTACTACTACTACTACTACTGTTACTACCACTACTACTACTACTTCTACTACTACTACTACTACTACTACCACCACTACTACTACCGCCACCACCACTACTACTACTACTACTACTACTACTACTACTGTTACTACCACTACTACTACTACTATTACTACTACTACTACTACTACTACTACTACTACTACTACTACTACTACTACTGTTACTACCACTACTACTACTACTTCTACTACTACTACTACTACCACCACTACTACTACTACTACCACCACTACTACTACTACCACCACCACCACCACTACTACTACTACTGCTACTACTACTACTACCACCACTACTACTACCACCACCACCACCACCACCACTACCACTACTACTACTACTATTACTACTACTACCATTACTACTATTTCAGTGTCTTATCTGTTTTTTCATATCTGTTTTTTGTTTTGTTTTGTGGGGTTTTTTTCCAGCATTTTATTGTTTCATATCTGTTTTTTTTTTTTTAAATTTATTTCAGAGTTTTCTACCAGGAGGATC
>OZ024762.1:15593386-15613386 GCA_964016885.1 Eledone cirrhosa
AATTTATTTTAAAAATATTGTCTGAATTTTGCTTGTTCTGCTTATCTCAATATATATATATCTCTCTCTCTCTCTAAGGCGGGTAAAATTCCCGAGATCCATGGACGAGTTCTCTCCAGCGGTCTCTGTCCCTCATTATCGCTGCCATATCCTGCATCTCCAACAGACCAGTGTCTGTCCTTAGGGCATCAACATATGTTAACCTTGGTCTTCCTCTTCTAGTGTGTCCATGTAGGGGCTCCCAAAGGAGCACTGAGTGCAATGTCAACTCTGGATGTCGGTGAGCATGTCCAGCCAACCTCAGTCTCCTCTGTGTCACTTTTGAGCTGACTTTTGGGATATATATATATGTGTGTGTGTGTATATATCATCATCATCATCATCATCATTTAATGTCCACTTTCTCTGCTAGCAAAGGTTAGACAGATCTATAGACTATGTCAATACTGTAGCGAGGGTACTGACCTCTAAGACTGGCCATCCTACTTGAATACTACAGTCAGATTTTCTGTCAAGTGCTGATGAGAAATTGTGTGTTTTGACCGAAACTGAAATGAGATAGATATACTTTATGATAATAATAATTGTTTCTACTTTAGGCACAAGGCCAGCAATTACCCAGTGTATTACTGGTACTTTATTTTATCATCCCCGTAAGGATGAAAGGCAAAGTCAACTTTATGATAATAATAATAATAATTGTTTCTACTTTAGGCACAAGGCCAGCAATTACTCAGTACATTACTGGTACTTTATTTTATCGACCCCGTAAGGATGAAAGGCAAAGTTAACCTCGGCTGGATTTGAACTCAGACTGTAAAGGGACGTAACTATGCTAGAAAGCATGGTGTCTGACGCTCTACCGATTCTGCCAATCTACCACCCTAATAATAATAATAATGATTTCATTTATTGGCCACAAGGGCCGACATATAGGGGACAATACAAAAGACAGGGACAGTGGTGGGTTTACATATACAACGTGTAAACAATAACAATAACAAAGTAACAATAAAAATACAAGGAAAATTCCCCAATAGGGGGATGATCACCCAGGGTTGACTCAAGTACCCCACCAATCCTGAACGACGCGATGCTTCGAGAGCACCCGGCAGGGGCACCCCTCTCCTCCTCAAATTCACCCACCTTCAGGCGCATGATCAGAGTAGGCCCAAATAATAATAATGAAATTATTGTGTACAGTGCTCAGGTGCACTACAACTCATCAAAGGTGCATGTATAGTACATAGAATAATGTACAAATGTCAGGAAAGTGAACAGTGTACGAGTCATGAAATACATGTTGTATGTGTGTGTATGGAGGGGGGATATCAGGTGTAGTGTTGGTGAATCTCAGGAAGCATGGAGGTTTTAAAGGATGCAGTGTCTCGACAGCTAACAACCGATGCAGGTAGTTTGTTCCATGGAGGTTTTAAAGGATGCAGTGTCTCGTCAGCTAACAACTGATGCAAGTAGTTTGTTCCATGGAGGTTTTAAAGGATGCAGTGTCTCGACAAATAACAACTGATGCAGGTAGTTTGTTCTGTGGAGGTTTTAAAGGATGCAGTGTCTCGACAGCTAACAGCTGATGCAGGTAGTTTGTTCCATGGAGGTTTTAAAGGATGCAGTGTCTCGACAAATAACAACTGATGCAGGTAGTTTGTTCCGTGGAGGTTTTAAAGGATGCAGTGTCTCGACAAATAACAACTGATGCAGGTAGTTTGTTCTGTGGAGGTTTTAAAGGATGCAGTGTCTCGACAGCTAACAACTGATGCAGGTAGTTTGTTCCATAGAGGTTTTAAAGGATGCAGTGTCTCGACATCTAACAACTGATGCAGGTAGTTTGTTCCATGGAGGTTTTAAAGGATGCAGTGTCTCGTCAGCTAACAACTGATGCAAGTAGTTTGTTCCATGGAGGTTTTAAAGGATGCAGTGTCTCGACAAATAACAACTGATGCAGGTAGTTTGTTCCGTGGAGGTTTTAAAGGATGCAGTGTCTCGACAGCTAACAACTGATGCAGGTAGTTTGTTCCATAGAGGTTTTAAAGGATGCAGTGTCTCGATAGCTAACAACTGATGCAGATAGTTTGTTCCATGAGGTTTTAAAGGATGCAGTGTCTCGTCAGCTAACAACTGATGCAAGTAGTTTGTTCCATGGAGGTTTTAAAGGATGCAGTGTCTCGACAAATAACAACTGATACAGGTAGTTTTTTCTATGGAGGTTTTAAAGGATGCAGTGTCTCGACAGCTAACAACTGATGCAGGTAGTTTGTTCCATAGAGGTTTTAAAGGATGCAGTGTCTCGACAGCTAACAACTGATGCAGGTAGTTTGTTCCATGGAGGTTTTAAAGGATGCAGTGTCTCGACAGCTAACAACTGATGCAGGTAGTTTGTTCCATGGAGGTTTTAAAGGATGCGGTGTTTCGACAGCTAACAACTGATGCAGGTAGTTTGTTCCATGGAGGTTTTAAAGAATGCAGTGTCTCGACAGCTAACAACTGATGCAGGTAGTTTGTTCCATGGAGGTTTTAAAGGATGCAGTGTCTCGACAAATAACAACTGATGCAGGTAGTTTGTTCTGTGGAGGTTTTAAAGGATGCAGTGTCTCGACAGCTAACAACTGATTCAGGTAGTTTGTTCCATAGAGGTTTTAAAGGATGCAGTGTCTCGACAGCTAACAACTGATGCAGGTAATTTGTTCCATGGAGGTTTTAAAGGATGCAATGTCTCGACATCTAACAACTGATGCAGGTAGTTTGTTCCATCGAGGTTTTAAAGGATGCAGTGTCTCGTCAGCTAACAACTGATGCAGGTAGTTTGTTCCATGGAGGTTTTAAAGGATGCAGTGTCTCGACAAATAACAACTGATGCAGGTAGTTTGTTCCATGGAGGTTTTAAAGGATGCAGTGTCTCGACAGCTAACAACTGATGCAGGTAGTTTGTTCCATGGAGGTTTTAAAGGATGCAGTGTCTCGACAGCTAACAACTGATGCAGGTAGTTTGTTCCATGGAGGTTTTAAAGGATGCAGTGTCTCGACAGCTAACAACTGATGCAGGTAGTTTGTTCCATGGAGGTTTTAAAGGATGCAGTGTCTCGACAGCTAACAACTGATGCAGGTAGTTTGTTCCATGGAGGTTTTAAAGGATGCAGTGTCTCGACAGCTAACAACTGATGCAGGTAGTTTGTTCCATGGAGGTTTTAAAGGATGCAGTGTCTCGACAGCTAACAACTGATGCAGGTAGTTTGTTCTATAGAGGTTTTAAAGGATGCAGTGTCTCGACAGCTAACAGCTGATGCAAGTAGTTTGTTCCATAGAGGTTTTAAAGGATGCAGTGTCTCGACAGCTAACAGCTGATGCAGGTAGTTTGTTCCATGGAGGTTTTAAAGAATGCAGTGTCTCGACAGTTAACAACTGATGCAGGTAGTTTGTTCCATAGAGGTTTTAAAGAATGCAGTGTCTCAACAGTTAACAACTGATGCAGGTAGTTTGTTCCATGCTTCAGCAACTCTGAGCATGAAAAAAAGTTTCTGAAAGTCATGGGAGCTGTGCTGTTTTTTGACTTTGTAGGCATACCCATGTGTTAGACACATGGAAATCAAAAAGGTGCTCAGTGTTGTTGGCAAGATGGTTAATAATCCATCCATCCATATCTAATATTTTGGTGTTTAGAGTGCTGCGGGTGTCCCGGACTCTGAGGTAGGCAACACCAGGCAATGTCTCACGGCCATTCTCCATGAATTTCTGTCCATAGTATCAACATTGGCCAAGTTCCATTTATACAAATCACTCTTCACGCACTCCAACCACGTCTTCCTTTTCTAATGATTTCATTTGAATGAAACAGTTCTAGTCCTGTATAAGTCATTTCTATATAAAATTATAATATAAAGATGCCTATACTCTACTAAAGTATTGAGTATTTTTTTTTACTGTGGTCACCTCTTGATAACCATCAGAAATCAGAAATCCACCCTTTATCCTTTAGCATTTAAACCTATCATATCTGGCCAGAATTCTTTCACCTCTTTCTGTTCAAACCGGCCATAACTAGCCACTCATACTAATGTTAAGGTATTGTTCTCAAAATAAATAATATCAAAATCTCACAGATTTGATATTATCTGAGACAAGCCTTTACTGTGAAAATACAATAGTATATATATAGAGTAATGTAAATGTTATGTGAGGTATTATGTGAGGTAAAGCCTTTACTGTGAAAATACAATAGTATATATAGAGTAATGTAAATGTTATGTGAGGTATTATGTGAGGTAAAGCCTTTACTGTGAAAATACAATAGTATATATAGAGTAATGTAAATGTTATGTGAGATATTATATGAGGTAAAGCCTTTACCGTAAAAATACAATAGTATATATAGAGTAGTGTAAATGTTATGTGAGATATTATGTGAGGTAAAGCCTTTACTGTGAAAATACAATAGTATATATAGAGTAATGTAAATGTTATGTGAGGTATTATGTGAGGTAAAGCCTTTACTGTGAAAATACAATAGTAAATATAGAGTAATGTAAATGTTATGTGAGATATTATGTGAGGTAAAGCCTTTACTGTGAAAATACAATAGTATATATAGAGTAATGTAAATGTTATGTGAGAGATTATGTGAGGTAAAGCCTTTACCGTAAAAATACAATAGTATATATAGAGTAATGTAAATGTTATGTGAGATATTATGTGAGGTAAAGCCTTTACCGTAAAAATACAATAGTAAATATAGAGTAATGTAAATGTTATGTGAGATATTATGTAAGGTTAAGTCTTTACTGTGAAAATACAATAGTATATATAGACTAATGTAAATGTTATGTGAGATATTATGTGAGGTAAAGCCTTTACTGTGAAAATACAATAGTAAATATAGAGTAATGTAAATGTTATGTGAGGTAAAGCCTTTAATGTGAAAATACAATAGTATATATAGAGTAATGTAAATGTTATGTGAGATATTATGTGAGCTAAAGCCTTTACTGTGAAAATACAATAGTAAATATAGAGTAATGTAAATGTTATGTGAGGTAAAGCCTTTACTATGAAAATACAATAGTATATATAGAGTAATGTAAATGGTAAAGGGTTAAGTCTACAATAGAATCAGTTAAATCACAGACAACAGTTCATAGTTCAGGTAAACTATATATCATGTTAACATCTTTGGTTTGGCTTCCATTATGACACGGCACAAATAAAACGACAAAATCTGACAACGATGGAAGAGAATGGATCATTATTGTTTAACACTAGAGGGATATATACATATATGTATATATATATGTACACACACACACATATATATATATATATATATATGTGTATATATACATACACACACATATATATATATATATATATATATATGTATGTGTATATATACACACATATATATATATTGTATAGATATATAAATTTATATTTATATATATATATATGTATGTGTGGTGTGCGTGTGTATATATATATATATAAAGATATCGATAGCGAAGGGGTGTGTGTAGATCTAGAGATATTGATGTGACAGATATGTGAGCATCAAATTACATGTCCCTGCACGATTACTGAGCACAGAGAAGAGTGCATCCTTCTATAAGACAGGCTGAAATTTATATGCAAAGTAAAGTAAAGCAATGCAAAGAGAGAAAGAAGCAAAAGCTGTCAGATAGGGTTTCATATGTATTTATTGCTTGTAATTTAGACAAAGCAATGGCTTAGTGGTTAAGAAGTTAACTTCGCTATCATGAACGAGGTCTTGGCTTCAACCACGCTGCTTGGCATCTTTGGAATCTTTGGCCAACTCATCAAAGGATGCTTCACACAGATCCAAGTCTTGTGAGTGAAATTGGGTAGACAGAAACTGTGTGGAAGCCCGCTGGATGGAGAGTGGCTGTATTTTGGTTCTAACCATGCAGTCATGAATTCCTGAGTTTGATCCATCCCACTGCATGGAGTCTTGAGCAAGTGTTATTTACCATAGCTTTGCATTGACCCAAACTTTGTGAGTGAAATTGGGTAGACAGAAACTGTGTGGAAGCCTGCTGGATGGAGAGTGGCTGTATTTTGGTTCTGACCATGCAGTCATGAATTCCTGGGTTTGATCCATCCCACTGCATGGAGTCTTGAGCAAGTGTTATTTACCATAGCTTTGCATTGACCCAAACTTTGTGAGTGAAATTGGGTAGACAGAAACTGTGTGGAAGCCCGCTGGATGGAGAGTGGCTGTATTTTGGTTCTAACCATGCAGTCATGAAGTCCTGGGTTTGATCCATCCCACTGCATGGAGTCTTGAGCAAGTGTTATTTACCATAGCTTTGCATTGACCCAAACTTTGTGAGTGAAATTGGGTAGACAGAAACTGTGTGGAAGCCTGCTGGATGGAGAGTGGCTGTATTTTGGTTCTGACCATGCAGTCATGAATTCCTGGGTTTGATCCATCCCACTGCATGGAGTCTTGAGCAAGTGTTATTTACCATAGCTTTGCATTGACCCAAACTTTGTGAGTGAAATTGGGTAGACAGAAACTGTGTGGAAGCCTGTTAGATGGACTGAGTCTGGTCTAATTAGGGTATCATGAAAAACACAAAGCTCTCTGTGTATGAGGTCTGTGTTCTTACTGCCCTGCTATACAGATGTGAAACATGGACAACTTACAGGCAGTTGGAAAGGTTTCATCAGTATCGAATACGACGTATCCTGAAGATCATGTAGTCCTTTTACACACCTGATGCTGCGCTACTTGAGAAAGCGGGTAGCACCAGTATTGAGAGGAGGATTATTATGAACCAGATGCATTGGGCTGGTCATGTGGTCAGGATGGAAGGCAAAAGGCTGCCTAAACAGTTATTGTACGGGGAGCTGACCAGAGGAAAAAGGCCACAGCATAAACCAAAGAAGCGGTTTAAGGATGTCATAAAAGACAATCTTAAAGGTCTGTAGATTGATATTGAGAACTGGGAGAGACTGGCTTAAGGCCGTACATCATGGAGAAAGATCATCAAATATGGATGTGATGTCTTTGAGAAAAAAACGAGTGGAGCATGCTGTTTTGAAGCATTCACTTCGTACGTGGGACTCAAGTGCAATGCCTGCAAAAATCCAGCAGGATTTGATGTGCAATGTATGTGACCAATTTCTTCTAACACAAGGTGGTTCTGTTAACCATCTGAAATCACACAAGCCAGGGAGAAATCGAACCAACTGAGGAGATGACGAAGGACCGTGACAAATGGAGAGATGCTGTGCTGAATAGGACCCGTGCTACCCTTGCAAGCAGGGAAAAGCGGTCATAAAATGATAATGATGATGATGTGAGATGGTTCTACTGCCACACACTCCACAGCATTTTTGCAGTGAGTGTGGCTTAATTTACATGTCAGTGAGTGGTCTGACCAGGCAGGGAAAAACGCATGAAGACACATCCCAGCAGGTATTGGCAGGAGACAGACAGTCCAAGTGTCACATCTGTGAATGTATCTGGCAGGTCTGAAAAGTCACCTACATGCACATGATCATGCAATATTCAATGAAGAGATGGCACTCTTCTGACAAGAAGTAACAATCAACAAGTATGTAAGTATGTATGTACATACACACATATATATCATCATCATCATCATCGTTTAACGTCCATCTTCCATGCTAGCTTGGGCTGGACGGGTTGTCCCTCTTGAAGCGAGATTGGTCAGGTGACCGTCTCTCGCTCGTACAGAACTGTTTCTGGCATGTTGTCTACAGTTGGATGCCCTTCCTAACACCAACCACATTTACAGTGAGTGCTTGGAGCCTTTTTACTGTGTCTCCTACACGGCCACCTTACAGTATTTTGTCGTGTCACCTACACTACCACTTTACAGCATGAACTGGGAGCCTTTTTACCGTGTCTCCTACACTTCTACTTTACAGCATGAACTGGCAGCCTTTTTACCGTGTCTCCTACATGACCACTTTACAGCATGAACTGGGAGCCTTTTTACCGTGTCTCCTACATGACCACTTTACAGCATGAACTGGCAGCCTTTTTACCGTGTCACCTACATGACCACTTTACAGCATGAACTGGCAGCCTTTTTACCGTGTCACCTACATGACCACTTTACAGCATGAACTGGGAGCCTTTTTACCGTGTCACCTACATGACCACTTTACAGCATGAACTGGCAGCCTTTTTACCGTGTCACCTACATGACCACTTTACAGCATGAACTGGGAGCCTTTTTACCGTGTCACCTACATGACCACTTTACAGCATGAACTGGCAGCCTTTTTACCGTGTCACCTACATGACCACTTTACAGCATGAACTGGGAGCCTTTTTACCGTGTCACCTACATGACCACTTTACAGCATGAACTGGCAGCCTTTTTACCGTGTCACCTACATGACCACTTTACAGCATGAACTGGCAGCCTTTTTACCGTGTCACCTACATGACCACTTTACAGCATGAACTGGCAGCCTTTTTACCGTGTCACCTACATGACCACTTTACAGCATGAACTGGGAGCCTTTTTACCGTGTCACCTACATGACCACTTTACAGCATGAACTGGCAGCCTTTTTACCGTGTCACCTACATGACCACTTTACAGCATGAACTGGGAGCCTTTTTACCGTGTCACCTACATGACCACTTTACAGCATGAACTGGCAGCCTTTTTACCGTGTCACCTACATGACCACTTTACAGCATGAACTGGGAGCCTTTTTACCGTGTCACCTACATGACCACTTTACAGCATGAACTGGCAGCCTTTTTACCGTGTCACCTACATGACCACTTTACAGCATGAACTGGGAGCCTTTTTACCGTGTCACCTACATGACCACTTTACAGCATGAACTGGCAGCCTTTTTACCGTGTCACCTACATGACCACTTTACAGCATGAACTGGGAGCCTTTTTACCGTGTCACCTACATGACCACTTTACAGCATGAACTGGCAGCCTTTTTACCGTGTCACCTACATGACCACTTTACAGCATGAACTGGGAGCCTTTTTACCGTGTCTCCTACATGACCACTTTACAGCATGAACTGGGAGCCTTTTTACCGTGTCTCCTACATGACACTTTACAGCATGAACTGGCAGCCTTTTTACCGTGTCTCCTACATGACCACTTTACAGCATGAACTGGGAGCCTTTTTACCATGTCTCCTACATGACCACTTTACAGCATGAACTGGGAGCCTTTTTACCATGTCTCCTACATGACCACTTTACAGCATGAACTGGCAGCCTTTTTACCGTGTCTCCTACATGACCACTTTACAGCATGAACTGGCAGCCTTTTTACCGTGTCACCTACATGACCACTTTACAGCATGAACTGGGAGCCTTTTTACCGTGTCTCCTACATGACCACTTTACAGCATGAACTGGGAGCCTTTTTACCGTGTCACCTACATGACCACTTTACAGCATGAACTGGGAGCCTTTTTACCGTGTCACCTACATGACCACTTTACAGCATGAACTGGCAGCCTTTTTACCATGTCTCCTACATGACCACTTTACAGCATGAACTGGCAGCCTTTTTACCGTGTCACCTACATGACCACTTTACAGCATGAACTGGGAGCCTTTTTACCGTGTCTCCTACATGACCACTTTACAGCATGAACTGGGAGCCTTTTTACCGTGTCACCTACATGACCACTTTACAGCATGAACTGGGAGCCTTTTTACCGTGTCACCTACATGACCACTTTACAGCATGAACTGGCAGCCTTTTTACCGTGTCACCTACATGACCACTTTACAGCATGAACTGGGAGCCTTTTTACCATGTCTCCTACATGACCACTTTACAGCATGAACTGGCAGCCTTTTTACCGTGTCACCTACATGACCACTTTACAGCATGAACTGGGAGCCTTTTTACCGTGTCTCCTACATGACCACTTTACAGCATGAACTGGGAGCCTTTTTACCGTGTCACCTACATGACCACTTTACAGCATGAACTGGGAGCCTTTTTACCGTGTCACCTACATGACCACTTTACAGCATGAACTGGGAGCCTTTTTACCGTGTCACCTACATGACCACTTTACAGCATGAACTGGCAGCCTTTTTACCGTGTCACCTACATGACCACTTTACAGCATGAACTGGGAGCCTTTTTACCATGTCTCCTACATGACCACTTTACAGCATGAACTGGCAGCCTTTTTACCGTGTCACCTACATGACCACTTTACAGCATGAACTGGGAGCCTTTTTACCGTGTCTCCTACATGACCACTTTACAGCATGAACTGGGAGCCTTTTTACCGTGTCACCTACATGACCACTTTACAGCATGAACTGGGAGCCTTTTTACCATGTCACCTACATGACCACTTTACAGTGTGGACTGGGAGCCTTTTTACTGTGTCTCCTACATGACCACTTTACAGTGTGGACTGGGAGCCTTTTTACCATGTCTCCTACATGACCACCTTACAGCGTGGACTGGGAGCCTTTTTACCGTGTCTCCTACATGACCACTTTACAGTGTGGACTGGGAGCCTTTTTACCATGTCACCTACACAACCACTTTACAGTGTGGACTGGGAACCTTTTTACCATGTCTCCTACATGACCACTTTACAGTGTGGACTGGGAGCCTTTTTACCGTGTCTCCTACATGACCACTTTACAGTGTGGACTGGGAACCTTTTTACCGTGTCACCTACACGACCACCTTACAGTGTGGACTGGGTGCCTTTTTACCGTAACTCCTACACGACCACTTTACAGTGTGGACTGGGAGCCTTTTTACCTTGTCACCTTCACGACCACTTTTCAGTGTGGATTGGGTGCTTTTTGTTGTGTCACCTACACGACCACTTTACACACACACATATATATATATATATATATATATATATATATATGCAGAGGTTATATTTAATTTGTTGGGATTCAACAAGCTTAAACTTTTTTATAACTGATATAAAGCACTCAACAATTTAGTGGAATAAATATACAATATATTAATAAATGGAAACTATATTTATAAAACCATATTTATTTTATTATACATATTTCAAGGGCAACCAAGGCAAATTATGGTGCGCTTTCATCAGATAAAATACAGATTTGTTTTATAAATAAATATTGACATACCCGGAAAAAAAGACAACCTTAACGGTTGGAGCTTCCTTTTTTTCCGGGTATGTCAATATTTATTTATAAAACAAATCTGTATTTTATCTGATGAAAGCGCGCCATAATTTGCTTTGGTTGCCCTTGAAATATGGTTTTATAAATACGGTTTCCATTTATTAATATATTGTATATATATATATATATATATATTTATATATAGCATAATTCATCTAGTCGTGGTATTTATTTGGTGATAGTTCAGTGCTGTCTGTGTTTGAGAGAGAATAAAAACAATGAGAAAGACGGGAGGGGTAAGTAAGAGGGAGATACAGAGAGGGTGAGAAAGAGAGGGGGATCAGACTGAGAAAGAGAGAGGGAAGATAAGAGTGAGATACAGAGAGGGAGATGGGATAAGAGTGCGAGAAGGAGATAAGATTGAAAGATAGTGGGGGGATAAAAGTGAGAGAGAAGGGGATATAAGAAAGAGATAGATAGATAGATAGATAGAGAACAACTGTGAGAAGGAGCAGGCGAATAGATAGAGAGGGATTGTGACACAGAGGAAGGGGATAAAAGGGAGAGAGAGAGAGAGAGAGAGAGAGGCAATTAGCGAGAGTAAAAGACTGAAGAAATGCGATAAGAGAAAAACAAACAGATTAAGAGACAGAGAGGAACTGAGAGAGAGAGAGGGAGACAATGACATTGCGAGAGACAGACAGATAAATGGAGAGAAAAAGAGAGACAGAGACCCCCCCCCCAGACAAAGGAGAGAGAGAGAATAACTAAGAGAGGGGGAATACCTCCTTATCCTCTTCCTTCCACTACGCTTAACAACGACAATAACAAAAGGAGGAAGGGGAGGAGGAATCTTTTTTTACTCATTCCACTTATTATATGTCTAGAAGAAGAAAACAAAAAAAGTAAGTTTATATAAAGAGTGAAAGAAAGCGAGGAATAGGAGGAGGATATATTAGATAAGGAGTGAGTAAGAGGGTAAAGATAAAGTAAGAGACTAAAAGAGAAGAATAAAGAGAAAGAGTGTAAGAGAAAGACTAAGAGAGCAACGTGTACAGAAATTTCTTCTCACACTACTACTTCTACAGAATACAGAAGAAAGACTAAAGGAGCAAAAAAGGCGCCCGATGGGAGAAGGAGGAGTAAATAACTAGATAGAGTAATAGCAACGTTGCATAAACTTCCCCTCCCTTTTAAAGTTATACGCTTTCTCCCTCTCTCACGCAAACATGGACAAGAAAACTAAACCGAGACGGTACGTATAATATCTATATAGGCATGTGTTTGCTGTGTATATATCTACACACATGTGAGGTGTATAAAATGTATGTGTATATAGAGAAAAATGTGTGCAGAATTTATATATCAATTTATTTTTTTGATTACAGTAAATTATATACATTTTTAGATGCATTATATATTTTCTCAAAATGTGTCTATGTATATACATTTATATGTATATACTGTGTGTGTGTATATATATATATATATATTTACATTATATACATAAATATTGACCCAATATATATACTAAATATATATGTATATTTATATGCATATGATGTGTGTGTATATATATATATATATATATATATATACACACATATGTATATATATTGTATGTATATTTCTGTCTATGTATGTATATATATATATTGGTCAATATAAACATTTTTGGATGAGAGTATATATATATATATATACAATCATATGTGAGAGGGTACGGTATATTTTTCTGAATAAATGTATATATAAAAGAATATATATAATGTATATAAAAATGTGTGTTAAATTTATATATACTGTCATTTCTATAATTATACACACGATTATCTATATATCATATATGTATATATATATATATATATATATATATATATATAACACATTTTATATAGAGGTGGCTTCTACAGGACTAGAACTGTTTCATTAAAAGGAAATCATTGTTTACACTACTAATGTTTTGAGTACCTTACTGTGGTTACTCCCGATTGAAACCGGTACTTATATATGTATATATTATATATATATATGTGTGTAGATAAATCTGAAGACAGCATATATATGTGTAGGTATGTATATTCCCTCTGATAGTTTGTAAAATGTTTACATAGATCTATATGATATACATACCAACACACACATATATATCCTAGAAACGATCGTAAAATGATGAATTTTTTAATATAAGGAACTGTTTCTTTGTTTTTATTGTTTTTATTAATTATATATATATATATATATATATATATAAGTTTTAATATAGATGAGATTCTACAGGACTAGAACTGTTTCATTCTTTAGAAATCATCAGGAATCTCGATGATTTCTAAAGAATGAAACAGTTCTAGTCCTGTAGAATCTCATCTATATTAAAACTTTTATACTCTGCAATGTATTGAGTACCTTACTTACTGTGGTTACCTCCGATTCAACCCGGAATAACGTATATATATATATATATATATATATATAAACAAGTACACATATATACAAGGTGGTGCTCCAGTATGACCTTAACCTTTATGGGCTGAAGTAAACTTAAAGAACCATATGTAGTATATATAAACATATATATATATATATATATATATATATATACACACGTATGTATATCGAGTACTAGTTTAAAACTGGAAAAATCCTGATCCTGATCTACACACACACACACACACACATATATATATATACACTCAGACACGAAAAAGACTCTAAGCGGACGTTAGGGCTGCTAGAAATAGCAGCCATATTCAGCCCCTAATCAAGCCCTGCAATCTTAAGAATGGGCATGTTGGATATTGTGGCCTTGCCATTTCCTCCACATAGGAAAACAACGAGATGGTCACGGCCGGAATGACATTGAGCATCGATCTGCTCGGTCAAGGCCGACCTTGTGCTGAACAATACACAACCACCCAGCTATGTGTCTCTCTCTCTATATATATGTAATATATATATTGTATATATATATATATTGTGTATATATATGTTATATATATATATATATGTAATATGTATTTTATATGTTATATATATATATGTTTCTACTTTTGGCACAAGGCCAGCAAATACCCAGTGTATTACTGGTACTTTATTTTATCGACCCCGTAAGGATGAAAGGCAAAGTTAACCTCGGCGGGATTTGAACTCAGAATGGCAAGGGCCGTAACTCTATGCGTCAAAGCATGGCGTCCGACCCTCTACCGATACTGCCAATCCACCGATATGTTATATATATATAATATATATTATATGTATAAAGCAACCAGTATTATATATACTAGCGGTGGATTGGCAGTATCGGCCCTTTACTGTCTGAGTTCAAATCCCGCCGATATTAACTTTACCTTTCATCCATACGGGGTCGATAAAATAAAGTACCAGTAATACACTGGGATAATTGCTAGCCTTGTGCCAAAAGTAGAAACAATTATTATATATACTAGCTGGTGGTTTTCTGCTAGCATGTGTTGTGTGTATATTGTACGGCTTTCTCCTTTCCCTTCCCCTAAACCTTATTTTCGTTATTTAATTGTATCCCTCTTTCTTTTTCTTTTTGTTATTCCAAACATTATAAATCAAATAAAATCGTAACAGAAATTGATCGAAGACGGTTTGTTACATTGTCTTATGTAATCAATAACGTAATCCATGGTACATTAAAAAAAGACGATATTATATATCTGCTAGCATGTGTAGTGTGTATATTGATATTATACGCACGTATATATACATGTAGATATGATACATCAAATAAAATCGCAACTGACAATATACACAGAAATTAAACGAAGACTGCGTTACGCTGTCTTATATAATCAGTAAAGTAATCCATGATACATTAAAAAAAACACGATATTATATATAAACTGCATTAGGAGAAAATTAGTGATAGAAATATATGAATGTTTATTTAAGTGATCGCTCACTGGAAGTGTTGACATTTGAAATTTTTAAAGAAGTGAATCTTTAAATAAACAATAGAATATATTTAATGAACAGCCACGAAATTTAGTAGATAAATTATGTAATATTCATTCATTATTTATTTAAAGTAATCCAACTTATTTTACTAAGGGAATAAAAAATTATAAACCGTAAGCAGTCCCGCGCTTCTTACTTTATTATAGTTTAGATATATATTAATTATAATAAAGTAATAAGCGCGGCATGGCGTACGTTTTCTGTGTGTGTGTATATATATATATATATATATAGAATACATAAATATATATATATATGTGTGTGTATATATATATGTATATATATATATGTGTATATATATATAAATGTATGCATCATATATATATATATATATCTACACATACACTCCTTTCTATACATACATACATACAATTATATATATATATGTATATATATACACACATACACTCCTTTCTATACATACATATACACACTCATATATATATATATATATACACACACTCCTTTATATATACATACACACACTCATATATATAAAGATACCGTTAAGGGTGAAAGCAGCGATTCTTTGCTTAAACTTTAATCTGTTACTTTAATAAATATTTGCCCTAGGGTTCTTATATATTTGATATATATTTATCCTTATCGAGCCCTCTTTGGATTTTACGTCTTCAAATTTATTATTATTACTATATATATATACACATATACTCCTTTTTATACATACACACGCTCATATATATCATCATCATCATCATCATCATTTCATTTTACGTCTGCTTTTCCCTGCTTGCAAGGGTGGGACGGGAACTGATGCTGGCTTGATTTCTACAGCTGGATGCCCTCCCTAACACTAACCTCATTTACAGTGAGTGCTGGGTGCTTTTTTGCCGTGGCCCCTCCACGACCACTTTACAGTGGAATGATAGGGACCCCAGTCCCTATCATCTCATTTCTACAGCTGAGTAAACTGGAGCAATGTGAAATAAAGTGTCTTGCTCAAGGAAACAACACATCACTCGGTCTGAGAATTGAACTCACAGCCTTTCGATTGCAAGGCCAATGCTCTATATATATATATATATATATATATATATGACTCTGTATACCGTTTATCTTTCACCGAAAGTGATTTTTCATTACATCTCTTCTTTCCATGATATCCGGAATACATTGAGTTCTTCATACGGATTGGACACTACCGTAAACTCTTGGTAGATTTATCTACATATATATATATATATATATATATATGGAAAGTCATATTTAAATTGTTGGGTTACAACTAGTAAATATTTATAACTGATATAAAAGCACTCGACAAATATTTGGAGTATCTTTACAATATTAAATAAATGGAAACTATATTTATAAAACCATATTTATTTCATTATATATATTTCAGGGATATCATATTAACAATATGCTATGCCTTCCTCAGACAAAATACAATATAAACAGTTTTATAGATAAATAGATTCGACATACCGTAACAACATCGACTTGTATTTGAAAAGGTTGATCTGCCAAATCAACCTTTTCAAATACAAGTCGATGTTGTTACGGTATGTCGAATCTATTTATCTATAAAACTGTTTATATTGTATTTTGTCTGAGGAAGGCATAGCATATTGTTAATATGATATCCCTGAAATATATATAATGAAATAAATATGGTTTTATAAATATAGTTTCCATTTATTTAATATTGTATATATATATATATATATATATATATATACACATCATCATCATCATTTTACGTCCGCTTTTCCTGGCTTGCAAGGGTGGGACATACATATATATATGTATGTATATATATATATATATATATATATATATATATATATATATATATATATAGTGAAAAGATAAGGGCGATTGGTTTCTCCTCCATTACATTTGGGTGCTGTTTTTTTGGGTCGTGCCTATACTTCCACTTTACAGTGTGGCACCTCCACGACCACTTTGCATATATATATATCTATGTGTATATATATATATATTGTCGTCCCACCCTTGCAAGCAGGGAAAAGCTGACGTAAAATGATGATGATGATAATGATGGTATGTCTGAATATATCTATCATTTTCCCCGTTCCTTCTTTTCATCACTCTTTACTTTCTATTTATCTTCTATTTCTAACTATCTTCTGATGAAGGACATGTGTCCAAAACGTTAAGAATCTCTTGATGTTATTTCAAGTGTTAAAGATTTATAAACTAATTTTTCCACATATATATATATATATATATATATATAATAGTAGAACACTTTAGGGTTATATCCATACTAGTAGAGCACTCAGTCCATGGGACTATATATACAGGGTACGGACGATATTTTGTTCGCAAGATTACTGACTAGGTAAAAATAACACAGTAGTTTTATTTTTTAAGATATATTTATCAAACTTGGGTCAGTTTGTCTTCATGGCTTGTTCTTTTGATCTCACTCCATAAACCCGCCATTGGCTTTGATGACGGCCTCAAGGCGACCTCGGAACCGGCTACAGGCCTTCCTCACTGTCCCCCGACTTAGGCCCCTAAAGGCACTTGTGATCCTGGCCTTCAGATCGTCTTTCATATTGCAGCTAGATATGTTGGTGTCTCGTTCCACTGTGTCCCACACAAAGAAGTCGAGGGGGTTGCAGTCAGGAGAGCTGGGAGGCCAGATGTCAGGTGAAGTATGGTCGATGAAGTTCTCTGACAGCCAGGCTTGGGTCTTTCGGCTGGTATGGCAGGGCGCTGAGTCTTGCTGCCACACGTACGGCCTACCTGCAGCTACCTGGTCGATCCAGGGCTTTACTACCTCGCTCAGAACGATGTTCAGCTTGAGGCCATCGGGGAAGAAGTGAGGTGGCATGACGTCACCTTGACTGCTGACGACACCTAAGACCAATGTTGTCACTGGAAACTTTGTCTGCGTGACTCTGGGCACGTCTTTGGATGAGACAGCGAGCCACCTGTTGTTCTGGGAGTTGATCTTCTGGTCTTATTTGTCCTCCCGGCGCGGATTCCAAGAACTCCGAATCTCTTCCACAAATTTGGAGGTTCAAAATTATTCATAATCAATTATTCTGAAAATAAATAATGGAAATATAGTCACTGTTTTTATGAAGACAAGAGTGACTACGGAAGTAAAAAAAAATTTGCATAAAATTTGCAGTTGAAAATTGCGAACAAATATCGTCCGCACCCTGTGTATATATATATATATATATATATATAGTTGAAAATGAACAAACAAAACACAGGAGGAAATTGTACACAGTTATGTTAGGTTCACACTTGGTGGGAGTGGAGGAGGTTTCAACGTTTCAAACAGAAGTCCTTCATCAGGAAAGTTTGGATAGGGAAAGAACAAGAACTCCGAGGAGGAGTAAGGAGGGTTTTAAGGATAGAAGTTACAAAGTAAATAATAAAAAATGATATATATTAAATTTGCTCTGTGTTTAAATCTCTCTTTTCTTCAGACCAATATCATCATCATCATCATATTTGTTACCAATAATATGTATATCATCATCATCATCATCATCATTTTATGTCCGCTTTTCCCTGCTTGCAAGGGTGGGACGGGTCCTATTCAGCACAGCATCTCTCCACTTGAATCTACCTGGCAATTATATAACATATATAGTATCATATATAATTATCTACATACATTTGAGTTTTGTATATATAATTTTTTAAAGACTGCTCTCTCTCCCTCTCATATATATATATATATATATATACCTCTCTCATATATATATATATACACCACCCTGTTAAATTGAAGTTATGTTGGTACCACAACATCCAGTCCGAAACAAATGAGGTCGTGTAGGTGTCAACGACAAAAAAAAAACACACAGTCCACGCTGTAATGTGGCCGTGTAGGTAACACGGTAAAAACCTCCCAGTACACACTGTAAACGTGGTTGGTGTTGGGAAGGGCATCCAGCTGTAGAAAACCCGCCAGACAGTCCTATACGAACAAGACAACCAATCTTGCCTCAGGTGGGAAAACTCCCGTCCAAACCCATGCAAGCGTGGAAGATGGACGTTAAACGATTATGATGATGATGATGATATAGACAAAGGTTATATTTATATCCAGCGAACCTCCAACCGTCAAGGTTGTTCTTCTGCGGGTATGTCGACATTTATAAAACAAATTTTGTGTTTTATCTGATGAAAGCGCACCAAAATTTGCCTTGGTTGCCCTTTAAATATATATAATAAAATAATTATGGTTTTATAAATATAGTTTCCATTTACTAATATAATGTATATATATATATACAATGATATTAAATAAATGGAAACTATATTTATAAAACCATATTTATTCTATTATATATATTTCAAAGGTACCAAAACTTTGGTACGCTTTCATCAGATAAAATACAAAGTTTGTTTTATAAATTTTGACATAACCAAGAAAAGATACCTTAACGGTTCAAGTTTTCCTTGGATAGTCATCCAAGGAAATCTTGAACCGTTAAGGTATCTTTTCTTGGTTAAAACCATTAAGGTATCTTTTCTTGGTTAAAACCGTTAAGGTATCTTTTCTTGGTTAAAACCTTTAGGGTATCTTTTCTTGGTTAAAACCGTTAAGGTATCTTTTCTTGGTTAAAACCGTTAAGGTATCTTTTCTTGGTTAAAACCGTTAGGGTATCTTTTCTTGGTTAAAACCGTTAAGGTATCTTTTCTTGGTTAAAACCGTTAAGGTATCTTTTCTTGGTTAAAACCGTTAAGGTATCTTTTCTTGGTTAAAACCGTTAAGGTATCTTTTCTTGGTTAAAACCGTTAAGGTATCTTTTCTTGGTTAAAACCGTTAAGGTATCTTTTCTTGGTTAAAACCGTTAAGGTATCTTTTCTTGGTTAAAACCGTTAGGGTATCTTTTCTTGGTTAAAACCGTTAAGGTATCTTTTCTTGG
>OZ024762.1:15618386-15633386 GCA_964016885.1 Eledone cirrhosa
GGTTCAATTCCAGTCTTGGCAGTGATTAGTTATGACAAAACTCAATATTTATATACTATAAGTTGTAACATGACAAACTACATATAATTGAGAGGGTACATAGGAGAATGTGTATAAAAAATATAATAAGTATATATAAAGACAAGTAAAATATAAACATATAGCTACATAACTGTTAAAAATTTAAATAATTAAATATGTAAACATCCGTATTAGAGAAGGAGTAAATGAGAGAGAGGGAGAGAGAGAGCTAAATAGAGGAGAGAAAGAAAAAGTGTTGCACAAATAGAGGAGAGAAGGAAAAAGTGTTGCACAAATAGAGGAGAGAAAGAAAAAGTGTTGCAACAAATAGAGGAGAGAAAAAGTGTTGCAACAAATAGAGGAGAGAAAGAAAAAGTGTTGTACAAATAGAGGAGAGAAAGAAAAAGTGTTGCACAAATAGAGGAGAGAAAGAAAAAGTGTTGCACAAATAGAGGAGAGAAGGAAAAAGTGTTGCACAAATAGAGGAGAGAAAGAAAAAGTGTTGCACAAATAGAGGAGAGAAGGAAAAAGTGTTGCACAAATAGAGGAGAGAAAGAAAAAGTGTTGCACAAATAGAGGAGAGAAGGAAAAAGTGTTGCACAAATAGAGGAGAGAAGGAAAAAGTGTTGCACAAATAGAGGAGAGAAAGAAAAAGTGTTGCACAAATAGAGGAGAGAAGGAAAAAGTGTTGCACAAATAGAGGAGAGAAGGAAAAAGTGTTGCACAAATAGAGGAGAGAAAGAAAAAGTGTTGCACAAATAGAGGAGAGAAAGAAAAAGTGTTGCACAAATAGAGGAGAGAAGGAAAAAGTGTTGCACAAATAGAGGAGAGAAGGAAAAAGTGTTGCACAAATAGAGGAGAGAAGGAAAAAGTGTTGCACAAATAGAGGAGAGAAGGAAAAAGTGTTGCACAAATAGAGGAGAGAAAGAAAAAGTGTTGCACAAATAGAGGAGAGAAAGAAAAAGTGTTGCACAAATAGAGGAGAGAAAGAAAAAGTGTTGCACAAATAGAGGAGAGAAAGAAAAAGTGTTGCACAAATAGAGGAGAGAAGGAAAAAGTGTTGCACAAATAGAGGAGAGAAAGAAAAAGTGTTGCACAAATAGAGGAGAGAAGGAAAAAGTGTTGCACAAATAGAGGAGAGAAAGAAAAAGTGTTGCAACAAATAGAGGAGAGAAAGAAAAAGTGTTGCACAAATAGAGGAGAGAAAGAAAAAGTGTTGCAACAAATAGAGGAGAGAAAGAAAAAAGTGTTGCACAAATAGAGGAGAGAAAGAAAAAGTGTTGCACAAATAGAGGAGAGAAGGAAAAAGTGTTGCACATGCATCAGCCCACAGCTTCCCGCCACATGAGCTGGTATGGACATGTACTCTGCTTTCTACCAGATCATCCTACCAGGGCCTTACTCTTGTTCGACGCAGTGGCTGCTGGCTGGAAGAGGCCTCACGGCAGACCCCTGCAGCGGATGGCTGGATGTCATCGGGGAAGATCTCTGGGGGATTGACAGCACCTTGGACGATGCAGCGGAGGAACTGGCACAGGACCACCACAGATGGAGAGCTTTGGTGGACCTGGTCAGCTCTACACACGATAATAATCCTCTGGGATTGCTAGCTTAGGATGACCCAGGCTCGTGTAGCAAGAGCAAGAAGAGGATATATATATATATTGTAGTCAGTGCCAGATTTGCTGAAGCTCACGGAGGAGATGACGAAGGACCGTGACAAGTGGAGAGATGCTGTGCTGAATAGGGCCCGTCCCACCCTTGCAAGCAGGGAAAAGCAGACGTAAAATGATGATGATGATAATGAGGGCCTGTGCTAGTTAAGTTTTGAGGCCCCTTACTTTTGAAAAATTCATCCTAAAAAATTGTTTTGGCAGGAAGATGGTTTCCCCAGCCAGCAGGGCCTGGAGCTGAAGCACACCTAAGTCCAATAGTAAAACCGGTACTGACTGTAGTAGCAACTTGGTATAAATATCCAAGTGTTTAGAACACTCAGTCCGAATGACTATATATAATCAGTTACAACAGTGGCGTTACACAGATACTTAAGTTTCGTTGGGATTAACCCAATCTCGGTAACTGGGTAAGGCCACTGTTGCCACTGATTATATTTACGTAGATTAGAAAGAAACGAAGCCTGCATGCTCCGATGGATGTGTAATAGTAATATACGCGAACGGCAAAGCATAAATGAATTGAGAGAGAGACTGAGCATAAGAGGAATCAAATGCTGTGTGCAGGAGAGGCGGTTGCGTTGGTATGGACATGTGATGCGTATGAAGGATGACAGCTGCATAAAAAGGTGCAGAGCACTAGAAGTCAATGGAAACCGCGGAGTGGGGAGACCCAAGCAGACCTGGGATGAGGTGATAAAAGCCGACCTTACCCAATTACACCTCTCAAAGGCGATGACACATGACCGTGACCTCTGGCGTCACGCAGTAATACAGAGTACCCGACCTCCCATGGGTACAAGCTGAAGCATATAGACAATATGCCCCACACCCTCCCACTGTAAAGTGGACGTGTAGGCGCCATGGAAAAAAGCACCCAGCACCCACTGTAAATGAGGTTGGTGTTAGGAAGGGCATCCAGCTGTAGAAACCAAGCCAAAATCAGTTCCTGTATGAGCAAGGCATGGTCAGCCGACCAGACACTGCCCACAACAGGACAACCCGTCTAACCCATGCTAGCATAGAAGAACGGACGTAAAACGGTGATGATGATGATGATATATATATACATAAATATATATTATATCTACATACATAAATATATATATACATAAATAAATATATATATACATACATAAATATATATATATTTATATACATAAATATCATCATCATTTCATTTCATTTCATTTTACGTCCACTTTTTCCCTGCTTGCAAGGGTGGGACGGGAACTGATACTGGCTTGATTTCTACAGCTGGATGCCCTTCCTAACACCAACCTCATTTACAGTGAGTGCTGGGTGCTTTTTTGCCGTGGCACCTCCACGACCACTTTGCAGTGGAATGATAGGGACCCCAGTCCTATCATCTCATTTCTACAGCTGAGTAAACTGGAGCAATGTGAAATAAAGTGCCTTGCTCAAGGAAACAACACATCACCCGGTCTGAGAATTGAACTCACAACCTTTCGATTGCAAGGCCAATGCTCTAACCACTAAGCTATATATATATATACATACATAAATAAATATATATATACATACATAAATATATATATATATACATACATAAATATATACATATATTTCGTTTCTGAATTTGTTTAGCAAGATTCTTTATCTGAAATCGTGTGTTGAAACCGATATTGTTATACTTTGGGAGGGTCATGACCCTCCCAAAGTATAACAATATATACATATACACATACATTAATATATATATATAATTCGTTTTTGAATTTGTTTTGCGAGATTTCTTATCTGGAAACTTGTGTTGAAACAGATATTGTTATACTTTGGTGGGGTCATGCTGCCAATAAAAACACACGCACCTGTTGGTTTTTCACTTCAATTTATATATCTGACAATATATATACAACCTTCTGGTTTTCCAACCAACCAACCAACCAACCAACCGGAAATTTAAATTGAAGTGAAAACCAACAGTTGTATGTGTTTTTATTGGCAATATGACCCTCCCAAAGTATAACAATATCTATTTATTAGAATTTTATTTCTCACCATAGCATAGCTGATACATAAAAGTAAATATGCACACGTACACACAGATATATATACATACATACACATATATATGTTCGATATAACCCATACGTACATATGTATATGTGTGTATATATATGTGTGTGTGTACGTGTGCATACTTACATTTATATATATATTAGGAGGCACATGGCTTAGTGGTTAGAGCATTGGCCTTGCAATCGAAAGGTTGTGAGTTCAATTCTCAGACCGGGTGATGTGTTGTTTCCTTGAGCAAGACACTTTATTTCACATTGCTCCAGTTTACTCAGCTGTAGATATGAGATGATAGGGACTGGGGTCCCTATCACTCCACTGTAAAGTGGTCGTGGAGGTGCCACGGCAAAAAATCACCCAGCACTCACTGTAAATGAGGTTGATGTTAGGAAGGGCATCCAGCTGTAGAAATCAAGCCAGAATCAGTTCCCGTCCCACCCTTGCAAGCAGGGAAAAAACGGACGTAAAATGAAATGATGATGATGATGATGATTAATGCACACACACACACACTTCACTTTGAGTCCCCAAATTGTTACCAAGACTACCTAACAGTTTGTCTTGTTTACTCTCTTTATTTAGATATATTTTTTACTATATTTGGAATACCCTTATTTTCTGTATCCTTTGTGATCCTGTCTCCATTTTTGTACGCCTGAAGAAGGGTTTCAGCCCGACACCTTGAACTTTCTTTCCCCTTTCCATAATATAAAGCGTGAAACTAATAAGACTTTTTGTACCTCTATTTGTTGTTTCCTTGAACTATATATATATATATATATATATATATATATATATACACACACACACATGATCTTTCATATACAGAGAATGTCAGCTACACACACAGGATTATATATATATATATATCATCATCATCATCGTTTAACGTCCATCTTCCACACTTGCATGGGTTTGGACGGGAGTTTTCCCACTTGAGGCAAGAGTGATTGTCTTGCTCGCATAGGACTGTCTGGCGGGTTTTCTACGGCTGGATGCCCTTCCTAACACAAACCACGTTTACAGTGTGGGGCTGGGAGGTTTTTACCGTGTTACCCACACGGCCACATTACAGCGTGGACTGTGTGTTTTTTTTGTCGTGACACCTACACGACCTCATTTGTTTCGGGCTGGATGTTGTGGTACCAACATAACTTCACATTTAAGGGGGGTGGTGTGGATGGGGTAGTGAGACGGGGGTGTATTTTGATAGAGGTGCCTACTGACTGTAGGTTTCGCTTTGTATATATATATATATATATATATATATATATATATATAATCCTGTGTGTATGTGTATATATACATATATATAATCGTGTGTGTGTGTATATATATACATATATACATATATATATATATATATATATATGTATATATATATATATATGTATATATATGGCGATCTTTTGTAAGTAGTAGCTGGAATGTAAATGATGTAGCTAACATTCTCTGTATATGAAAGATCATTGTGTATATATACATGTATATACATATATATATATATATATATATATATATATTTCTGTATGTAGATATATTATAATTAGGAAAAAGGAAGTGGCTTTGAAGTTTCAGCTCGTTCACTCCATCTTACACTCTACCACCCTGTATTGAGTACTCATTCAGTTAATGCTAGAATGTTGTAAAATACTATGGTATTTTAAACACACATATATATATATATATATATGTATATTAGAGCATGTGTTTAAAATACAATAGTATTTTACAAGGGTCGGATGCCATGCTTTGCAGCATAGTTATGGCCCTTTACGTTTGGAGTTCAAAACCTGCCGAGGTTAGCTTTGCCTTTCATCTTTACGAGGGTCGATAAAATAAAGTACCAGTAATACACCGGGGTAATTGCTGGCCTTGTGCCAAAAGTAGAAAATTATGTACATATATATATATATATATATATATATATATATATAAGTAGTTCCACAACAGTTAGTTCACCATATATATATATATATATATATAGTCAGGACCCCGGCGGCTGAGCTCTTGCCGTTTCAACAGCTATTTCCAGACTGAGTATTGAGTACTCTGGTGAGTAATGGTCTAACCAGTTTCTTACGGAATCCATGCCGATTTATATCTATCTATATATATATATATATATAGCAGGGAAAAGCGGATGTAAAATGATGATGATGATATATATATCTTTCTCGTTATCTCTCTCCCTCTCTCTCTTTCTATATATATATATATATATATATATAATATATACATACATAGGCATTGCTACTATTTAGTACCCCCTCCCCCCCTCTCTGTTTTTGTTTCCTTTATGTAATAACATACACTTCCGTCAAATACCATTTTACTACTTTTCATCTTTGTCTAAGTATTTGGCTATCAGTCTGTCTGGCTATCTCACACACTCTCTCTCTCTATCTCTCTCTCTATATATATATATATCATCATCATCATCATCATTTCATTTTACGTCCACTTTTTCCCTGCTTGCAAGGGTGGGACGGGAACTGATACTGGCTTGATTTCTACAGCTGGATGCCCTTCCTAACACCAACCTCATTTACAGTGAGTACTGGGTGCTTTTATGCCGTGGCACCTCCACGACCACTTTGCAGTGGAATGATAGGGACCCCAGTGCTATCATCTCATTTCTACAGCTGAGTAAACTGGAGCAATGTGAAATAAAGTGTCTTGCTCAAGGAAATAACACATCACCCTGTCTGAGAATTGAACTCACAACCTTTCGATTGCAAGGCCAATGCTCTAACCACTAAGCCATGTGCCTCCATTATATATATATATATATAGGAAAAGAGTCAGGACCCCGACAGCTGAGCTCCGGCCGTTTCGACAGCTAGATCTGAACTCGTTCATATGTCGGAACGGCCGTAGCTCAGCAGTCGGGGTCCTGACTCTTTTCTTATTACCCACTCTGCTACCCCAAGTATCGAGTAATCTGGTGCATTATGGTCCACCTGGTTTCTTACCACACTTTCTTTGTTTTATCTATATATATATATATATATATATATATAAAACAGTCTGTCTGGCTAGACCTATCTACCTATCTATCTATCTTACGTCATTCTTTTTTTCAAATACCACTTTGGAAGAAGAATCAGGATGGAGAGAGAGGTGCTGTACCCCAGCAAGTTTTATGAAAGGTGGGTGAAAGTGGTGAGAATGGCCCGAGTGAATGGGCCTTCTCTCTATATCAGCCTGTAGGTTGAGGAAAAGGAGGAGGCGAGGAAAGGAGTACAAACTCTTCGTACTCCTGGAGATGAGGGTTGCACATTTTTTTTTCGGGGGTATGTGTTACCCTTATAAACTGTCTCCCTCTATTGGGGAAAATCGACTAACTTTTTAAATTCCATTTGTGATAACATTTTACACGTTTTTATTGTATGTAAACTTCCCCCTTTGTATTTGTCCCCTTCTTTTGTGCCCCTGTGGCTAATAAAGAAATATATCTATCTATCTTACGTCATGGTTGACTATATGGAATGACCAGTTCTATCCAGTGGTGAACCAACAAACCTAAATGAATATATATATCAGTCTGTCTGGCAATCTATCTATCTGTCAGGCTATATGCCTATATATCTATTTATCTCTCTGTCTGGCTGTCTTCCTATCTCTGACTATCTTCCTATCAATCTATTTATCCGTCTGTCTGGCTATCTTCCTATCTATGTATCTATCTATCTATCTATCTATCTAGCTATTGTGATAACATTTTACACGTTTTTATTGTATGTAAACTTCCCCCTTTGTATTTGTGCCCCTGTGGCTAATAAAGAAATATATCTATCTAGCTATGTGTCTAATTATCCATGTATCCAACCCTCTGTTTATTTATCTATCTGTTTGTAAGTCTATTTTTCTGTCTCTCTCTGTCTTAAAAACACCATATTTGACGGCTTTTTGAGCAGGCATTAAAAAAAATATATACATAAATGGGTTTAAACTACGAATATCAAGTGAAGGGTATAAAGTTTGTACATCGTATTTTTATCATTCTACATTGTAATCCTAGTTGTAATATTCTTGTACATTTAAAAAAAAAATAGGAAGTGTGAACATTTTATTGAAGGGCCACTGCAGCACTTGCGTAGATTGGAAAGAAATGAAGTCTGCTTGCTCCAATGGATATGTAATAGTAAGATACGTGAACGGCAAAGCATAAATGAACTGAGAGAGAAACTAGGCATATTCTGCCTGTTCTTGTCAGGAGTTGTGATCAGCAAATAGTATCAACAATAGAAAGACCATAAAAATATTGTTTCCTTGGTCTGATCTCAAGAACAGCTCCTTTCTTCTGCCAGGAGTTGTGAATGACCAACAGAAATATTGTTTCTTTGGTCTGGTCTGATGTCCAGCTCCTTTCCTTTCTTCTGCCAGGAGTTGTGACCAACAGAAACATTGTTTTCTTGGTTTAATCTGACAATCAGCCCCTTTTTTTCTTTCAGTTATTGGAAGTTGATGTTTGCAAGAAAAATGTGCAGGGAATGGAAAGGAATTGCAGAGAACTGTGGTTCTGGGTTGGAAGAACTGGAAATTTATGGTTTATGTAGTGTCTGGGCTGAGTGAATGAGAGTGTGTGTGGTGTGTGTATGTGATGTACCTGATGAGATAGTGGATTGGGTGTGCCTCAGCTGAAGTGGGGAGCAAGACCATCCATCATCTGGGAAGAGCAGAAATCACAGTAACATTTGTAAAAAAAAAAAAAAAAAAGTTTGTGTGTCAACCACTAGAGTGTGTTTGTAGTAGCAGGAAACATTAAACCAGTTAGTCGTGTGACATTTCTTTGGATTAATCAGCAGTAATACTAGCATATAGTTCACAATAGAGGTGAATATGAAGACATATATGATATGTTTATGTATAATAAACATAGGAGAGAGTTTTGAGAGTCTCTCGCTATAAATGTTTTAACTCTTTAGCATTTAAACCAGCTGTACCCAGTCAGCATTCTCTCACCTCTTTCTCTTCAAACTGGCCATAACCGGTCCCTCATACCAGCGTAAAGGTATTGTTCTCAAAATAAATAATGATTTCTACTATAGGCACAAGGCCAGCAATTTTTTTTTGGGGGGTGGGGAGTCGATTAAATCGACTCCAGTGCTTTAATTATTGACCCAGTAAGGATGAAAGGCAAAGTTAACCTTGGCGGGATTTGAATTCAGTATGTAAAGGGACATAACTCTATGCTGCAAAACATGTTGCCCAACGTTCTACCGATACTGCCAATCCAAATATCAAAATCTCAGATTCGATATTATGTGAAATAATTATATGAGATAAAGTGTTTACCATGAAAATTCAATAGTATGTATAGAGTAATGTAAAAGGTAAAGGGTTACGCTGTGATTATGTTACAGCTATTTCAGTAGTCGGCATGAATATCATACATATATTTCTGGATGTTTATCTGTCATCAGTAACATTTACTCAGTCGGTACTGAGACAAGAATAAGCTAAAGCTTATATGCTTTTCTTTTCTCTCTCTTTTTTTTTTTTGCAAATAAAACATCGACTGGAGAGCTCATTTGCATATATTGTAAATAAAACATTGGCTGAGAGCTCATTTGCATCTCTTGATCAGCAGGGATTAATTAACAGTGGCACTAACATAGAGTGGTTCATAATAGAGGTGTTTATGATGGTCTATACAATATTTATGTATAACAAAACATACAAGAGTCTCACTATGAATATTTTAAGCTGTGATCAAATCACATCTTAAAATATTCTTTGGGTGTCTTTGTGTTTAGCAGCATCAGTCACTCCAGGTAGAGCCACTACTTCTCTGAATTGAGAGATCACAGCTAGAATGGCTCAGGAAAGAATCATTGGACAGATTTTACGAGCAATTCTAACAGGTAGGAGACCCAGGGGTAGACATACGGTGTCTTGCCAGATTGACTTCTTATTAGTTAGGCAGCGGGACAGGCAGATGGTGTCAAATACCAAGACAAACCCTGGGGAAGAATGTACCCCACAGCATAGATTAGTCGTTAGTGATATCTCAGTAAGCAAGAGATGGAATGAGACATACAGGAAGGTGTGGAGAAGAAAGGTCTGGAAGCTAAAAGACCTTTCACTAAAATACAAATTTAGGAAAGCCCTTCAAGATGTGTATGACGAAAAAGAAGACGATTTAGAGTCGTATGACATAAATAATAACTGGAATTTCTTATGTGACAACTTACTGCAGGCTACTGATGAAACTTGTGGCTGGAGCAGAGCTCAAACCAGACAGAGAGTAACCTGGTTGTGGAACAGCACAGTAGATAAGGCCATTAGAGAAAAAAGACTAGCTTGGAAAAAGGGTGGGAGTAGAGAAGGATATACAGCCGCTAAGAGAGAAGCTAGACGTCAGGGTGTTCCACATTGCAAGGCTGTGTGTCAATGCAAATCAGGATGTTGTTGGAGATAAATGTGTCCGGAATAATGCCGGTGTACTTAGTGTCACGAATGATCAGAAAAAGGAGGTCTGGAAATGTCATTATGAGAGACTGATGAATGTGGAGAACGAATGGGAGAGAGAGAAATTACACTCAGTAGATCCGACAGAGAGACCAGCTATTGACGAATATAGGGTCCAAGAAGCGATTAAGGAATTGAAAAATGGTAAGGCTGCTGGACCGTCGGGGATAGTTGCTGAGATGCTGAAGGCAACGGGGCGTAGGCACTAAACTGGTTGCACGCATCATCAATCAGGCTATATATGGTGGTGTCATACCCAATGACTGGTGCAGCAGTATTCTCATAAATTGCTACAAAGGTAAAGGGGGATGCTCTGGAGAGGAGCAATTATAGGGGTATAAAACTGATGGATCAAGTTATGAAAGTGGCAGAAAGGATATTAGCACAACTAATTAGAGAAAGGATCAAACTAGATGAGATCCAGTTTGGTTTTGTGCCTGGGAAAAGTACAACAGATGCCCTTTTCTTGGTGAAACAATTACAAGAGAGGTTCTTAGAGAAGAATAAGCCACTATACTTAGCCTTTGTTGACCTAGAGAAGGCCTTTGATAGGGTACCCCGATCTGTCATCTGGTGGTCCCTAAGGAAACTAGGTGTTGAGGACAGTGCAAACTTTGTACAGAGGTACTGTCAGTAAAGTGAGGCTAGGAATGGAGTTTAGTGAGGAATTCCAGATACAAGTAGGAGTACATCAAGGTTTGGTCCTCAGCCTGCTCTTTTTCATTATAGTCCTCCAAGCCATAACAGAGGAGTTTAAGACTGGCTGTCCATGGGGACTACTCTATGCTGACGATCTGGTTCCTATAGCAGAATCAGTAGAGGAGCTAGAGAATAAATTCTGGCTATAGAAACAGCAGTTGGAAGCAAGAGGACTGAGATTGAACCTAGCTAGGACAAAAGTGTTGATGAGTAGAAAAGAGGACAAAACTCTGATTCTGTCAGGGAAATGGCCATGTTCGATATGCAGAAAAGGAACTGGCATAAATTCTATAAAATGCACACAATGCAGATCCTGGGTACACAAGAGATGTAGTGGGATAGCAGGCAAACTAACTGGTAGGGAGTAATAAGTATGCAGTAGATGTACAGGGAAATTAGAGAGTAGAAGTCGCATTGATAGACACATTTTTCAAATGCAGGGGGGTGCTATAGAAGTGGTGGATAGCTTCTGGTACCTCGGTGATCAGATTAGCATGGGAGGGGGGTGTTCCGAGGCCATAGTATCTAGAATAAGGACGGGTTGGAAGAAGTTTAGGGAGCTGCTGACGAAGAAGGGTTTCTCCCTGCGTACGAAAGGCCGGTTATATGATGCCTGAGTAAGGAGCGCAATGCTGCATGATAGTGAGATATGGGCAGAGGATATGCGACGGCTGGAGAGAAATGAGGCAAGCATGCTCCGTTGGATGTGTTGAGAGAGAAACTGTGTCTGAGAGGGATAGAATGTAGTGTGCGAGAGAGGAGACTGCGGTGGTATGGACATGTGATGCGCATGGAGGATGACCAATGGGTGAAGAAGTGCCAGGAAATGCCAGTTGAAGGAAGACGTGGTAGAGGTAGACCACGAAAAACATGGGCAGAGGTGGTGAGAACAGACCTCAGATCGCTGAAGCTCACGGTGGAGATGACGAAGGACCGTGACAAGTGGAGAGATGCTGTGCTGAATAGGACCCGTCCCACCCTTGCAAGCAGGGAAGAGCGGACGTAAAATGATGATGATGATGATGCCTGGTGGTGGATGAGGAAGATGAGTGGAGTTGAAGAGTGGTGGTAGTGGTGGTGATATGGCAAAAATTCCATTAACCACACAACCTCCTTCCCTCTCATCCACTTACCTTATCTCTACCCCTCTCTCCGTCTACCGATGCTTTAAAATGTTTTGGTACCTCTGCATTATATCAGCACACAATAATAATACTGATGCCAATAATAATTCTAAGTGTATCATATAATGGTGCCTGTATTATGTATATGGAAACACTAATGTAGTTGTCTTAGTCTACTTTTCTCTCAGTCTATCTATCTAAACATCTTAGCACCATGTTATTTTCTGTTTTCTAGTTTGACTTTTATTGCTCACTAAACTCTAAAAATATGTTAACAGTAACTTGCTTGTATATATATATATAGTAATAATAATTGTTTCTACTTTTGGCACAAGGCCAGCAATTATCAGTGTATCACTGGTACTTTATTTTATCGACCCCGTAAGGATGAAAGGCAAAGTTAACCTCGGCGGGATTTGAACTCAGAATGGCAAGGGCCGTAACTCTATGCGTCAAGAAGACTAAAATCCAAAGAGGGCTCGATAAGGATAAATATATATCAAATATATAAGAACCCTAGAGCAAATATTTATTAAAAGCTTAAAACAGATTAAAGTTTAAGCAAAGAATCGTTGCTTTCACCCTTAACGGGATCTTCTGAAACTGTTTCAGAAGATCCTGTAAAGAAACCACTGGTAAATGAAATAATTGCCTTATGTTGTTTATTACATAACTATTAAGCTCTGTTACCTACATAGAGCACTCTTTTTTTCCGACGGAATTACTTCATTTATATATATATAGGAAAAGAGTCAGGACCTCGACATTTGAGCTCCGGTCGTTTCAACAGCTAGATCTGAACTAACTCAGTAGTGTTAGGACAGTAGTAATCTAGCTGAACTTTTCAAGGGGTACAGTCCTGGTTCCTTACCACACTTCTCTGTAAAGTTATATATTTATATAGTTATGTAAGCAATGAGTTATTTAATTTGTTGATTATTCAAAAAATTTAGTTTATAACAGGTTAGAAGCACTCAACAGTTTTTTTATGGAGTATAATATCAATAATATTAATAAATGGAAGACGTACATACAGACATCTATATATATAAAAGCAAGTCGGTCTGTGTGTGTGTGTGTGTGTCTGTCTGTACAAATACTAGGCTCCTTTTAACTATTGTAGTACCAGGCCGATTTGGTACGTGCTATTGAGGCGACCTCATTGGCTAGCCCATAAGCTGACGTGCACTCAGAAATTGCTAGCTAAGCCATAAACGACCTTGAACAATTCGCCCGATTGAAGGTCGCGATTTCTAAGCTGACATGCACTCAGAAATTGTTAGCTAAGCCATAAACGACCTTGAACAATTCGCCCGATTGAAGGTCGCGATTTCTAATTGGACTACGCACATTAGTCAACGTGGCTGAACATATACCGTTCATATTCCTGTGAGAAATACGTTTGATAGCACGACGTTACTCGCGTCAATTAACTCAAGCTACCCCATGAATTGTTTTTATGTTGCCGTTTATTTCACTCAATCATGTCACTGTACACCCATTTTGTTAAACTTGTTTTTACAATTACATTTCAATTCTTTGCTCAACCTTTGGCTCTCTTTATACGGACAAACAGGCTGTCATTCATTTCCCGAGCAACGCCGGGTACATCTGCTAGTATATATATATCTGTATGTATGTCTTTCTAGCCATTTTACTCCAATTATTTCTAGTTGGGATTTGATTTTATTAAAAAAAAAGCTTTCTGCTTTAAATATGTAAACGTTTACATTATTTGTCTCTCTCTCTCTCTCTCTCTCTCTCTCTCTCTCTCTCTCTCTCTCTCTCTCCTCTCTCTCTCTCTCTCTCTCTCTCTCTCTCTCTCTCTCTCTCTCTCTCTCTCTATATATATCATCATCATCATCATCATCATCAGGTTTAGCGTCCGTGTTCCACGCTTGCATGGGTTTGGACGGGGGTTTTCCCACTTGAGGCAAGAGTGGTTGTCTTGCTCGCATAGGACTGTCTGGCGGGTTTTCTACAGTTGGATGCCCTTCCTAACACCAACCACATTTACAGTGTGGGGCTGGGAGGTTTTTACCGTGTTGCCTACACGGCCACATTACAGCGTGGACTGTCTGGCGGGTTTTCTACAGCTGGATGCCCTTCCTAACACCAACCACATTTACAGTGTGGGGCCGGGAGGTTTTTACCGTGTTGCCTACACGGCCACATTTACAGCGTGGACTGTGTGTTTTTTGTCGTGACACCTACACGATCTCATTTGTTTCGGCCTGGATGTTGTGGGGCCAACATAACTTTACATTGAAAGGGGCGGTGTGGGTGGGGTGGAGGTGGAGGTGGTGGGACGGGGGTGTGTTTTGATAGAGGTGCCTACTGACTGTAGTAGGTTTTTACTTTGTATTTAGGTAAGGCGGGTCTTCTCTATTACTGAGTACCGCCAAAGGTCTCGGTCCAGTGACATTGTCTTGGAGAGGTGTAAGCGTGTGAGGTCGGAAATTATCAGCTCGTCCCATGTTTTTCTGGGTCTGCCTACTCCGTGGCTACCGTCTATCTTTATTGCCCTGCACTTTGTTATACAGCTGTCGTCTTTCATGCGCATCACGTGACCGTACCAACGTAGCCTTCTCTCGAGTAAACAACATCTGATCCCTCTTATTTCTAATTTTTTCCTTAGTTCGTTTATGCTTTGCCGTTCACGTATATTACTATTGCACATCCAGCGGAGCATGCAAGCTTCGTTCCTCTCTAGTCTGCGTATATCCTCTGCACACAATGCATATATATTAATAAATGGAAACTATATTTATAAAACCATAATTATTTTATTATATATATTTCAAGGGCGACCAAGGTAAATTATGGTGCGCTTTCATCAGATAATATATATATATATATAGAAAGATTTGAATGGATACAGTTTAGTTGAAAGGAATTTATTGACACGTGTTTCTATAACAGTTACATAACCTAAAACAGCTGCTATCATGGTGGGACGGTGTATA
>OZ024762.1:15643386-15645886 GCA_964016885.1 Eledone cirrhosa
TCGAAAGGTTGTGAGTTCAATTCTCAGACCAGGTGATGTGTTGTTTCCTTGAGCAAGACACTTTATTTCACATTGCTCCAGTTTACTCAGCTGTAGAAATGAGATGATAGGGACTGGGATCCCTATCATTCCACTGCAAAGTGGTCGTGGAGGTGCCACGGCAAAACAGCACCCAGCACTCACTGTAAAGTGGACGTGTAGGCGCCACGGAAAAAAAGCACCCAGCACTTACTGTAAATGAGGTTGGTGTTAGGAAGGGCATCCAGCTGTAGAAATTAAGCCAGAATCAGTTCCCGTCCCACCCTTGCAAGTAAGGAAAGGCGGACGTAAAATGATGATGATGATGATTAAAATAAACAGTTTTGTATTGTAGAAGCAAAGGAGTTAACTTCACTTTTTCTCTCTTTTTTCACCTTACACGCTGGCCCTTCTTCTAGATTGACCTTCTTGGACAAAATATCTATGAATATATCCACCCATGTGACCATGAGCAGCTACGAACTGAGCTGGGTCCATCCAAGGCCGATCGTACGGCTGGAGTCAACACCTGGCCGTCACCTAGACAGGTGTTTTCAATGCGTGTGAAGTCAACACTGACTACCAAGGGTCGTAACATCAACCTGAAGTCTGCATCATACAAGGTAAGTCTCTCTCTCTCTCTCTCTCTCTCTCTCTTTATATATTTATCAACAGATATATGAGTGTATTGTATGTAGGTGTGCGTATGTATGTGTGTGTGTATATGAGTGCATTGTATGTATGTAAATGTGGTTGGTGTAAGGAAGGGCATCCAGCCATAAAAAACCTGCCAGAGACACTTCGGTACGAGCGAGACACGGTCTCCCGACCACTCCCGCAATAAATGGAACAAAACTGTCCAACTCATGCTAGCGTGGAAGATGGACGTTAAATGACGACGATGATGATGATACATATTTGTCACTAACAGTTTCTTTTATGTTTGATAACAACTCCTCTCTCTCATCAAGACAAGGTCAGCCGACTGGACACTGCCCACAATAGGACAACCCGTCTAACCCATGCTAGCGCGGAAGAATGGACATAAAACGGTGATGATGATATATATATATATATATATATATATATATATATATATATAAATGAAAGAATTACAAAGGAGAATACAGAGTGTTAGAACATGTTTATACAAAAGCACCTATGTACGTTTCGCCCGAAAAGGGCTTCTCAAGGGCATACAAATCTCTCTCTATATATATATATATATATAAATGTGAAGACTAAAATCCAATTAGGGCTCGATAAGGATAAATATATATCAAATATTTATTAAAATAACAGATTAAAGTTTAAGCAAAGAATCGCTGCTTTCACCCTTAACGGGATCTTCTGAAACTAAAAAAGTCAATCTGTGAACGCAGAAGTAAATATTTAAAAAAACGTTGCTTAAACTTTAATCTGTTATTTTAATAAATATTTGCTCTACGGTTCTTATATATCTGATATATATTTATCCTTATCGAGCCCTCTTGGATTTTAGTCTTCAAATTTATTATTATTACTATATATATATATGTGTATATGTATATATATATATGTATATATATATATATATATTTATATATGTATAAATAGATATATAATGTATATATACTATTCCACCAATATATACATTGCTATATCATTTTAAGTCCGCTTTTCCCTGCTTGCAAGGGTGGGACGGGTCTTATTCAGCACACCATCTCTCCACTTGTCACGTCCTTTGTCATCTCCTCCGTGCATTTCAGCGATCTGAGGTCTGCTCTCACCACCTCCGCCCATGTTTTTCGTGGTCTTCCTCTACTACGTCTTCCTTCAGCTGGCATTTCCTGGCACTTCTTCACCCATCGGTCATCCTCCATGCACATCACATGTCCATACCTCCTCAGTCTCCTCTCTCGCACACTACATTCTATCCCTCTCAGACACAGTTTCTCTCTCAACACATCCATGCTCGGCTGTTCATGCACATTGACACTGCACATCCAACGGAGCATGCTTGCCTCATTTCTCTCCAGCCATCGCATATCCTTTGCAGTTGCATATATATACACACACACACACATGCATATATATATATATATGTACACACACACACACACACACATGCAAATATATATATATACACACATGCATATATATATATACACACACATGCATATATATATACACACACATGCATATATATATATATGTACACACACACACATGTAAATATATATATATATACACATGCATATATATATATATATACACACATGCATATATATATACACACACATACACATGCATATATATGTACACACACACACACATGCATATATATATATATGTACACACACACACATGTAAATATATATATATATACACATGCATATATATATATATATACACACATGCATATATATATACACACACATACACATGCATATATATGTACACACACACACACATGCAAATATATATATACACACATGCATAT
>OZ024762.1:15650886-15665886 GCA_964016885.1 Eledone cirrhosa
ATAGTATCTTTACTGACAGACAAATCATTGTGAAATTTTGTAGTAGTATTTCTTAACATATTGTAATTATTTAGCAGAATATATCTAAAAATGGGTTTGTTAATATAATATATATATTATATGTGTGTATGTATGTACGTATATATGTATGTATGTACATATGTGTATATATATATATATATATATATATATATATATATATATATATATACACATGGCTTAGTGATTAGAGCATTGGGGTTGCAATCGAAAGGTTGTGAGTTCAATTCTCAGACCGGGTGATGTGTTGTTTGCTTGAGCAAGACACTTTATTTTACATTGCTCCAGTTTACTCCAGTTTACAATCTCAGTGATTGTGGAGGTGCCACGGCAAAAAAGCACCCAGCCCACACTGTAAAGTGGACGTGTAGGCGCCACGGCAAAAAACCACCCAGCACTCACTGTAAATGGGGTTGGTGTTAGGAAGGGCATCCAGCTGTAGAAATCAAGCCAGAATCAGTTCTTGTATGAGCAAGACAAGGCCAGCCGACCGGACACTGCTCACAACAGGACAACCCGTCTAACCCATGCTAGCGTAGAAGAACGGACGTAAAACGGTGATGATGATGATTATATATATATATATATATACATTCATATATATATCGCTATTTCAGAGCACCAATTCTAATTTTTAATTTCTGCCTGACCAGCAACCGCTCTGTATAATCAGTTCCTGATTATTACTAGAATTCTATAAGAATCAAACATTCATGATTTTCAGCAAACAGGTGGAGTAATTGGCTTTGATAAGTACCAATCAGTATGAAACAGAGCTCTGTTAGCTTTATCTCCCCTGTTTGCTGAAAATTTAAAGTAAGTGAGACTGTCACTACTCTAAAACAATAGCGTAAGGTCTTCGAAATGCTTTTAATTAAGCATACAGTGTATTGCAAAATACACTATATATACATTCATATATATATATATATTTATGAAAATAAACCAAAGAAGCCTTCAATACATCAAAAGTCTTTATTAGCCAACAATGTTTCGTCCTATTAAGGACTCATCAGGGCAATTAAAGCTATAAGAAGCACTATATATATATGTGTATGTGTGTGTACGTATGTATATATAATATTTATTTCGTTTTTGTTTCTCTTTTTTCCAGCGAGATTGAAAATCAACACGAAATACTCTCCATAGTGCAACAGCCCATATCTTCTTCATCTCAGTCACAAACAGATGTCTCCATTAAGGACAGCAAAAGCCACGACAACAAGAACAAGAACATTAAATTATTATCATCATCATCATCATCGTCAGCATCAGCGTCATCAAGACCAGTTTCTGGTGAATGTAGTCGATCCTACGCTCTGCTTGTTGCTCGGAAGATTGCCGCTTCGAGGAACGAGAGTCACCACATGCTGAAGAGCAAGAAAGAAGTGGCTGCGGAGAGTGATGGCGGTGGCGGTGGCAGTACGAGCCATCGACGTGGTGACAATAACAGCAATGATGGCTGCAGAACGAGGAACGAGGATGGCGACAAACCCTCATTGTCTCCGTATTCGTTGCCGTTGTCACCGTCAGCCGGCAACGTGTCCAAATCTATGCCGTCGTCTTCAGCAACAGCAAATTCTTTGTCCTCCTCTTCTCACCTTCTCGTGCTGTCCAGGCTTGGCAGCATGATGAACCAGCGCGAAGAATGGTCAAAGATGTGCAACGGTGATGTGACGAAACGTGGCTTTGGCAGTGTCGAAGATGAGATGCAGCAGCAACCGAGAGGACAGGAGAGGATGAGGAAGATAAAGAGGAGAGCTATAAACAACGAGGCTGAGAGAGTGATTAATAATATGAAGAATGATTACGGCAGTGAGACGTCGTTGGTGAAGGAAGAAGATGATGAAGTTGTTGTTGTTGGCGGCTGTAAAGACAGTGGTGGAGGTGGTGGTAGTAGCGGTAGAGATGAACACGATGGTGAAGAAAGAGAAGACAGCAAGGGCATGAAATGGAAGAAGAAGAGACAGAAAGCTGACGATGCTGCTTTGATGAAGGACGGTGTAGTGGTTAATGCCCTCAATGTCGGCCTCCGTGACTGGCCGGCTGACAAATTCGTTGAAGCTTTGGAGCGCGAAGCGAAAATGCATTTTGAGAAAGCAGTGAAAAGTGACAAAAAAAAGGACAATAGTTTAATTGACTGGAAAAATACGAAGAAAGGTTACAATGGTGAAGCCAGGACAGACGAGAGTGTCTTGGCTGATGGCTTTGATGGTTGTGTTGGTGATTATAGCAAGAGAAAAAATACCAGAGTCAGCAGAGTGTCTAGATATGGAGGAAAAATGAGTGTCGAGGACATAGACAGTGCCGGCGGTGAATATTGTGAAGACGAAGATGAAGAAATGGAGGAGAGGGGCAGGAGAAAGAAAGCATGTAACAAGGCTGACAGCTTTGATAGCATTCTAGAAGTTTCTGAATATGAAGTGGAAACAGATGGTGAAGAGGATGAGAGAATTGATGGCAGAGTAAAAGATGGATGGAATATGAAGAACAACAAATACAATGTCGGTTCTGTGGAGATGAAGGAGGATGTTATGGATAATGGTTTTGACATCGGCATTAGGGACGTGTCAGATGTTGGAAATGAGGAGATGAATGTTGACAGTGTGGTCATTGTGAATGGCAAGTATGATGATGATGATGTGGAAAGTGACATGATGGTCGAACTAACCACGTCAAGGCAGAGGAAGGCCAAGAAAATGAAGAATGATCTAAGTAACGATCCAATGATGATCGCTAAGAAAAAGAAAAAGATGACAAAGTCAAATGAATTTGTGAACCAGAACCAGCCACTTACATCGCCAATGAAGGACCTGAAGATAGAATCAGATGAGAGCGAAGTATTTGGACCCAACTCAATTGGGTATTCATTGACGCCCACCGATTTCACTGTCGTCCCGTCGGCTCTCATTGAAGATGATAGCGATGATGATGATGTCACTGTTGTTGGCACGTCAACCGAGAACCCTCGATGCCCAACCCTGCTGCCAAGGAGCGTCGCTAGTGATGAGGGCAGCGACAACAACAGAGAGGTCAACAGTGTCGGCACATACCAGCAGGAGCTGAACCACTTCCACGATCGCTACGGCACTGGTCACAGCCCAGGGCTTTTGCTAAACACGGAGAGGATCTTCACACCTCGGACTAAGGATATGGATGAGGATCACAGCACCAACCCAAGCAACATCTCTCCTAACAACAGCACAGCAATGCTGACACCGTTTGTCATTGAAAACAACAACCGTAACAGCTCTGGGGTGACAGGTTCTAACAGTAGTGGAAGAAATGGCTCTACCAACATGTTAATTGATGACTTTGTGGCCCCAACAACAATGCTGTTTGATGCTCAAGATGACTGTGGTGGCACATCAACAGCTGGATGTGAGTAGCACTTGGTTATTATTATTATTATTACTAGGGTGGTGAATTGGCAGTATCGGTAGAGCGTCAGACGCCATGCTTTACAGCATAGAGTTATGGCACTTTGCGTTCTGAGTTCAAATCCTGCCGAGGTTAACTTTGCCTTTCATCCTTACGGGGTCGATAAAATAAAGTACCAGTAATGCACTGGGGTAATTGCTGGCCTTGTGCCAAAAGTAGAAACAATTATTACTTTTATTAAGGGCGGTGGATTGGCAGTTTCGGTAGAGTGCCAGACACTAGGCTTTGCGGCATAGAGTTATGGCCCTTTACGTTCTGAATTCAAATCCCATTAAAGTTAGCTTTGCCTTTCATCCTTACAAGGTCGATAAAATAAAGTACCAGTAATGCACTGGAGTCGATTTAATCGACTTTTCCTGCTCCTAAAATTGCTGGCCTTGTGCCTAAAGTAGAAACAATTATTATTATTATTATTATTGGCGGTGGTTAAGGGCGGTGAATTGGCAGTATCGGTAGAGGGTCGGGCGCCATGCTTTGCAGCATAGAGTTACGGCCCTTTACGGACTGAGTTCAAATCCCGCCGAGGTTGACTTTGCCTTTCATCCTTACGGGGTCGATAAAATAAAGTACCAGTAATGCACTGGGGTAATTGCTGGCCTTGTGCCTAAAGTAGAAACAATTATCACTTTCCTTCAGTTTTGTTTCCAGTCTTTCCCCAAAATAAAATGATCTACAGACATATTTCAATTGTATGTAAACACCCAAAAATGTTTACATAATTTAAATGTGTAACTCTCCGACAGGTTTCCAGTCGAGCCCCTAGCAGTGGAGACTTCTGGTGTATTGGCCCCAGGGCTACCTCCCTACTTACCGCAGGTGTGAGCCTCGTGAGATGGAATGGCTCTTCCAGCGCATCTCCCTTACCATCCTCCGGGGAAACACCTTCTCCATTCTGTCTGCCGGGGCTGTCGGCCGGCTGGCACGTGGGACCCCATTTGCTCATAATACAGTGAGATGGGGAGGGCGAGAGAGATAGAGGTGATGACAGTGGGACTTTGGCTCTTCTGTCTTCGGACCTGGTGTGCAGTGTCAGTTGACCATAAGGGGGTAAAAGTGGCAGGATTTTGATCGGATAAATAATGCATATAAAACAAAATTTATTTTAATGCATTTTTATGCTGTTGAAGTGTGTATACATTTTTTAGGACACCCTGTGTATATATATGTATATATATGGAGGCACATGGCTTAGTGACATTGGGTTTGCAATCGAAAGGTTGTGAGTTCAATTCTCAGATTGGGTGATGTGTTGTTTCCTTGAGCAAGACACTTTATTTCACATTGTTCCAGTTTACTCAGCTGTAGAAATGAGATGATAGGACTGGGGTCCCTATCAATCCACTGCAAAGTGGTCGTGGAGGTGCCACGGCAAAAAAGCACCCAGTACTCACTGTAAATGAGGTTGGTGTTAGGAAGGGCATCCAGCTGTAGAAATCAAGCCAGAATCAGTTCCTGCCCCACCCTTGCAAGCAGGGAAAAAGCGGACGTAAAATGATGATGATGATGATTTCATGAGACGAATTATGTATAATCAGTTGTAACTGTGGCCTTACACAGATGCTTAAGTTTCGTTGGGTTTAACACCAGTTCATTCAGTCTGCCATATTGTAATGGAGTTACGTATATATATATATATATATATATTTACTTAACCCTTTACTTCATCGTGTCTTTTTCAGGCATTAATGCGTTGGATGATTTGACATTTCGTGCACCAAGTGCTGGTGATGTGTGTATAGATTTGTCTGTACCTCCTAACTTTGGTAAGTATGTATATATGTGTATATATATATATATATATATAATTTTCGTTTGTTTTTGTTTACTCGAACTACCTTTTTCCTGTATCTATCCGTTGTGATCCTGTCTCCATTTTTGTGCTCCTGAAGAAGGGCTAAAACCTGACACGTTGAACTTTCTTTCCCTCTTTCTATAATATAAAGCGTGAAACTAATAAGACTTTTTGTACCTCTGTTTGTTGTTTCCTTGAACTATATATATATATATTAAAATCACAGATTAAAATTTAAGCAAAGAATCGCTTATGACAGGCTGATTAAGTTGAGGTCCAGAACCCAACGAACCCTAAGTACCTGTTTATGTCACTGTTGTAACTATATATACAGGGTGTGGACGATATTTGTTCGCAATTTTCAACTGCTAATTTTATGCAAATTTTTTTTACTTCCGTTGTCACTCTTGTCTTCATAAAAACAGTGACTATATTTCCATTATTTATTTTCAGAATAATTGATTATGAATAATTTTGAACCTCCAAATTTGTGGAAGAGATACAGAGTTCTTCTTGGAATCCGCGCCGGGAGGACAAATAAGGAAATTTCAGACTTTCTCAGCGTCAGCAGGAGAATGGTGGAAAAGGTCAGAAAGGAATTGGAAGATTAAGGATTCGACTACGAAGCAACATCAGAGAGGAAAACACATGATCGATGATCTGACGCCTTCAGAACGCCCGAGTTCGTCGCTGAAGTTCAGGATATCATCAACAATGAACCTAGCAAGTCGATGCATGCCATTGCAAGGGAGAAAGGCGTGGATGAAAAGCTCATTAGGCTGGTGGTACATGAAGACATTTGCTACGTTTCATACAAGATGAGGAAAGGACAATTTCTGTCAAAGGCGATGCAAGAAAAGCGACTGAAGCACACAAAGAAGCTGATCAACAAGTTGAAACACCCACTGGAGCCAGACATGCTGTGGTTTTTCTCCGACGAGAAAAACTTCTGCCAAGACCAGAAGATCAACTCCCAGAACAACAGGTGGCTCGCTGTCTCATCCAAAGACGTGCCCAGAGTCACGCAGACAAAGTTTCCAGTGACAACATTGGTCTTAGGTGTCGTCAGCAGTCAAAGTGACGTTATGCCACCTCACTTCTTCCCTGAGGGCCTCAAGCTGAACACCGATGGCTATATCTACGTTCTGAGCGAGGTGGTAAAGCCCTGGATCAACAGGTAGCTGCAGGTAGGCCGTACGTGTGGCAGCAAGACTCAGCGCCCTGCCATACCAGCCAAAAGACCCAAGCCTGGCTGTCAGAGAACTTCGTCAACCACACTTCACCTGACATCTGGCTTCCCAGCTCGCCTGACTGCAACTCCCTTGACTTCTTTATGTGGGGCGCAACAGATCTAGCTGCAATACAAAAGGCGATCTGAAGGCCAGGATCACAAGTGCCTTTAGGAGCCTAAGTCGAAGGCCTGTAGCCGGTTCCGAGGCCGTCATCAAAGCCAATGGCGGGTTTATCGGGTGAGATCGAAAGAACAAGTCATGAAGACAAACTGACCCAAGTTTGATAAATATATCTTAAAAAATAAAACTACTGTGTTGTTTTTTCCTAGACGGTAATCTTGCGAACAAATATCGTCCGCACCCTGTATATATATATAAGTAGTTCCACAACAGTTAGTTCACCATACCGAGAACAATTGTTTCACCTTATTCGGATCATCAGCTCGGTCTGAATGAAGACGAGCTGGGGATCCAAATAAGGTGAAACAATTGTTCTCGGTATGGTGAACTAACTGTTGTGGAACTACTTCTACCAAACTCATCCCAAGGACTGAGTGCTCTACTACTACGGATATAACCTTCCAGTGTTCTACTATTAAATATATATATATTTCTCTGGTGGAATGTACAATTACAAACATTTATTTTTTCTGTAGGAAAAATTTCAATATTCAGAAACTAATGATTCTAAAGCTAGAATATAAAATTTAAAACAAAAAAAAATTTAATTTCACCAATGACCACTCTGAATGTTTAACACAACCTTCAAAGAGGGTCACATCCCCCCTACTTTGGTAATATATCTATAACAAAGGAAGTGTGGTAAGGAACCAGGTGGACCATAACGCACCAGAGTACTCGATACTTAGAGTAGTAGAGTGGGTAATAGGAAAAGAGTCAGGACCCCGACAGCTGAGCTCCAGCCGTTTTGACAGCTATTTCTGAACAACTAGCTGTCAAAACGGCTGGAGCTCAGCCGTCGGGGTCCTGACTCTTTTCCTATATGTGTGTGTGTGTGTGTTTGTAGATGTTATATTTGTATATGATGTAAGTTGTAGATATATAGACTATACACATAGTATTTTGTTTTCTTTCTCCGTTTGACTTCCCTGTTTCTTACTTGTCTCCCTTCAACAGAATCCTTGTTCAAAGTTCCCAGCATCGATGTTGACGATTCCTACACCATTAATACCGTCGGTATGTCAGAGATATGTGACAATAAACCCCAATGTGTAGCTGTACCAGATCTGTCTTCTCAACTACAGGTAGCTAGATCTCATTTTATTTACTTCACTATATTACTATATTATTATATGGTGGATTGGCAGTATTGGTAGAGGGTTGGATGCCATGCTTTGCAGCAAAGAGTTACGGCCCTTTCTGGTCTGAGTTCAAATCCCGCCGAGGTTAACTTTGCCTTTCATCCTTACGGGGGTCGATGAAATAAAGTACCAGTAATACACTGGGATAATTGCTGGCCTTGTGCCAAAAGTAGAAATAATTATTATATATATATATATATGTATATTTCTCATTCTTCTGATGAAAGACTAGCGTCCGAAACGTTAAAACCCTCTTCCTGCTATAGCAAGCGTTAACCTAATATATTCTTTCCATATACTGTACCGATTGTGTTGTTATTTCTGTTTACCTTTTACATCATCATCATCATCATCATCATCATCGTCGTTTAAAGTCTATCTTCCACGCTAGCATGGGTTTAGACGGGAGTTGTCCCACGTGATGCAAGATTGGTTGTCTTGCTCGTATAGGACTGTCTGGCAGGTTTTCTATGCCTGGATGCCCTTCCTAACACCAACCACGTTTACAGTGTTTACTGCGAGGTTTTTACCATGTTACCTACACAGCCACATTACAGCGTGGACTGTGTACTTTTGTTGTGACACCTACACGGCCTCATTTATTTAGGACTGGATATTGTGGCACCGACATAACTTTAGGTGTAGATGGCGGTGGGGGTGTATTTTTGGTTAGGCGGAGCCCACTGACTGTAGGTTTCGCTTTGTACTTAGGCAAGGCGGGTCTGCTGTATTACTGCGTAGCGCCAAAGATCTCGGTCCAGTGACATTGTCTTGGAGAGATGTAAGTGTGTAAGGTCAGAATTTATCAAATCGTCCCATACTGTCTGTATATGTATATGCTAATTATCTAATATTCCCATCTCTTTCAAACCCACATCACGATGACAATAGGATTTCAACGTAGAAGAAGCAGAGTACGATATTATGCAGACCACCCTGACATCAAACAATGAAAGTATGATGCTAAGTCCAGACATTGGAGATATGTGAGTTCAATTCCCAGACATTGAAGCAACCCTTCTATTAATCTCTTTTGATTCTTTTTTTCTTTCTTTTATTTATCTTTGTATATTTTGTATGCAGTTAGACTCTCTCTCTCTCTCTCTCTCTCTCTCTCTCTCTCTCTCTCTCTCTCTCTCCTCCCTCCCTCCCTGCCTCCCTCCCTCTCTCTCTCTCTCTCTCTCTCTCTCTCTCTCTCTCTCTCTCTCTCTCTCTCTCTCTTTCAGTAATCAACTGTGTTCAGACCTGGAGAGAGGAGATAGGGCTCTGCCAGGCTTCATAATGGTGTAGAAATGTTGTATGTCAATGTGGCACCCCCCCCCCCCCCCTACGACTCCCTCAGGGCAAAAAAAAGAAGAAAAACATTATATATATGTACACAAGACTGCATGTGAAGGCACATGGCTTAGTGGTTAGAGCATTGGGCTTGCAATCGAAAGGTTGTGAGTTCAATTCTCAGACCGGGTGATGTGTTGTTTCCTTGAGCAAGATACTTTATTTCACATTACTCCAGTTTACTCAGCTGTAGAAATGAGATGATAGGGACTGGGGTCCCTATCATTAAATCACCCAAGACACCTCCAACGAGATATACCTTGGAGGGGGCCAGCTAAACCTGCTTAGGTGTGAGCTGTAACAACAACAACAACAAGACTGCATCTTGCATTAATAAGTAGCGCCTGATGCATGTATCAATATGCACTCACAAGTCATTGGGCAACTAACAGTTGGCATAGATAGATAAATTGAGAGATAGAGCACACAAGTCCCTTCCCAACCCAACCCCTTCTCTCTAAACGCTTACATTTTTGTCTTCTTTTCTTTTACTTTCTCACATAATTCATCTTCTTCTTCAGGATGTATTCAAAGAACATGTTGAGCCCCAGAAACAAATCAGAAACAGGGTTGGACAAGGGACTCCTGCGAAGGTCCCCTTTTAATGAAAGCCCCTCACTAAGACCAGTACCCACTAAGACAATTATGGTCAATCGCAGTCCTAACCCAGAATCAAACATAGAACTGAACACGCTTGCACCCAACAAGGGCCCAATGATGACCCAGATACAGCAGCCAATGACCCCTACTCATAACCGTAATCCTAAAGGTAACCTCCAAGTTGGCGAAGGGCTGAAGCGCACGATTGCCCAGAACATGGGTTCACCACCCATCCAACAGCTGATGATGACAGATCAGCCGGGGACAATAACATCTCATGTGAGCTGTAACACTAACCTCCCAGATGTAGAGGACATATTAATGCGCACATGTGCCCTCAACAATGAGTGCTCGCCATCACTAATACAACAACCGACATTGACAGAGAGGTTGAGAGCGACGATATCATCTGCTGCTAACCCTAACTCTAAATTACAAGCAGAAAAAATGCTGAAATGCGTGCTTGCCCTCAACAGGTCCCCAATGACTTCACTATCAGATTCAATGGCGATGAGGGCTCAGATACAACAACCAATGATGAGCCCCAACCTAAGCCAAAACTCTAATCAAGCACTTCTTCACAGCAAGGAATTGTCCGTGCAACCAGACCCGGGGGGGAAAATCAGGGGCCCTACCCCAGGGAAGGTTCGTAGACTCGAGCCACTACTGATGTCAGAGGAAGTTCAACATCAAGAAGGAGATGGAGGTGTTTCCCCTCAGCAAGGATTTGGATGGCGTACAGCACAGACACGACGACTGATCCACGAATATGGTGAGTATCATCATCATCATCATCATCATCAATTCACGTCCATCTTCCACGCTAGCATGGGTTAGACGGGTCCCATTTAGAGGCAAGCTGTGTCGGGTGACCGTCTTGCTCACATAGCGGTGTTTCTGGCTGGTTTTCTACGGCTAGATGACCTTCCTAACGCCAACTACAATCTATATATATAATGGTTTTTTATTTAGGCACAAGGCCATCAAATTAGGGGGAGGGTAAAGTCGATTAAATCGACCCCAGTGCGTGACTGGTACTTTATTTTATCGACCCCCGTAAGGATGAAAGGCAAAGTCAACCTCGACGGAGTTTGAACTCAGATCATAAAGGGCCGTAACTCTATGCTGCAAAGCATGGCGTCCAACTCTCTACTCATACTGTCAATCCACCGCCTTCTATATATATAAAGTTGACAGGATTAGCATAAGTTTCCCTGCTAGTACCAGTTACATCTCAGCGTACTCAAATCCCAGAGTAGACACAAAGTTAATTGCTTCAATACAACACATGTAAATGAGTACCATAATATATATATACCCGTACTCGAGTGTTGGCCACACTTAATGCAGCAAGAGGGTGCACAGCATCTACTGTCTACATTTATTATGTAACAATATATATATAAATACTTTATGAATAATGTCCAAGAGTGTTTAACCCTTTAGCATTCACATTACTCTATATATACTATTGTATTTTCATGGTAAAGGCTTTACCTCACATAATATCTCACATAACATTTACATTACTCTATATATACTATTGTATTTTCATGGTAAAGGCTTTACCTCACATAATTATCTCACATAATATCGAATCTATGAGATTTTGAGAACAATACCTTAACATCAGTTTGAGTGACCAGTTACAGCCAGTTTCAACAGAAAGAGGTAGAGAATTCTGGCCGGTTTTGGCTAGTTTGAACATCAAATGGTTAAGAACATGTTCTTAAACACTCTTTGATTGTTATTTATAAAGTATTTCGACTCTGTATTATATTTGTTATTTTACATTGAGCTATTCTCATACTGGTAATTGGATAATATTTAAAATTACCCTCATTTATATATATACTAGCTGGCGCCCGGCTAGGTATACCACCATTTTATCTTTTCAGGAATCCCCCCTACACTCTAGTGCAAAGATAACGCACGCTCTCTCAAGTCAGCGCTCTAATGTTGGGTTTGAATAGTTTTTAGGATTCCCCAGTTCAGCAGCCAGTACGTTAAAGAAAGTTGATAGTTACAACAATAAAGGCTGAACAGAGAACAAATTTTTTGACAAACAATAATTTGTACAACCATAATGGAAATTCCAAGTAGCAGAAAATATTTAAATTACATTGTTAGAGCCTCAGAGTATACAATATTTTTTGTTCGGCTCTCCGGAGAAAAGATGAAGAGATTGTTTGGCGAGCTCACCCTAGAGCATCCTACATACAATTGACCATGGGAGAATCACTGATCTCGTAGCTCGTCTCGCGGAGAAGCTCTGTAGACGTTGACCTCTGAACACTCCTGTTAGGAGCAGGTAAGCAGGTGCTGTTTGGTCCAGCCGTTTGGCGGAAAGTTTGTTACCTACATACGGCCGTCAGCTTTATAGTATAGATATGTAGAACATCTCTGTCTGACGAATGATCCAGACGTATATTAATATTGTCTGGGATCCAGAAACCTTTGGTAATGGATTAGTTATATTTTGTGTTGTTCACTTTCTAATTAAATAGCTCTGTTCTATACATAGAGCACTCTTTTTTCCTTTGCTTTTCCTTTGGAATTACCTAACACACACACACACACACACATCATCATCATCATCATCGTTTAACGTCTATCTTCCACGCTTGCATGGGTTTGGACGAGAGTTTTCCCACTTGAGGCAAGAGTGGTTGTCTTGCTCGTATAGGACTGTCTGGCGGGTTTTCTACGGCTGGATGCCCTTCCTAACACCAACCACGTTTACAGTGTGGACTGGGAGGTTTTTACCGTGTTACCTACACGGCCACATTACAGCGTGGACTGTGTTATTTTGTCGTGACACCTACACACCCTCATTTATTTTGGACTGGATGCTGTGGTACCAACATAACTTTACATCAAAAGGGGTGGGTGTGGCTGGGGGGGGGGGTATTTTGTTAGAGGTGCCTACTGACTGTAGATTTCTCTTTGTATTTAGGCAAGGTGGGTCTTCTGTGTTACTGTGTATCGCCAAAGATCTCGGTCCAGTGACATTGTCTTGGAATATATATATATATATAGAGAGAGAGAGAAAATTCATATAGATACAAACACAGATGATAATGAAATTATTGTGTACAGTGCTCAGGTGCACTATAACTCATCAAAGGTGCATGTATAGTATATAGAATAATGTTTAAATGTCAGGAATATGAACAGTGTACATATGAGTGGTGTCCATCTTTTATTAGCCCTTAAATGTTCAAACCGGCCAGAATTCTCTACCTTTTTCTGTTGAAACTGGTTGTAACTGGTCACTCAAACTGATGTTACGGTATTGTTCTCAAAATAAATACTTTCAAAATCTCATAGATTGGATATTATGTCAGATAAAGCCTTTACCATGAAAATATAATAGTATATATAGAGTAATGTGAATGCTAAATGGTTAGTTTTGTTTGATGAATGAATGAATTAAATTAGTCAATTAATCAGAGTTGTCTCCCCTGTATTATAGGACTCTTTGGTATGTCTGGAACCATAACTCCTTGGAGTTGTGTGACAATTCGATTGTAAACAAAATATAACTATACATATATATATATATATAGTTATGTATATATCTATCTAGGGCAGGTAAAATTCCAGAGATCCATGGACGAGTTCTCTCCAGCAGTCTCTGTCCCTCATCATCGCTGCCATGTCCTGCGTCTCCAACAGACCAGTGTCTGTCCTTAGGACATCAACATATGTCAATCTTGGTCTCCCTCTTCCAGTGTGTCCATGCAGGGACTCCCACAGGAGCACTGAGTGCAATGTCAACTCTGGATGTCGGTGAGCATGTCCAGCTAACCTCAGTCTTCTCTGAGACACTTTTGGGAGGCTCCCATACAGCTCTGAGTTCTTCATCCTCAGTGTATATTGATTAATGTTCAGAGCCATCCTCAGCATTCTCGTGTAGCACCCATCCACCATCTGAGTGAGTTTCTTGGTCAGTGTCCAAGTTTCAGACCTGTGCAGCAGCACAGACTCCACTACAGCAACGAAGAGATGGATCTTCAGGTGTTTACAAAGTTTTATGTATATAGTTATACAGCTCTGTGTGTGTTTATATATTAATTATACCACTAATACTACAGGATCTGCGAACAACAAGGACAGCGTTTTACGGAACCTTCTGGTCAGTGGAGAAGATCGTAACAATGGCTACTTTGTCAACAATCAGCATGTTGGAATGCCTTATCTCATGGTAAGTCATTTATCTCTCTCTCTCTCTCTCTCTCTCTCTCTATCTATCTATCTATCTATCTCTATCTCTCTCTCTATATATATATATATAATCATGATCATCATCGTTTAACGTCCATCTTCCCCACAAGCATGTGCTGGATGGTTATGTCACACTCGAGGCGAGATTGGTCGGGAGAATGTCTCGCTTTATATATATATATATATATATATATATATATATATATATATATATATATATATATATACCCTTCCCTACGAATGTTGGCAAATGCCCAAAACTCCGAGTTGGTACCATCAATGTAAGCACAATGAAAGGAAGAGCAGGAGAAATGCTAGAGCGAAAGGAAATTGATGTAAGCTGTTTGCAAGAGACTAGATGGAGAGGAGAGTCTGCTAGAGTCCTTGTAGGAAAAAGTCAGTGCTACAAATTTTTCTGGGTGGGAAATGACGATGGTGTAGGTATGCTACTAGCTGACAAGTGGGTAGATAAAGTAATCTCAGTGTACAGGGTAAATGCAAGAATCATTAAACTCAGACTAGTCCTGAATAAAACAATTACCACAATAATATCAGCTTACACACCCCAATCGGGGTTTCCAGACGAACTTAAGGATAGGTTTTACGAGTCCCTAATGCACACTACTGCTCTAACAAACGACAATGACTTCCTAATCATCGCAGGAGATTTTAACGGACACGTAGGTAAACACTGTGACAGCTTCAATAGAGTCCATGGAGGCCATGGGGTTGGCACAAGAAATGAAGGAGGATTCAAACTTCTAGAATTCTGCGACGCCAATGACATGTTGATATGTAACACAAACTTCAGACACAAACAACCGACCAGACACTGCCCACAACAGGACAACCCGTCTAACCGATGCTAGCATGGAAGAATGGACGTAAAGCGGTGATGATGATGATGGTGATGATATATATATATACATATATACACACATACAAATCATCATCATTTAATGTCTATTTTCCATACTTTATTTGCATTGGTTAGACGGGTTATGAGACATTA
>OZ024762.1:15705886-15708386 GCA_964016885.1 Eledone cirrhosa
CATACATACATACATACATACATACATACATACATAAATAATATAATGGAGGCACATGGCTTAGTGGTTAGAGCATTGGCCTTGCAATCGAAAGGTTGTGAGTTCAATTCTCAGACCGGGTGATGTGTTGTTTCCTTGAGCAAGACACTTTATTTCACATTGCTCCAGTTTACTCAGCTGTAGAAATGAGATGATAGAGACTGGGGTCCATATCATTCCACTGCAAAGTGGTCGTGGAGGTGCCACGGCAAAAAAGCACCCAGCACTCACTGTAAATGAAGTTGGTGTTAGGAAGGGCATCCATCTGTAGAAATCAAGCCAGAATCAGTTTCCGTCCCACCCTTGCAAGCAGGGAAAAGCGGATGTAAAATGATGATGATGATGATATATATTGTTATACTTTGGGAGGGTCGTGCTGCCAATAAAAACACACGCACCTGTTGGTTTTCACTTCAATCTATTATAAGTTTCTGGTTGCTTCGATCACCAGAATGTTGTTTATATATTGTCAAAGCTCTTTTGTCACTCATTCTGTGACCTCCTCAGCGACTAGGTTTTTATTTTGTGTCTCTCCTTTGTTCTGTCCTACACCATCTTGTTATAAAGTGTCTTCTCCAATATACAGGGGTGGCCATGACTGGACCCCCGAAACCAATGGTTGCACATACATGTTAAGTGTATGGAACTGTATACTATACATATATATACACATACATACATATATATATATATTTATATATCATAGATTGAGTTAGAAACTCAAAATAGTCTTTTACAATTAAATAGCTCAAAGAAGGGAATCTTTCCGAGCTGAATCTTTCTCTCATATATCCAATACAATTGGATATATGAGAGGGATGAACATAACCAATATAACCAATATAACCAACATAACCAATATAACCAACATAACCAATATAACCAACATAACCAATATAACCAATATACATGTGTTCCAATTGTAAATGATCAAGTTAGCTAGGTTGAAAAAATACTAATTTAAAACAATATGGTTTGCCTGTCTCGATTTAAAGTAATAAATCAATAAAAATAACAAACCTATATCGGGCAACTGCCTTTTGATACCCAGACAGAGTTGAATCTGTTTCACAAGAATTATTAAGTGAAACGACCGTGACTTCTGGCGTCACGCAGTAATACAGAGTACCCGACCTCCCATGGGTACAAGCTGAAGCATATAGACAATATGCCCCCACGCCCCCCACCGCAAGGTGGTCATGGAGGTGCCACGGCAAAAAAGCACCCAACCCACACTGTAAAGTGGACGTGTAGGCGCCACGAAAAAGCACCCAGCACTCACTGTAAAGTGGAGGTGTAGGCGCCACGAAAAAGCACCCAGCCCACACTGTAAAGTGGACGTGTAGGCGCCACGAAAAAGCACCCAGCACTCACTGTAAATGAGGTTGGTGTTAGGGAGGGCATCCAGCCGTAGAAATCCAGCCAGATCAGTTCCTGTATGAGCAAGGCATGGTCAGCCGACCAGACACTGCCCACAACAGGACAACCCGTCTAACCCATGCTAGCGTGGAAGAACGGACGTAAAACGGTGATGATGATGATGATAATGAAAGCCACCATTCCTGTGCTCTTTTGCGGGTATCCAGGAAAATTCGTACCTTTCCCTTCAAAAGATCTAAGAAGACTGAACTATGTGTTGATATAAAAGCACATGTTGCAGCGCCTAGCGCGTCTCATACTCATGCCGCTAGAAATAGCAGCCGGTTATATAAGACTAAAGTTAGATCTATGTATGGAGCCGAGAATATCGTAGATTGAGTTAGAAACTCAAAATAGTCTGTTTTAAATTAGTATATATATATATATATATATATATATATGTGTGTGTATATATATATATGTATGTGTATATATATATGTATATATATATATATATATATATATATGTAGGAGGACTTGATCTTATATTATGTATATATATATATATATGTATGTATTTATGTACATATGTGTATATATATATATATATATATGTATATATATATATGTGTGTATATATATATATGTGTACATATATATATCATCATCATCATCATTTTACGCCCTCTTTTCCCTGCTTGCAAGGGCGGGATGGGTCTTATTATATATATATATATAATAAGACCCATCCTGCACTGTCCTTAATGTCTACTTTATGTAAACCCTTGTGGTTAATAAAGAAATCATTATATATATATATATAAAGGGCGGTGGATTGGCAGTATCGGTGGAGGGTCGGACGCCATGCTTTGCAGCATAGTTACGTCCCTTTACAATCTGAGTTCAAATCCCGCCGAGGTTGACTTTGCCTTTCATCCTTACGGGGTCGATAAAATAAAGTACCAGTAATGCACTGGGTAATTGCTGGCCTTGTGCCTAAAGTAGAAACAATTATATATATATATATATATCAGTAGTTTAGCTATGGGGAGCTGTCTGCCCCAGGCGAGACATCTATGGGTCTGGTGGCACTTCTGTGTCA